>OX451736.1:804922528-805522528 GCA_948472305.1 Vicia faba | reverse complement strand
CCATCACAATTCATCACACAAAGTTTAATCTAATCATGGTTCATTGCGCTTTATGTCTAACGCTTCAAATGGCGCGTCAAAAAAATTCTGGAAACATAAGTTATGATATTTAGAACATTCTGTCAACTACCCCTCTCCCGAGGTTCACCTGACGAAGCAGCTTTCTTGCCCGGAGAAGCTAGGGAGACCCACCTTCCCCATACAATTTCCAGGAGCTTGCATTTTATCCCATTCCTTCGCCTCACTCTTACCCAGTGAAGCTCACACTCGCCACCACTTTCTCCCGACGAAGCTGGAGCGAGAAACCCTTCCCATACATTTTTCCTGGAGCACCAACAATCACCATTTTATCTCGCCTCACTCTCGCCCGGTGCTGCCTAGGCGAATTTGCTTTTCCCGACGAAGCAGAAGGCTCGTCCGACACAAGACGCGTGAGAATAACTCTGTTGTTGTATTTTCTACACTGTACAATCCCAATTTCTTATGTGATTTCATGCTAGAATAGACCCAAATTTACCATAAATAAACATGTTATCGTGCAATCAATAACAATACATTATCAGATCATTACAAGAATCAATTCATGGTATTTCACACATCACAAATCATCAATTTCATCATAGATTAATCATATTAACAATTCATCACAAAACCCCAAACAACCTACATAAATCTAAACCCCATATCAATCATAATAACAAGGATTATCCCCTTACATTAGATTCCTAGCAGCAAGTTTGATTCTCTTTCTCGCGTTCTATCGAGCTCTCCTTCTTGCTTCTTTGTGCCCTAGTTATTTCTCCACAACTATTTTCACAAAAACGCAATCGTACAGAATGAATCACTAAACATCAATTTTTCCTTTTTGTCTAACTTAATCCTCAGACCCCTAATATGTTTTCCCCAAATTACTCTCACTAATCCTTACGAATATTACCTCCTTTCCCTTATCACCTCTACACCATATTATTTTATTTAATTAATAAAAATAATTCTAATTATTAATTCTAAATAATTATACTCATTATATAAACTATTAAATTTCCCATTATCACCTTAATTCCCACAATTCCATACAATGACATCACATCACACATCATTGTCAACAAAACACTATATATTCACAAATAATTCACTATTACTCATCATAAATCAATTAAATAATAATATAATTATTTTGGGGTGTTACAACTCTCCCCTAATTAAAATAATTTTCGCCCTCAAAAATTAGTATTGGATAAGACTCTCTCATCTAATCCTCACGTTTCAAAGTCAAACCTTCACCAGTTGGTCCACCCTAAAAAACCTTCACTAAAGCAATTCCTTTAACTCGCAACTGCTTCACTTCCCGACCTTCTATCCGCACGGGTGATGCTTTGACTGTAAGGTTATCTCTCACATGTACATCATCCATTTGGATCACTTGCGCTGAGTGCAGAATGTATCTCCTCAACTGAGACACATTTAACACATCATGAAGATTCGTAAGTGGCAGTGGTAGAGTAATCTGATAGGCCACCTATCCTATCTTCTATGAAATATGATATGGACCAACTAAACATGGTGTGAGCTTTCACGACTTTAAATCTCTATCGACACCAGTTAATGGAGTAACTCTCAAAAACACATGATCTCCCACCTGGAACTCAAATGCTTTCCTCCTCTTATCATGATAACTCTTCTCAAAAATCTGAAATCTTTCATCCTCTCTTGGATCATATTTATCTTTTCCATCATATCTTGCATAATCTAAGGTCGGAGTACAACACTCTCGCATGACTCATACCAACACAGTGGAATTCTACATCTTCTACCATGCAATGCTTTATACGGTGCCATACCAAAACTTGCATGAAAGTTGTTGTTGTATGTAAATTCGATCAATGGTAGATGATTATCCCAAGATCCTCCTTGGTCTAACACACGAGCCTTCAACAAATCTTACAAAGACTCGATAGTCCTCTCCATCTAAGGATGATAAGCATAACTCAATCTCAACTTAGTACCAAAAGATTCTTGCAAACTTTTCCAAAACCTCGACATAAACCGAAGATCTCAATCTTATACAATACTCGAAGGTATACATCTCAAGTAACTTCTTCATGGAATGATTGATCCTCATCGGTAAGAAATGAGCCAACTTAGTTAACATATCCACTATTACCCAAATAGAATCATTGCCCTTAGCAGTATTCGACAAACCCAACACAAAATCCATGGAAATGCCATCCCACTTCCATTCTGGAATATTCACGGTTGCATCAGACCCAAAGGTTTTTTATGTTCAATATTTGACTTCTGACAAGTCAAACAAGTATAAACAAACTCAACAACTTCCTTTTTCATGCCAGGCCACCAAAACAACTTGTTCAAGTCTAGATACATCTTGGTAGCACCAGGATGAATACTTAATCCACTTCTATGTCATTCCTCAAGAAAGTTCTTCTTAATTTCTAGAACACCCTGAACACGTACTTTATTTTCGAACCTCATTATGTCATTCTAATCAACTCGAAATTCACCTCCATTACTCTGGTCAACCAATGTGAACTGATAAACCAACTTCAAATCAGATTTATGACCTTCTCGGATCTCTTCAAGAATACCACTAGTTAGTTTAAACATTCCAAACTTCACACAATTAGACGTCTCTTAACATACTAGACTCATATCTCTGAATTTTTGAATCAATTCTAACTCACGTATCATAAGCATCGACTATGTAAAGACTTTCTACTCAATACATTAACCACCATATTTGCTTTACAAGGATGGTAATTCAAATCAAAATCATAATCCTTCAACAACTCAAGCCATATCCTTTGCCTCATATTAAAATCTTTCTGATCAAACAAGTACTTTAGACTCCTGTGATCACTAAACACTTCAAATTTAGAGCCAAAAAGGTAATGTCTCCAAATCTTTAACAAAAACACTAAAACTGCTAACTCCAAGTCATGCGTAGGATAAATCGTTTCATGAAACTTCAGTTTTACAGAAACATAGGCAATAACTTATCCATTTTGCATCAGTACACCCCCAAGACCTATCTTATACGCATCACAATACACAACAAAAGGTTCACGTGGATTAGGAAAAATCAATACCGAAGCCTTCATCAACTTCTTCTTCAATTCCACAAAACTTTCTTCACACGCAAAATACCACACATAAGCTTGTTCCTTTCGAGTCAACTGAGTTAATGGTAGTGCCAACTTAGAAAATCCTTCAATGAACCTTCGATAATAACCTACTAAACCATGAAAACTTTGAATCTCAGTTACAGACTTTAGAGTCACCCATTCCAATGCAACATAAACTTTAGTAGGGTCCACAACAATCCCACCACTAGAAATCACATGGACAAGGAAACTCACTTCCTTCAACCTGAACTCACACTTCTACAGCTTTGCATACAACTTCTTTTCTTTCAACTATTGCAACACCACTCGCAGATGATCAACATGTTCTTCTTGTGATTTAGAATATATTAAAATATCATCAATGAAAACCACAATAAAAGTATGTAGATACGAATAAAATGTTCGATTCATATACTCCATGAAACACAAGGTGCATTCGACACACCAAATGGCATCATAGTGTACTCATAATGACCATACCTTGTTCTGAATCCGTCTTCGGAATATCATCTGGTTTAACATGAATATGATGATAACCCGGTCTCAAATCAATATTGCTAAATAAACGAGCACCCACCGATTGATCCATCATGTCATCAATTCCGTGGAGTGGATACTTATTCTTAATAGTCACTTTGTTCAACTGCATGTAGTCCACACATAATCTCATACTTCCATCGTTCTTCTTAACTAACAACACATGCGCACCCCACAGAGAAACACTCGGTCGAACAAACATATTCTCAAGAAATTCATACAATTGTTTATTCAACTCATTCAGCATAATAGTTGACATTCTATAAGGAGTTGTTGTACCCTAATTTTCCCCCTAAGATTCCTCTATCCTCTCATATCAATTTAATCACAACAAGATCACACTAGGGTTTGGTTATTCTCCCTATCTTTAGGTTTGGTCATGAGGAATCATCAAGAACCTTGAATTATATATGTTTTGTGTTGATTAACTTTTAACTAATAAATGCAATGAATGTTTGGTCTAATTTATGATGATATATGTGTAAGCACAACACATTTCAACATCTTGATCTATAGGTTCATGAGTTTATTTCAATGTCTTCTTCAACAAAGATTCATTGAGATTCAAGCTTCATTATTTAATATAATTTGAAGTGATATCATGACAAGGTATACTATGATTTAGCATGCCTCAATTTGTTAAATAAGATCAAAAGATGCAAGAGTTGATTGAAGAACTATGACCTAATTGGACAAGTTCTTGATTTCTTGGTCACAAGTGCATAACTCTATCAATTCTTAATATTTGGAAGTGTTTTTTGTTTCTACAGGTTCTTATTATTATCCACAACAACTTCTATTCACATGTTAAGAGTTATTATGCAAGGAAGATTTTCAAAATTGAATGGGTTTTCCAAGTTATTTTGGTGCTCTAGGAGCTAGGGTTTTGAACTTCTAAGGGCTATATCTTGCTCATATTTTCGTATTTTTAAGTGATTCCAAATACATGATTCTCTTTAAAGAGTTATCAACCAATCACTTCAAAATTTTCAAGAAAAGTTTATATGGAAGATGTCTAATGACGAAGAAAGATTACAAGTCCTTTAAATAGGCCATCAAATTCCCTTATGTGGCTTCAAAAGATCATAACATTGTCAATTTTTATATCCTTGAGCCCATTCTTTTTCCACAATGACCTTAAGAATTTGAACTTCAACTCTTCCTTTATGTGAAAAGCTTGAAAATGGATTAAATATTCCCTAAGAATGCAAAAGATTATAGGGCACCTCATGAATTTTCATCAACTTCACAAAGTCATAACTTTCTCAATTCTTGGAGTTCTTAAGTGGTTCATATCTAAAAATTCCATTTAAGATATATACTTCATGCCATCTTTTTTGGTAAAAAGTAAATTTTGAGTGGAAGGCCATGTTTGGATGTAAAACATTATAGATCATTTTTGAAGAAAAACTTAGAATTTTTCTAAGTACAAAAAGTTAGCATCTTTTTCTCAAATTTGACTCATCACAACATTTAGCTCAAGCATCCATTTGATTCCATTCTTTTCACATTGTAAAATTTGTGACCTTAAATTTCAAATTCTTCAAGAATCATGCCCTAAGACCCCTTGAGCTATGAACACCATCGATTAAAATTTGGCACCTTGAAACTGAATTTCCTCTAAAGTAAGAATTTTAAATGCACAATTCAGATTCTAATCACTAAATTTATGTGTGTTTTTACTTATAATCATGTTTAACTATCTTCCAGAAGTGATTAGCACCTTGAAATGAAAGTTTTGTTTGAGTTTTAAGCAAAATTGAAGTCACACTTTTCATGGTTGCAACTTCACATGATTTCCATCCAACCTTCATCATTCCACACGCTTTAGCATCCCATTGGATTCCCTATAAATAGAGGGTTATATCTGACTCATTTTCTCAAACTTACACAACCAGAATCACCCTGCCAAACTCCCTACATACAACACTTTTATGAGATTTTGAATTTCCTTTTTCTCCACTTTTCAATCCAATTTCTTCATTGATCCTTCATCCTTGAACTTAACTGAAGCAAACAGAAGAAGAATCAAGCCTTGAGGTGTCCTAAATTTGACTAACCGAGTTCAATTTCAGAGCATTTTTCAATAACTTCGTTCAGGTAGTATTCTCAATCAAATTTAACAAAATAAAGCCCTATTCTACTCTATTCATCCTTCTGATTCTCACACTTCTTATGGTTTGCATTTTCATTGAGAATTGAGAGAGATACTTGGGATTTTCGTGCTCACTATTTTTTCTGGTTTTCTTCAAATTCAGCCTTGCACATTTTATATAAATTTTGTGTAAGGGTACCATTAGAATCATATTGAAAAGATGAATCTAATGGTACAAGTATGGTTCTTAAAATTCTAGCACAGCTGACTCAGATGTCCTACAAGGATGTCAAGACATCTGATCTGACATAGACACACAAGCAAGATAAAACAATACTGAAAAGATAAAGAACACACCAGAATTGTTTACCTAACTCAGTGTACAACAACACCTACTCTAGGGGCTACCATGCTAGGAATGAAGTCCACTATAAGTTGTATCAGTTTGCAGACCCTACAACCAACACACCCATTGACGATCTACACACTTAATTACTATCCAATGACCCTTCTACCTAGGTCCTCCTTAGATATGGAATAACCCCATCCCACTTCCAATCATCATAATAATGTCTAGCAGTCAACACCTCATTCACTACATAGATGGCCCTTCACCCATATTCTGATCACATAGATAAACAGTTTGGAAGACGTACTTCCATGACAACCTAGCTAAGTCTCCAAGCCAAACTCCACTGTTTGTTAACTTTGCTCCTAACACATCTTGGAGTTGCTTTAGAGCTTCCTCCAGGAACAATGCATCTCTTACCTATAGGATTCAAGATGAACATGATAACCTTCCCACAGCCCAGGAGGTTTACCTTGACAAAACCCTTATAATTCTACATCTTGAGCCGTATATTTTCTAAGTTACAAACCCTTCTATTTATAACCTGTTACCCAACTGGTTTTGAGCCTTCAATCACAGCAAATCAGTTGTAACAAACTGCAGAAACTTCTGCTCCAAGAAAGGTCTTCAATCTTTTCTTTCCTAAAGAATCTCCTTATTTAGAAAGTCTTCATTTTCCTTAATTTCTGATTGACTTTTATAGAACTTTAAATATGTGCTACATAGGATGCATATGATTATCCTGAATATTCTGCTTATTTTTAGATCAAAATGAATCTCATTAATACAGCTTAGCAGGCGCGATGTCAAGACATCTTCTTTGACATGTTGTTCCTAGTTCAACACAACATGTCCTGACATTGTAATAGGACTTCTTGTTGTACCTGTTCTTCTTAGAAAGTTTATACATCCTATTCTACGTTACATTATTGTTGCTTTTAGTTGTTTTACAAAAATTAAGCCAATCTTAAAACAAGAGAACTAACAATCTCCCTGTTTGGCAAATTTTGGCTAAAACAAATAATCTAAAAACAATTGCAATCTAGGAGATTTCAGCAATTTAGAAGCTACTACGTACAACAATACATCTTCAGTTGAAATTGATCTCTTAACATCTTGTGAGACATCTACTTTGTAGAACTCTGAATAACTCAATTGCATCAGCACCAACGAACATCAGTTTCAGGATAAAAGGAAGGAAAGTCCTGAAGTTTGGTTGATGCACACGAGGAAGAAGATAGCAGAAGACCACTTGTACTCCCCCTCAATGTAGGAACATCTTCTAAACATAGAAGACCAATGGTGGAAAAGATAACACTCAATAAATCCTTAAGACCAAATCAACCATTGCCCCTGATAACTCAACAAAGGTCAGAATTGTGTTCATAACTCAGATCACAGGTCACAAACATATGTCGCAAAAATAGGATTGAACATCTTATTTTGACCTTTGTGAACATTAATAATAACCACCACTTGTGAAATCAGCATCATCCCAGCAACCACACTAATCTCCCCCCTTTTTAGCCAAAACATGGCAAAGGAGACTTTCACAATACCAGACCCAAGCACAACTTAACCAAACACGAATAAAAGTCATAAGAATTATGGACTCAATAAGCTCAAAGGGTTACTAAGATACAGAGAACTCTCTATAAATAACTGGGATTTTTACTTGGAAAATAACGATCCTAGATTGTAGCACCAATCTTGGTAAAAAAGAAACTATATTTGAGGAGTAAACATCAAGTATCAATGTGCACCGTCCATAATGGCTTTGAATGCTATAGCTACTTCCTGTACATACACATGCATAGTCAGAAAAAATTTTCTCCCCCTGTTTATAGCCACGTGTTTGAACACATAGGCCACTCCAACCTATGTTGACCATGCAGGAACATGTCACGTATAATGTCCTGACACTTAGTCAGACGTTGTCTTCTTATTTCATTGATCAACACATCTTCTCCCACCAATCAAGGATTCTTCACAAGATTATCCACCTGTTCATACTGGATTCTAAGTGTTCTTCTTTCACTTAGACTTAGTGACATATATTAAGATATCAAAATATTACACTTGTGACACCTCTTCATAATATAGACCCTCAATGAGTCTTTTTGAAATCTATAGAGAGAAATAAATTCTCCTAGACTTCCCATTAAACTTCTAAGAGATATGTGAACTTCTGATCTTCACCAAGCTTCTCATAGTTAGAAACAACCATGTCTTGTTAAGTTTATCCATAACTTCATAATGTCACAACATGGTGTTTCGACATCATTTCCTCATAAAACCATTACAAAAGTGAACATTATTCTGGCTTGATAATACTTGTATCATTGCAGTAAAATTTTATAGATATCCATATGACTCCCTTTGTCATGAGTAACTAATGCTCCAGCTAAAGATGAAGAGTTATGCACTAGATGAGGAACTTCATCACTTCCTGCATATGCTGAACCTTGACTCCCTAAGTAAAGTCATAACAGAGTCAGATATTCTCACTCCTTGAGAATACTTCCAGCAACCCTGACTTCTTCACAACACAGGGATACAATTGATCATTGTCTTTTCATAACCACACCCTGTATCATGACCTTTTGAATAGGAAGATGTAATGCATACTAGGTTTGAATTCACTCACAAACTCAAAAAACTCTTAGTTTCTCCACATCACCAAACTTTTTATGGAGTGACTTGCAGCAAAAGATACCCCTTAAGTATCTGTTAGCAGCCTTCTGCCTTTATATCCACTAGTAGTTTTTGATACTAGGGGAGTGTTCAACAAAATAGTCATGCATTTATCAAGCATGCTACTGTAGACAGGATAATACTCTCTATATTCTACTCCATATAGTCAGAAATGCCACTTCTCACAATAATGCTTAAGCATCCAACTTCACATGAACAATCCCAAGCATTAAAAAAAACAACCATCAACAATCATGATGTTAAGACATCATGTGGTACATCAAATTCAGAACCTAATCAAAATGGTTCTCGATCATTTAAACAACTCATTGTGCATAGAGATCCTTTAAGAAGCTCCCACAAAGCCGGTGCATAATTTCCTGCATGTTTTACATTCTGGTTTGCAGTAATGCCTTTGCACACCTGATTATCAGTCACATCCAACTCACAGTAATCATATTTAGACCATCCTATATTCCTTACTTTTATGATCAACACAAGTCAGCAAAGGGAATCATCTTCATAATCTCCTTGCATTCCAGTGCACCTGCTCCCAATTCTCTTTCAATGGCAATTCTTCTTTGAAACATATATTTCCATTTTTCAGCATTGCTAATAGAATGGAAGGAAATGTTGTCAAGAGGAGTATCAGGCATCCTGGCAGAAAACTTCTTGCTTGCAGACTTCTTCAAAGGAGAGATGTCCTAGACGTCATCCTCATCATCATCTGAGGAGCTATTAAGTCTAACTTATCTTTTGTTGGAGGGAGAAACTGCTCTACTCTAGGGCTTTGGGGGACTATACATAGTCTTCTTCTTGATACTCTTGGAAGAGGATGTGACATCTCCTGACAATCAGCAGGATAGTCTTCTGTATTCCATTTACTACTGCAGAGAAAAATAAATTCTCGCAGAACCAACACATCCTCTTGGAGAAGGATGGTATACTCTAGAAACATTTGTCTAGAGTCTTCAGAGACTCATAAGGACATAAACAGATACATCTTGTAACAACATGTCTCAGCATGTTATCCAACATCATATTCATTGTAGGGAAATGACTCTATATGCTTGAACATCACAAGCTCCAAACAAACCAATTAGTCCACCGACTCCGCCTTTGATTCATGCCCTTGCACCTTCACACATATTATCATGACTCTTTGGATGGATAAGATGTCATGCAACCATAGTCTGAAACCAACTTCCACCCATTTCTTAGCATGCTTAAAAGCTTTACTAAGATTTAGACTCTCCAAAAGAAGGAGTACCCCTTAACGAATGTGCTGATTAAATCCTCCTTCTAGTATTTGCTGATACTAGTAAAGTCTTGAAACCAATATAGTAGTTATACGTTACTTGAGCATATTTCTCCTTCAATCAGAATCTCCTTATTCAACACCATAGACATAACGGCCACTAATGAGTGTGGAGTTTGGATATTGAGATTCATAGTTTCAAGTATCTTTAATAGACTATCATAAAAATGATGTTCCAACATCAATTGAGACATCATCAACATTACCATAAAGCTTATCTGCTTTGGTTCTAGAATCATCATCCAAGGGACTTATTTTCCATCCATACCCTTTAACAAACTCCCCATTCTCACAAGAGGATCTCACATCGACTCATCTTCAGATTAACCACACGACAGAAATATTCTCTCACTATATTCTGTAGTAAGTTTCTCACACTAGGTAAAACTGATAGCTTTCTTCTTCACACCTATGATACTTATTGAATCTTCGACAAGACATCTAATCATGGAAGCCAAAACATTCTAGGTTAGGTCAGCGACTTGACCTTAAGCTCAACCCTTACAGAAAATAGAGTATACTAGCTTCTCCTGACTAGAACCACATAGACCCAACATGGACATATACAACTACACCTAGTAGACACATGTCAAAACATGTTGCATGTAATCTTCACAAGCGCAAGCTCCATAACTACTACAACAATAACCATAGATAAGTTCTAAGCCCCCTCTATCATGGAAAAACAAGGCTTCTGCTGAGGATGAACACTTGGACACCAAGAGACTTCATGCACTCACTGAAACATATCAATAACTCATTCTAAATCTGATATACTAACTCCAGGTCTTCAAACTTTTACAAGGTCATGTATGATAAATGTCCCTACATAACTACACAAATATCCATACCTCTTTGATATCCAAGTTATCGTGAACACATACTTGGACATCATACAAACACAAGCCCTCAAATAGCTTGTTTTAAATATACTTGCAACAGAGGAAAACCACCTTCTTCATATTCCTTTGCTTTAATAATCACTGGCAATTGCTGGCACCAGTGAAGTCTTCAACATACTAGTTATCCAGTCACAAAGCATACTACTAATGACAGGATCACGATATGCATCTTCTAATCCACAAAGTTTGAATTACTTCTTTTAATAACCATGTTGATCCTCAATCTTCCATAATCATAATCCCAAAGTTTCCTTTATAAAATGATGTTACAACATTATTTAGGACATCAACCATTCTTCACGGATCCAAATAATTCAGTTCTTGATTTATAAACCAAAGAGATTATTACGCTTGATAGTATTTTTAGGAGAAGTTCATAAAAGATTACATCTTCTGTGACTCATTCAGGTTAATACATCCACCTGATCAACATAGAGAGAAATAAATTGTCAACGATATTTGAATCATCAAATCAGATAGTAGATTTGCATCAATACTTCAGATAAGTACTCAGCACCCCATAATGTATTTATCATCAAAGGAAAAACTTCCTCACACAACTGCAGATGATACTCCTTTTTAACAGATGTTAGAGCACTTGAAGTGACATCCTTCTTCATCATCGTTTAACAACCGAGGATCCTTTCAACATTACAGACTTCGATAGAGGCTGGTCTTTAGCTCCATCATGATCAAACAATCCAAATTTGAACTCCACAATGCTCACTTCATGATCTGCACAACAACTTCCTTTTAGAGGGAACACACACCTAGAGATGATGTCCCGACATTAGATACAACATCATCCATTCTTACTATGGTTTTTAGGGGTAACCTCATAGTAACTTATAATCAAATATTGTAGGGTTTAACACATGGAAACAAACCAACAACAACTGATCAATCTTTGGGATTAAACTATCAACATATGTAGGGGATTGCATGAGCCTCATCTCAATAAGGTTTTCTTTAGACCATATGTTTGACTTTGAGATGATGGATGCCATTGTATGTACTTTTCAAAAGCATTTGTTTCCCTTGGTTCTTAAACAACAATTCCCTTCAGATTTTAACATCTTCAAAGATATCATGACATTCTATCTGATATTATATCAACCCTTGACAAGGGGATCTTTTCCAATAATTTCTGAGGGTACACAAAGAGAATCACCAATTCTCTTCCTTAAGGGCAATTAAAGCAATACTCAGGAGCATTAAACACTGTGGTTGGATCATAAAACTCCTCGTCAAACATAATCTATTCTATGGCCATAAACAGGATTCCATGAGTCTGGTTCCTTTGATCATAAGGATCCTCCAGATATTAGCTCATCTCATATACATAAAGGATCTGGTGGAGATTACTTTATGAGTTCTTCTCAAGAGCATGGAGCTCACACGAAGTAGACTGTTGACCGTGTCCTAATCAACCTTCTCAAACTAGATGCCTCCTCTTCCAGAACATGAGTAGGTTCCAAACCAAAAAGTATTCATAACATCTTTGTTCAACACCCAAAGCATTTGTTTTTCAAATGGTAGTTGCATGTCTGCTGAAATAATGTTCTACCATCCCATAGAACATCAGTTCCTTCTTCTTGGAACACACCATGCTTGACTGTCTTCAAGGTATATATGCAGATGTATATGAGCATCATTGGTCAAAAAAACTTATTGATAAATGTATTTATGAGTGGACTTGAGGAAAATATCAAGCATATTTGACACTTTTAATACGGTTGAAAATGTCAACATATAATCTATTGAGGGTAAAAACCCTAATATCCTTCCCATACTTTCATAGTTATATCAGAAACCATGCAGCGAAATATAACGAACTCCTCAACAATATTCAGACACAATGCTTAAACCACTATCCAAGTACAAGCATGGCAACCTAGGATTGAAGAAATAAACCCTACATACAGCAGCTTCCCACTAAGCTGCGGACCAGCCAAAAACAATACTTGTCACATATAACCAATGATCCTTGCCAAGGGATCATCCATAAAGTAATATGAATTATCCAAGTTCATACCTTGTTTCAGTAAATACTTTCTTCATTGACAATGACCATAAAGTACCTTCCCAGGATCTCACCCAGAATAAGATGCCTCCTCTGATACACATTGAAATTCTGGAACAACAGACTCAGATGTCCTACAAGGATGTCGAGACATCTAATCTGACATAGACACACAAGCAAGATAAAATAGTACTGAAAATATAATAAACACACTAGAATTGTTTACCCGATTTAGTGTACAAAAACACCTACTCTGGGGGCTACCAAGCCAGGAATGAAGTCCACTATCAATAGTATCAATTTACAGGCCCTACAACCAACACACCCATTGACGATCTATACACTTAATCATTATCCAATGACCCTTCTACCTAGGTCCTCCCTAGATATGGAATATCCCCGTCCCACTTCCAATCATCACAATGATGTCTAGCAATCAACACCTCAGTCACTGTATAGACGACCCTTCACCCATATTCAGATCGCATAGATAAACAGTTTGGAAGACATACTTCCATGACAACCTAGCAAAGTATCTAAGCCAAACTCCAAAATTTGTTAAATTTGGTCCTAACACATCCTGGAGTTATTTCAAACTTCCTTGAGGAACAATGCATCTCTTACCTACAGGCTTCGAGATGAACATGGTAACTTTCCCACAACCTAGGAGGTTTACCTTGATAAAACCCTTAGAATTCTACATCTTGAGCCATATATTTTCTAGGTTGCAAATCCTTCTATTTATAACATGTTACCCAACTGGTTTTAGGCCTTCAATCACAACAAATCAGCTGTAATAAATTGCAAAAAATTCTGCCCCAAGAAAGGTCTTCAATCTTTTCTTTCCTAAATAATCTCCTTATTTAGAAAGTCTTCATTCTCCTTATTTTCTGATTGAGTTTTATAGACCTTTAAATATGTGCTACATAGGATGCATAATATTCTCCTGAATATTCTGCTTATGTTAAGAACAAACTGAATCTCATTAATCCAGCTCAGCAGGTGCGATGTCAAGACATCTTCTTTTCCATGTTGTTCCTAGTTTAGCACAACATGTTCTGACATTGTAATAGGATTTCTTGTTGTACATGTTCTTCTTAGAAAGTTTATACATCCTATTCTACATTACATTATTGCTGCTATTATTTGTTTTAAAAAAATTAAGCCAATCTTAAAACAAGAGAACTAACAGTTCTCTAATTTTACAGTTTGAAGAACCTCAATTTAGGGCGTCTGGAGGTTGAAGACGACCTACGTGTTGTGCATCAGCCAATATAGCATGACATGTGATTTTTTGAATTCTATCAAATGCATCTGTACCATGCACGTGTCTCAGGAGCCCTTGAATTTGATTACTTTAGTGAGTCAGACTCCATCCAACGTGCCACATTTTAAATTGTTTTTATTTAATAAAGATTGATTCAATGTGAAATCCAATAAAGTGCATGACTTAGAAAGCACGCCAGATCCACTGGATCTGTTTAATAACATGTTTTGACAATGATTAGATGGCTCATATTTTTTGGTTTGTTATTTTGTTTTCTGATTTTATTTTATTTTAATTGATTTAAACTTCAAAAAATCAAATAAAATTCATTTCTGACCCAAAAATTCCGAATAAATTCACAAAAATATTTTTAAATATTATCTTTCTGATTTTTATTTTTTCATAATTCTATTTTCATATTTGATATATTTTTATAATTTTTCCTTTATTTTGACTTGTTTCTAATTATTTAAAAATACTTTTTTGTGTTCTTAAAATCTGAAAAAATTTATAAAACTCATTTTACTCATTTCTGACTTTCTGAAATTTTTATAGAATTTTATTTTGACTTCTACTATTTTTGATATTTTTTCACTTATTTGAGTGATTTTAATAAGTTTTAAAATGCTTTTTGTGTTTTAAAAAAATTACCAAAAATTATATAAAAATATGTGAGGTCATTTCTGATTTTTCTATGGTCTCTTTAAATTTTTCTTTGATACTTTGTATATAGTTTTCTATTTTACCTTTTATTTTCATTTTTAAAAAACAATTTAAAAGTCATTTTTCTTTTCTTATTTTATTCATTAATTGCAATTTATTTTTTTATTATATTCTGACTATGTGATTGTTGTCCATAAACTTCATTAACATCATTGGATCTTGAGTGTTGAGTTTAACTCCACCAAAATGGATGGATGATTTTAATAATAGTTTGATCAAATATTTTGATTCAAATATTCCCCTTTACTCTTCATCTCATCCTTTTCTCTCTTGTACTATATGTTGTTAGAGGATGATTTACACATCATCTCTCTAAACATATGGAACATATATTGCTATTGAACCGTTTAAAATAGATGCGACTTCTATATAAGTCAACTTACGATTTCTAAACATAGTGTTAAATTTTTTCCCGATTCGAGAAATGATCATTTGTGGCCCAAACCTACGTTTGCAAGCCCAAACATGTTTAATTTAAAACCTTTGATCTAATAACCTTGAGATCCATTGTTAATAGGCTTTGGTCTTATCAATCCTCTATTGAATCCTCTATTGTTGCCTTGAGATTTTGAAATGAATGATATACTTGACAAAAAGCAAATGAAACTTGTTGTTGAGAGGCTTTGATTTTATCAATCTTCTAATGAGTTTTCAAATGCAAGTTTCAAGGTGGTCATTCAACTAACCTCTAATTTCTAATAATTGACTTTATTTTATGCTTTTTATTTATTCTTTTTATTTTTTAGCATATTTACTTTAGCATTTTCGTTTCATGCTACTTTCATCTTTGCTCATTTGAGCATTTATCTTTATGTCATTTTTATTTTTCCCATTTTAGATTTTCATTCCTTTTTGAAGATACCTAATAATAAACTTGAACTATAAAAAACATTAATGTTACTTGGACTATTTGGTTACTATCCTTGGCATTTTGGAGTTATGGACTTTTAGGACTTAGGATTAGAGACCTTGTGACTTATATTATCATTTTGTCTAGAGTTCTTGGGGTTTACCCCGAGACATTGGGTTGTTTGTTTTCTTTGCTTGCAGGTTATTTTGATTACATGCTTTGTCTGTACTTGGGAATTCATTTGTATACAACCGTTACTCTACCCAAATTTCATGAAGACTTAATACCTTTGAAGTTTGGTTTTCTTAAGAGGTTTAGTATCCTTGCTTGTTCGGTTTCAATCCAAAGGATGATAATTCTACATTGACTCATTATGTCAAATGTTGGCTTCTTGTAGGTTTGATGGTTCTTTTCCCTAGCGTTTACCTTATGCTTTAGGATAGTCCCTTCATCTCTTCCCACCTTCTTTAATTTCAAAAATCTACTCCCTCCATTTCAAAATTATTCTTGTTTTCCAACTTGAACCACTTTCATAAATAGACTTCGACTTAGGTCCATGCATTTTCAAAATTATTTTCTTAATCAAACTTTAAACAATTAAATAATACTTGGACATTTTGGTGAGAAGACTAAAATTAATTCAATCTCATTCAAATCATTTTGTCATTTTGGCTTTTTACCTTAAAATTTTCTCATAAGATTAGACTCTTGTCAGTCTTTACAGTGATGCAAGCTACTATACTTCTATGATATAAAGTGAAATGAGATATTTTCCACTTGGATGTTGAGCGAGGCTTTGTTGATTTTAAAATCCAAGCTACATCCTCCACTTTGAGATGACACAAATTCTCCTTTCTTATAATCGTGGGTCATAAGTATGTTCTTCCACTCGTGTAAGACGATAATGTCCCGTCTCTTAAAATTAACCAACACACTTGTGTTTTAATTTTTTTTAAAGGTGAACTACGAGTAGCCTGATCCCATATTGCACGGAAAATGGTACATAGGCACTAAAGGTTCGCAACCACGGCAGGTGAAAAAATTGTAAAATATATTTCTTTTCTCATCTCCCAAATCTATTTTTATACCACACTTATAAACAAAATAAACAGATTTTCAAAGAGGTTCATGCGGAGTATTGTAGATGTTCAGGGTGATAATACCTACCATTTGCATAATCAACCCCCGAACTTAGATTCTCTTTGCCTTTTTTTGGGTTATTCTCTCTTTTCCCATTTCCCTGGAAACAATAAAGTGCGGTGGAAATTTTTATTTGATCAGTGCTAGTTAAGTCAATCCAATGGCTTAGTCTTGACATTTCTACCATTACAAGAGTCATCAAAACTGGACTCGAACCTTGAACCAACTCTATGGAAAACTCACCCTCATGTTCTGGAGGCAAATCACTTACGTCGTCTGGAAATTCCCAGACAACAGGTAGTTCAACACACGCACCATCACGATCAATTTGGAATGATGTAAAAATTGCAAACATCAAGGCCTCATCTTCCAAGAGTTCATCCACCTGCTTAGTAGATAAAAACATCAGCTCTCTACCGTCACCAAACTCTGGGAACCTCACAGTCTTACTGTAACAATTGATATGAACATAGTTGACCTCCAACCAGTTCATTCCAAGAATGACATCAATTTGGTGTAGCGGCAAACACACTAAATCTATCACAAAACTCTTACCATAAATGGTCAAAGGACAATTCAAACGGATAAAAGTAGTAGAAATATAACCATTAGCAGGAGTATGTATCACCGTATTACTGTTTATGGAGGACAATTTCAATTCCAAAATAGTAGCGCATTCATGAAAAATAAACGAATGAGTATCACTGATGATAATAAAAGTACCAACTTACCATTGTTAATAACACAAGTACCTCGAATCAAGTTGTCCTTCTTGGAACCCTTTGATCCAGTTAGAGCAAACACTCTACCATTAGTCTGGGAAGCAACATTCTTCTTTGGCTTTTGACACTGGGTAATGATATGACCTTGTTCTCCATAATTAAAACAAGTTGGATTGTCGTTCTTGCACTCCAGAGCATGATGACCCGTCTTACCACACTTGAAACATCTCAGAACTTTATTCTCTAATTTATTAGAATAGTAACCTAGTTTACCACACCTAAAGAACTTGACAGGAGTGAGAGCTCCTCGCCCACTTGTCTTCTTACCATTGAAAACCTTTTGTTTACCTTTCTTAGTTATAGCATTGTAAGGCTTCTCACGGTCCTGATTCTTCTCTCTCTTCTCGTTCATGGCCTTGTAATGAGCCTTAATATTTTCTTCATAAATTCTGCAACTATTCACCAACTCTAGAAATCTATGAATCTGCCGATACCCAATTTCTTGCTTGATTTATGGATGCAAGCCATTCTCGAACTTGATACACTTAGAGAAGTCAGCATCCGCTTCACTGTAATATGGATAAAACTTTTCCAGTTCCATGAATCTAGCAGCATATTTAATTACAGATAAATTCCCTTGTTTCAACTCTAGGAATTCAATCTCTTTCTTCCTGCGCACATCTTCGAGAAAATACTTCCTTAGAAACTCTCAAATGAACACAACCCAAGTAATAACCTCACTTAACACTATCAGTGTCTGACAGGTGCCAATCCACTATTCATCAGCTTTCTCAGCCAACATATGCGCACCAAACCATACTTTATGTGACTCTGAAAAATCCATGACCCAAAAGATCCTTTTAATCTCTTTGAACCATGCATGTTCTCCATCACGATCATACTTACCCTTGAAAGTAGGCGGATGGTTCTCTAAAATGTTTCTAAGACATGGGACTCATAATTCTTACCAACATTAGGCTTGTGTTGCACAGCCTGAGCAACAGCTTGTAAAGCAGCAACAATCGTATCATTGTTCCTTCTAGCCATTCTATACACATGAAACTAACCTCAGAAAAACAATGTATCGATAGTGTACTCACACTAATCGACCGACATGACATGCATATCATAAGAAAACCTAGTCGGGAGGACCAACCTGCTCTGATACCACTAACGTAACACCCTTCTAACCCTAATGGGTAATTTATGAATAATTAAATAAATAATTAAACACGAAACCCCTGTAATGGGTGTCACGTCTTCATAAAAACATCAATATAAATCATCCTGCTCCGTAACACGGGGTCTCAATAATTAAAACGATTATCTCTTCATTAACATAAACACATAACTTCAAACTTCGTAGAGGAATCTTGGTCTCAAAACATATTTATTAAATTACTTCAAATAAAACATCCTCATACTCAATCATTCAATAATTCATAAGTTTAAACAATCTAAACACCATAGAGAAGTAATTCATAATCTCATCTTAAATAAAAGAACATAATGTTTCAATTAAACGATCCCAACCCCGATGTTACATATCAGATCAAGAAACACTTTATTAACGGAAATAAATGAATAAATCCAATCTATCCTCAACTTCTACGAGTTATTCTTGATTACCTGCAAGTTACCCACGTATCGAGGCAACATTTCCAAGTAGAAAGGATGAGCAATCACATATCATTATAAAAGATATACGAAATTAATATAATAGGGAAAGACCAATCATGAAGAATCACACATATCATCATGCTTCACATATATACTCACGCTTTCATATCACCAATACAAATCAAAAACATCATTTCATCATCAAATCAACATTCATCTTCAACATAATTTAGGTTACAACATCATCAACATCATTCAATCAACAATTATACAATGTCACAAAGAATGAAATGCAACTTCAATGACTCATGCATGTGGTACCAAAATTATTGGGTTCTTCTTACCTTTTTGATCTTTGTCAATTAAGACATAGCATTTAATTACGAAGGTATGAAAATATTTAAATGCAAGCTTCCTTCCTTTCCATAACTCATAGAGAGTAGCTGAAGTACCTCCTCTCAAAGTGACCATGTTATGAATATAGCATGCAATATTCATAGCTTCAGGCTGAAACTCCAATGGAAATTTCTTAGCATGAAGCATGACTCTAGCTGATTCAGGTATAGCTCGAGTCTTTTTCTCAACAATTCCAATTTGTAGAGATTTAATGGAACAAGAGAACTCATGACTAATACCTTCATAATAAAAAAATTTAGAGAATTTTACATTCTCAAAATCCTTGTCATGTTCACTTCTAACCTCGACAATCACATTATTCTTCTTTTCTTGAATGCTTTGACACAGAGTTTTAAAGACTTCAAAAACATCTGGTTTTTCTATAAGAAATTTCATCCAAGTATAACCAAAAATATCATCTATAATCACATAGACATACCTGTTTCCAACCATGCTTTCTATCTTCATTGGCCCCATAATATCCATATGAAGAAGTTCCAGCAATTTGGAAGTAGCTTGATGTTGCAACATTTGGTGTGACATTATGGTTTGCTTTCCAATTTCACACTCACCTGAGACTTTCTTTCTGTTGTACCCCAAAATTTGCCCTCCCTTTTCCACAAGAAAATCACAACCCCAGGGTTTTCTCTGATTTTTTGAGAATGGCTCAGGAATTGATCAAGTAGACCTTTCTTTGGCAACAAATCCGGGATTAGGGTTTTCGCTCGCATTTCTCAGAAGAAAACTGAATCCTCAGAAATTCAGTTAACTGTTACATTGTTTTCACGCTTGTTCAAGTTTACTGGTTGCTTCTCAAGGCCTGATTATCTGGGATAAAAGATGAGACTTTTGTTTGGAACATTAAGGCATCTGCTTGATTAAGTGGAGTGAAAGGTTTACCGTTTAATGGAATGCTTTGTTTGTTTAACTGTACAATGCGTGTGTTAATTGGAATACCATGCGTATTGTGAATAATGCAAGGTTACGAGACTGTAAAGTTTGTTGATTATTTATTTTATCTGGATTAAAATTATTGGAATACAATTCCAATTATTTTGATTTGAGAGTCTTAAATAATTAAATAGACAATGCAAGGAAAGATTGGAAGATTTGACAGTAGAAATTTCTTTTGGATAAAGACTTTTTTAAATGTTGTTACAAAATTTATCTGAATATTGTAAATTTACAACTTACAGTATTTACAATAATTTTAGTTTACAACAAATGAAAAATCTATACAAATTTAAGCCTAGTCTGCTGAGATCTTTGACTTCTACTGTTTCCTCTATCATCCAACTGGTACTTACCTGCAAAAGACAGAAGAAAAAGAAATCAGCACAATTAACTAAAAAGAATTTTCAAGCAGATAAAAAGAAATCATCATTAAAGTCTGCCGGCTGGAATCAGAAATGCTATGTTCATTATATTTTATTTTCCTCTCTGTAAATCACATGAAGATCGCTCTTCTCGGTTCACAGAGAGAAAAATAAAAGATATAAATTGCAAGCATACAATTAACTCAAAATGCAAAAATATAGGCAAGTTGCAAGGCAAACTGTACTCCAAACTGAATTTCAAATTGCAGTAGCAAAGCAAATTGCAAGGCAAACATAAGCTGGTCAACATAAGCAAACTGAGTTACAAGCCAACTAAGTGAAAAAAGCAAAAGTACAATGCAGAAGCATAACAACTAAAGCATACAAGTACAGAAAGTACATTGTACAAAGATGCAGCAAGTACACAATGTAGAGAGATAAACCAAGTTACAAGCAAAAGCTTGTCCTAGCCATCATCACTTTCTAGCCAGCAAACTTTTCAGAATTAAAATAATAAGCAAAAATGCTTAGAGAGAAAGAGAAAGAGAGGACCTTTAGTGAAAGTTTGCAGTTTTGGCTAAAAGCAGGCTGTCAAAGACAGTAAAGAAAACAAAAAAAGATATAAAGAGAGAAGACTGTATAACAGTCCAGGAGGAGAGAAATACTTGGCCACCAAAAAAACTGCACAAGATGCTATCAAACCACAAACCTGCCTGCACAAAACACAAGCAAACCTGCTAGCCAAAACAACTCAAACCTGTCCAAACTTACAAGCCTGTAAGCCTGCAAAACCAAAACTTACACCCATGTAAACCACAAGCTCAACAAGGCCAAACCAAACAGTTTTCAAACTCAGCCTGTATTTCAAACTACTAAACCAACACCAACAATCACAAGCCTGCATTACAAACTGCAAACCTGTAAGCAAAAACTTGCAAAACTGCAAACTACAGTTGCAAACCTTCCTACAAAACAACAAACTCAAACAAGCTAACAAAACCTGCTAACAAGAAACCTGTACCAAGCTACAGATTCAACCACAAACCAAACTCCCAAACCTGTTTGGGCCAAAACTGTATAAACTGAAAACCCAGTCTAGCTATCATCACCAAGGTAGAGCATCAACACAAAAATCACAAACTTCATCAACTATAAAAAAGAAACCAGTTCAAAACAACAAAAGGCTGTTTCAGAGTTTTTTTTTTGTTTCAGAATCATTCATCATCAAAGCATCAGTAACAAAGAGAGAGGAAGAGAAAAAAAAGCAAACAACAACAAGTTTCAGAACTTCTGTTCATCATTAACAAACAAAGAACAAATTATTTCAAAAAATACGCATCATCAACAAGAAGAAAGGAAGAGATTCAGAAGTGAAATAGTTTTCAGAATCATCATTATCAAGCAATCAGGTCCAAAAGAGAGAGGAAGAGAAAATTAAGCAAAATAAGTTTTCAGAATCAAATCATCATCAAACATCAGCCTTCAGAAACGAAAGGCAAAAGCTTTCAGAATCATATCATCAATATTCAACATCCAAAGGAAAGGAAGAGATTCAGAATCAACATAATGTTTCAGAAAAGACATCATCAACATCAATAACCAACAACTAAAGGAAACAGAAATACCAGAAAGCCAAAGCGCTACCATCATCTCCATCCTCCGCTCCGGCCACCAGAAGCGCCACCGATCCCTCTTCGCTCCCTCCTTTTTCCTCTCAATCTTCCCCAAGGTAAGTTGTTCTAAACCTTTTTTTACTGCATATCAAACATTAAAAGCCATAAATCAAAACGTGCATGCAAGAATCAAACAAATGAACAAGCGGTAAAAACACTAAAGCACAAAGGATAACCATGCGTACCGTTCAAACAAAAAACCTTGGGCCAATGTGAGAAGGAAGGGAGTGAGAGAGGGCGGCACTCTTGCAGTTTAAGGATAGAGGAGAATCAACGTCATGGACAGAGAAAGATGAAACGGAAAAGAAGAAGAGAGCAAGAGCGGCGCCGCTGAAGCCAAGCTTTCAAACCCTAAACTGAGTGAAACCCTAACAAAAATTATGAAAATTGGATAATAGGCCTTCTCCCAAACAAATATGCTAAGCCCACAACGCGTCTGCCAACGAACCCCCCCCCCCCCCCCTTCTTCTTCCTAATTTTTGTTCTTCATCATTTTTTATTTGGGCCACAAATCCTAGGCCCATTATCTTTGTTTCTTTTTTTTTTAAAACTAATACTTCTCTTTATTTTCATTTTTAATAATTTGTATCTTTTTAAAATTAAAAATATATTTTGTTTAAATTTTCTTAATATAGTTTTCTTTAACATTTGTTACATTTAATAAAATACATAAATAATAGAATCTTTAATTTAAATAATTTTTCTTTCTTTTAAAATTATACCTTTACACAATTAGTAAAAACACAAAAAAATAATAATAATCATACTTAAATCTTTATTTGGTTAAAATTTTATTTATTTGTAAATAAATACATGCATCTCATAGTTCTTTGATTTTCCTTAATTTGTTATAATTTTACATTGAATTGCGACAGTTCGATTTGGTTGTAACACATAATTGGACATTATTATTCTGATAAGACTCATCCCCATTTATAAATAATTGTACCCCCATCCCTGGAGACTCATTGGTAATAACTTAGAATTTAAATTCCCGCAATTTATTGCTTTCAATATACTGTATAGTAATTAGGGTTTGTATGCGAAGATTCAAAATCAATCGCTAGATGACCTAATCCAAGAATAAATGCATGAAAATTAATACACAATTCACACTTGCACCTCTAGGGTAACCTTGCTTGTTGCCTTGGAAAATTCAATCATGTCCCTCGAATATGAGACATTCTAGCAAATGCCCCTTTGATAATAAAAGATCGTAGTCCCTCCATGACCCTCGATGTTGCCTTCGATAAAACGATCTCGTCCCTTACAAAATTGCTAGAGCGTCTCACAAGTTGCTTTCAATGATTGTATACGATGAGCCGCGCCTGTCCCGTTTAACATCCTAACACAAGGTTATTCACCAAATACAATGGTGAAATAACACTGTCAAAAGGATTGAAAACATAAGAAAGATCTTTGAGTAAAATAGGGTAGACAACTCTTAGTTACTTGATCAAAAGCTTGCAAAACATCCTTGCCATTTTTCAAACACACCTCACAAACACAATTTCAAAACGAACTTTCAAAACATTGAAATATCTTTTCAAAAAGACACACACCTTTGCATGTATTCAAACAAGAATTATTATAAAGGTTGCCTAGACAAGGCTTCTTTTTCAAAATATTTTCAAAAACCACACACAAAGCACCATTCCAAACAAATTGAAAAGCAAAGGCAAGTGATCCAAAACAAGTAACTAAGAGCCCATGGAAAACCATGGATGAAAAGGGTGCTAGCACCTTCCCTTTTAATAATCTACCCCCCCGAACCCAAGAAAACATCTCAATGGTCTTTCCTGTGCTTTTTGACCTTTCCTTTGGATAAAATAAAAAGTCGGTGGCGACTCTTGCTAAACTGAACAAATGCGAACACAAACGAAAAACCCCAAGTCAGTTCTCCCACCGTATCACACTTTCCTTCAACTTTAAGATATGGAATTCTCTTAATAGCTCCTTCAGATAAGATCTTCTTCATTCCTTTGAGAATAAGGTGTCCAACCTTTTGGTGCCATAGACTTACTTCATATTCATTGGTTATCAAACATGTGGAAGAATAAGCAGTTATTTGGGATTCCTATAGATAACAGTTGTCTTTAAACATAATTCTCTTCATCATAATAGTATCCCTCTCATCTTTGACCATACATTCTGACTTTAAGAAGTAGACTAACAATCCTTGGTCACACAATTGACTAATGTTAATGAGTCAGCATTGGCTAGGAGAACCAGCACATATGAAGTTTATAACTCCTTTAATTTTATGTTTAAACCTGTCGTCAAATCTGACAGAACTTGTGGGATAAGATTTTACATCCACCAACAAGTTTTGAACCCTTGCATGCGTCTAGAGCACCCATTGCCAAAGTACCAGTCTTCACTTTTTGAATCTTCTGAGGAAGTATGAGCAATAAGGTTGACATTCATATCTTTAATACTTCTCTTTTTGCTCATATGATTATCCATGGAATAATTTGAAGATTTTTTATCTCCTTACAATTTGTACTAAAAAGGCTTTATATGACCATACTCACCACAATAATGACATCTCAAAGTTGAAAAAGTGGAATTTGTTAGAGTTCCATTAAATCTGACA
This sequence comes from Vicia faba, assembly GCA_948472305.1. Taxonomy (NCBI): domain Eukaryota; kingdom Viridiplantae; phylum Streptophyta; class Magnoliopsida; order Fabales; family Fabaceae; genus Vicia; species Vicia faba. The sequence continues at coordinate 805,497,164 of OX451736.1, read as the reverse complement.
GTATGTTGTAACATGTGGTTGGACATGTTATTCATTCTTCTCTTTCCAGAAGGAAAGAACCTTTCTACAGATCTTTTATCTTGTTGATTATAAATTGACTAATAAACCTATGTATCTTTAGATTTTCTAACATATTAGCTCCATCTTTCACTTTTCTCAAAGAATCTGTCATGTTATTAAGCTTGGAATTTTAGAGAGTTACCTCAATTTGAATATGAGAAACATTACATAGTAGCTTCTTCTTTTCATTCTCCAATTCAACTATGATCTTTTCTTTGTTCTTCCTCTGTCTTAAGACTTTCTTCACACCTGTCACAAGTATCCTTGTAGAACACATCCAGTTCTTCATAGATATCATTTTCATCACAAGCTTCTACTTCATCCTCCCATTTGTCAGGTAGAGCCGTCACAAGTTTGGAAGTCTAGTGTTTGATTCATATTCTAACTCATCATCATCGAGAAAGTTGGTACATTCTGTTCTAATATGACCAAAAATTTCATATTCCTAATATTAAATACCATTACTTTGATTGGACTTGTCTTCAGTTCTGGTATTCCTTTGAGCTTCATAGTTATTACTGATGTCAGATGAGATATTATGGATATTTGGTCTTCCTCTTCTATCCATTATTTTTATAATTCTATTGAATTTGTTCCCAAGTAACACAATGGTATTAGATAGTTCTTCATGAGTGTCTAGATCAGCTTGACCTTCTTCATCTTCAGTGTTTGATACCAAAGGTATGCTTTTGTTCTTTTTATCATACTTGTCACTAATAACCAGCTCAAAAGTTTGATGTGAGCCAATAAGTTCATCAACCCTCATGTTTTTGATGTCATGAGCTTCTTCAATGGTTGTCACCTTCATGTTAAATTTCCTTTGTAGATACCTAAGAATATTTCTAACAATATTTTCTTCTGACATCTTTTCTCCCAAGGCACTAGATGTGTTAGCTATTTCAAGAACCTTCATATTTTATTCATGGATGGTCTCATCATCATTCATCATTATATTCTTAAATTTAGAAGTTAGAAGTTGGAATCTTGACATCTTCACTTTAGATCTACCTTCATGAGTTGTCTTGAGAATTTCCCAAGCATCCTTGGCTAAAGTACATGTATTAATCAACCTGAAAACATTCTTGTCCACTCTATTGAATAAAGAATTAAAATACTTGAAATTTCCAATAGCTATTTATCATTCTCATCACACCAATCTTCGTCTAGATTCAAAGACACATTCCTATCTTTATCCTTATTAACAGGATGATCTCATCTTTTCAACACATCCTTCTATGCTTTGTTGTCCATGGATTTTAGAAAAACCACCATTCTAACCTTCCACCAATCATAATTTTAACCATCTAACATAGGTGATTTGTTGTTGTATTCTCCTTCTTTATCCATAGTACCAGAAATTATTCTCCCTGAATTTCACCAAATAAAAAGAACAGGGTGTCTGCTCTGATGCCAATTGAAATTCTGGCACTTGCAATAAAGATGTCAAGATTGATGTCCTAACACTAACACAATGTCAAGACAGATGTTATGACATCATCTGCTGACAGAAAACACTTGCTAAATATGGAGATTGTGTAGAAAATAAATTGCAGAAAATTAAACAACACAATCAATTGTTAACCAAGTTCGGTGCAACATCACCAACTTTGGGGGCTACCAAGTTAGGAAGGAAATTCACTATGATAGTATTTGTTAAAATCCTTAACAATCTTGGGTTACAACTTCTTGCCTAATCAATACCTTGTGTAAATTCTACCTAGACACTTCTAGATATGAGATTTCCCTCTCACTTCCAATCACCTCAGTGATACCTACAGTCACATACCTGTGACTAGAATCAAAACAACCAAATAGAAGATTACAATTCAAATAAACCATACTTATTTTTTCTTAAAAGCTTAACTAATAACAATATTGAACTCTTTTATTAAAATCTCATGAGTGAGAATAATCAGTCTACCTCAATGTATCAAAAGATACATGAGTGACATACAAAAAAACATAAAGACCTTAAAAGACTCCAAAAACCCTAAACCCTTATATTGCACCCACGACTTATTCAACGTGAATGCTTGTTATTTTATGTTTAGAAAGTACTTATTTATAAAATCTTACATAATGGGCTTGAAATCTTCAAATCAAATCCAATATTCTATTTTAAATCAGTTGCAAGATCTTCACACACAAATAGGCAAATCCTTAAAGTTTCCTAAAAAAGTATCCAAGATCCTTTTTATGAAATCAAATAAAATCTCTTTGACCTGCGTAAAATAATGAGATATATCCAAAAGTATATCTCAAAAACAAATAATATAGGTCAAGAGATATAACAACAACACCTGATGTATAACATGCCAAAATGTCAAGACATCTGATTCAACATTTGTCTGGTGTACATGATAGCAGAACATGTCATGACAGTTGGTCAAGATGTTGTGACATCTTGCTCAACATCAATTCATAACCATGCTTTAGAAAACTTTATTCCAATCATAAAAGCATGGAACTAACGTTACTATTAGACATCTGGGAAGGCTTGCTCATGAGTTTGTAGCAAGAAGCATATGGAAGACCATGGTATTATGATATTAAGTATTTCCTCCAAGGTTATGTATACCCACCTAGGGCATACAATAAAGATATGAAGACTTTGAGAAGACTGGCGTACAATCTCTTTCTCAATGAGGATGTGATATAAAATAGGAATTATGACATGGTCTTGCTCAGATGCGTGGTTAGACACGAAGCAGACATGTTGATGCAGGAAGTTCATGAAGGGTCCTTTGGTACTCGTGCCAATGGAAATTACATCGATAAGAAGATGCTTAGGGCCAATTACTATTGGCTGATAATGGAATTTGACTGATGTCAATTTGATAAGAGATGTCATAAATTTCAGAGATATATCGATAAGGTGCATATGCCTTCGACTCTATTTAATGTTATTTCGTCTCTATGGCCTTTTTCTATGTGGGGAACTAACATGATTGGAATGATTGAGCCCAAAGCTTAGAACGAACATCTTTTTATTGTGGTAGCTATTGATTACTTCACCAAGTGGGTTGAAGCGGCGTCGTATGGTAATGTGACCAAATAGGTTGTAGTCTGGTTTATCAAGAATTAAATCATTTTCCATTATGGTATTTCAAGCAAGATTATTACAGACATTGGTTCGAACTTGAATAACAAGATGATGAAAGAACTTTATGAAAGCTTCAAGATTGAACATCTCAATTCTTCACCTTAAAAACCCAATACGAACAGGGCTGCTGAAGTGGCTAATAAGAATATCAAGAAAATCCCGCAGAACATGGTTGTAACCTACAAGGATTGGCACAAGATACTCTCTTTTGCTTTGCATGGGTATCGTAAATCCGTCTTCACTTTAAAAGGGGAAACCACTTTCTATATTGTTTATGGTATGGAATCAATGCTCCCCATAGAGGTTAAGATCCTGCCAATGAGAGTCTTGATGTAAGCCAAGTTGTCAGAGGTTGAATGGTGTTAAAATAAACATGATCAATTAAATTAGATTGAAGAGAAGAGGGTGACAACCTTGTGTCATAGACAATTGTACCATAGGAGGTTGAATAAAGCATTTGATAACAAGGCCTGACCTTGTGAATTTAGAGAAGGCGACCTCGTACTCAGAAAGATCTAGTATTTCCACAATGATTCTCGTGTAAAGTGGAATACTAATTATGAAGGCCCATATGTTGTTATGAAATCCTTCTCTAGCGGTTCCTTGACTCTTACAATTATGGATGGTGAGGAGCTCCCTCGTCCAGTGAATGCCAATGCATTCAAGAAATACTTTACCTAAATAATCAAAAGAACATCTCGTGAAGTTGAAAAACCGAAATGGCGAATTACGAAAAAATGAGCGTCTCGATGGGCTGAAAACCCGAAAGGGCGCTCCAGGAAAAAATTAGAGACATAAACTAAAATAAATCAGCCTAGTAGATTGAAAACATGAAGGGTAAATCTAGGCAAGAGTTAGGTATATGGAAAGTAACTGCATCAGATAGTGTATTGGCTGAGTATTGGTCGAGTATCTAATTTACTTATCTTTGGGATTCCCAGCTTTTCAGTGTACTATTTTGTCTGCATAAATGTAACCTGGCATTCCATTTCATTTTATCATTCAAAGGACCATCACCATGCATTATCTGAAAGGCCGATTCGTGCTAATTTTCATTTCCCTTGGTGTCTTTCAATCTTCTTCATGGTGTTATTCCCCCAGCTAAATCCTTTCATGGATTCTTCGCCTGAGAAGATTTGTTCTATGGATTATGGAATTTATTTTTCCCTAGTAGTTACTGTAACACCCTTCTAAAATCTAATGAAAATAACGATTAATTTAATCATATAACCATAACCAAAAGGGTGCCACACTTCATAAGACATCACAATCATCTTTCCCTGTAACACGGGTTATAACAAAACATGTTATTACATATATTGATACCTAGGATGTTTACACGACATCCAAACCAATATGATTATTATCACATATATTCATACCTAGGATGTTTACATGACATCAAAACTTATCTGAATTCATTACAGTGGGATCATCAACAAGTAATTAAAAGGAGAACACAACAACATACGTTGATTCTTACACTCCAACTTTAATACCATCAATAACTGTGTCATAAGCACTTAACTCCTAACAATTTAAAATGTATAACATAACAAAATTCATCATAAAGCTTCAATCATGACATCATAAAAATACAACGACCCAAACCCGATTGAAATTCTGGAACTTTCAATACAAAGGTCAAGACTAATGTCTTAACACAAAAACACGATGTCAGGAAAAATGTTATGGAATTTGTAGAAGAAAAACCTATTGTTGATTGTGCAGAAGGATAAATTGAAAAACATTAAATAACACAATTAATTGTTAACCCATTTCGATTCAACGTCACCTACTCTGGGGGCTACTAAGCCATGAAGAAAATCCAATACATAGTATTAGTTAAAAGCCTAAACAATCCCAGTTTACAACTTTTCTCCTAATCACTACCTCTTGCAACTTCTACCTAGGAACCTCCTAGATATGAGAAACTCTTACTTACAATCACGACAATGATAAACAAAACACTTACAATCCCAGTAACTAGTATTAAAATAGAAGATTACACTTCCAATCCACAATATTTAGTTAAGACTCTTAACTGTGAGTGCAACTTCGTCGTCAAATGTTTTGAATGACGTCAAAATTGGGAAAAGATATCACTTATGTACATTGGATGATATCCTTATTACTTGTGGAACTCCTCTGCGTTAGAGGTCTTAGGAATAATTAAAAAGAATTTTGAAATTGATCTAAGACATTTAAAATAATTTTCTGCATAATTTTTTAGTACATGTATCCACAAACCGCTTTTCAGGTCGACACATGCAGTTCATTTTTTGAAGCTTCTAGATTTTGGAAGACTCGGGTCGACACATGCATTGAACAGGTCGACACATATTGAAGCATTTTTGAAATTTCAGAAATTCTTATTTTATGTGTCGACACATCCATTTTTCAGGTCGACACATTTACTATCATTTTAATGTCTGTAGTCTTTGACTTGGTTCGGTATACACATAGCCTATATAAGTCGACACATACAGCTCTAAAATTACATATTTGTCGACACATAAAATATATAGGTCAACACATATTGATTTTTTGGTCAATTTTTTCAAATATTTTTAAATCCAAATTTGTTCATTTTGCCCTAAAAGTTACAAAACTATAAATACTCTTTCATGCATCATTCATAACTTGGTGAGACCATAAATTAAGCTTACAATTTCTCCTCATCTTCAACCTCCAACCTATGTATACACATTGACATTACATTGTGATGAAGTTTCGTTGGGGTGCCATCTAGAAGAAGTTTGATAACGTCCAATTAGGTATTCTCTTGGGTTTTGTAGGGGTCTTCATCTGGATAAAATGCAGGTTTTTCCTCCAAGATCATTGGTTAATTTGGGGGTTTTCGTGCAAGATGTTCAAGAGGTAATTATGGCCAAGTGAAGTCCATTGGAGATAAAGAATGCAAGGGATCCTTTAGAGATAATGAACACAAAAGAAGTAGCGAGGGAACAACGGATTACAATTTACTTCTTGTGTTGAAATAGTTTAAGTTGATGGTGCACGAAAGCTTTGGAGATAAAGAACGTAAAGTAGTAGCAACATCGAGATAGTCAATTTGCATCTATTATGTATTGGTATTTCTCAATTTCAAAAGAGGAGAAGCGGTTGAATCGACAACAAGCATTAGGGTTTATGGAGTTTCTCTTGAACACTTTACTTGTATAAACTTTTTGCATAGTAAGAATTACCTAATTCCATTGGGATTAGGCGCAGGCGTACCCACACGCGAGGAGGATAGTGGGGAAATGTGAAGACAAATTCCTTGTGTTTCTTTTATTTTTGCTTTTACTTGCTTTGATATTCATCGAATAATTTGTCAAATAGCATTGCGTTATCAATTGGATTGTAAGAAAATTTCCAAACTGTATTTGATTGTAAATCAAGTGTTAATATAACTTATAATCACTTTTGATTATAAGTGGTTTTGTGTATCAACACAAATCAAGGAAAAACTCTGAAAATTCACTTGCACACCAAGTGTTTGATAAATTGATTTAGTTAGTTCTTTTTAATATTTCCATTGGAAATAGATTTACTAGTAACTTGAAATAAATTTTAAATAAGTTGTAAAGTGATTCAAGCATATTAATTCATTTTGTTGTTCTTATTCTACATTAATTTTTTTTTTACATTTGCATATATGAGTTTCCAATAATGATCATAAAGACAATATTTTAAAAAGAATCCACTTATCCTTTTGATAAAACAAAATTTTCAAAACCAGATTTTTCTGGAATTTCTTAAAGGGGTATGTATTCACCCCCTAGATATATTGCTGTCGTCTAACAAGTGGCATCAAGAGCCTAATTCATTCCGACTTCGACACTCTTTAGAAAATGGCTTACGAACATAAATGGGATTATAAAAGAGCCCAAATAATTGGAAAGCTTGTATGCAAATTCATGTAAACTCATATGACAAAGGTGTTTGGGAAGCGATTCAAAATGGTCTAACACTAGTGACATATGATGTTGATGGTGCTACCATACCAAAGCCCGAAAACACATGGGATGAGAATGATAATAACAAGTGGTCTTATGATTGGAAAGCTAAGAACATCATCATATCCGCTCTTGGTGTTGACGAGTTCTATCGGATTTACCATTATCAAACTGCTAAAGATACGTGGGATCATCTACAAGTTACCTATGAGGTAACTAATGAGGTGAAACAAGATATAATTAATACACTTAATTAAGAGTTTGAAATCTCTCATATGAAGCAAGGGGAAACCATTACTCAAATGCAAAAGCGGTTCTCGCATCTTATTAATCGTTTATATTTACTAGGTAATCATATTTCCAATGCTATTACTACTAACAAGATGTTGAGATGTCTTACTAGGAATTGGCAACCAAAGGTCACCACAATCAAGGAAGCCAACAATATTGCAACACTCGATCTCACCGCCTTGTTTGGAAAGTTAGAAGAACACGAGCAATAACTCAATTGCTTGGATAAACATGAAAAGAAGCTTGAGAAAAGGAGGAAATAAAAAAGGGATGTTAAGGAAGAAGTATTTAAGTCTAAAGCTCTCAAGGCTTAAAGCTCAAAAACCTCAAAGGATAAGCCCACTAATGATAGTGACTCTAGCAATGAAAAGAATTCAGATGATGAAGAAATGAGATTATTTGTAAGGAAATTTAATCGATATATTAGGAAGAATGGTGTCAAACACTCTGATAATAATCTTGTAAAATTTAAAAGAAAATCTTCTTCCTCTAAATATGAAGACAACAAAAAAGGATAAGGAAAGGGTATTTGTTATGAATGTAGTAAACCGGGTCATTATAGATCTGATTGTGCATCTCTTGCTAAGAAGAAATGAAAGGGTCCACGAAACAACTATAGAAACTCCAGAAAAGCCTATGTTGCTTGAGATAGTGATAATGATGTCTCAAGCAATGAAAGATCCAGAGAGAGTGATGAAGAGGAAAACTATTTTTTCATGGAAAATCATAGTCAAGGCAAGAAAAAGGATGTAAGTCATTCTAAATACTCTAATGTTGCAAATTTTTACTTTAATGAGTCAAAGAATCAATTTGAAAATCTACAAAAAGAGACTTTATATGGTAACAAAAACTTGGCCTCCCAAGAAATGTTTTTTACATATTTTGAGGCCAGGGTTGAAGAAACAAATGAATAATTTGAGGCATTAAAAAAACTCATTGTAGATAGTTCAAATTATGTAATGGAGGATGAACAATCTTGTAATTTTGGATGTGAAACATGTAAGATTTGGAAATAAGAAGTGAGTAATCTTGAAACCAAATTGGACAAAATACATCATCCCATTGATACTATTGCTATTAGATGTTCAAAGATTGAAAAGCCTCATAAAAACTATAACTTGATTAAGAAGAAATCATAATAGGTGATTCTCATCATAGGTTATTTTATCACTATTGTTGCAAAAAAGGTCATATTATTGAAAAATTGAAATTTAGGTGCTTTTTGGTTCCTAAAGGAAATTTCCAATGGTTTCCCAAATGCAACAATTATTTAACTCACGCTCAAGGACCCAATGAGAATTGGGTACCTACCACTTTTGGTTGATTTTTGTAGGATGAGTGTCTTGATGCTATGACGGGAAAGGGATTCTCGATAGTAGATGTTCAAGACACATAACGAGATACATATCTCTCTTCTCCAACTTTATGGCGAAGAAGAAAGGTTTTGTATCCTACGGGTGATCACAACAAAGGTGAAATACTTGGAAAAGGTAGTATAGGTAATCTTATTAGACGACGACAACATAACTAGAGGGTGGGTAAATATATACCCCTTTAAAAAATTTCAAATAAATTTGGTTTTGAAAAAGTTTATCAAAGTATGACGCATAAGCTTTTTCAAATTGTCGTTTATACGAACGTTATCGGGAAGCTCAGATATGCAAATCGTAAAATAAAATTCAATATTGATAATGAATGATAATATAATTAATAAACTTGAATCACTTGAAACTTATTTATTGTTTAATCACTTTCACTTAGCATGGCTATTTCCAATAGTAATTTTAAAAGAATTTGTTTAGTCAATTTATCAAACACTTAGTGTGCAAGTGAATTTTCAGAATTTTTCCTTTGATTATGATGATACACAAAACCACTTATAATCAAAGTGATTATAAGATTTGTCAACACTTGAGGTAAAATAAAAAATGATTAGGAAAATCCTTACATTTCAAATGATAACGCAATGTTATTTGTCAAATTGATCAATGAGTACCAAAGCAAGTAAAAAGAAAAAATAAAAGCGACACACGAAATTTGTCTTCACAGTTCCCTATTGTCATCCTCGCATGTGAGTACGTTTGCGCCTAATTCCAATGTAATTAGGATAATTCTTATTATGAAAAATTATTGAAATAAGAGAAGCGTGCAAGAGAAACTCCACAAACCCTAAGCTTGTTGTTGATTCAACCCCTTTTCCACTTTTGATCTTGAGAGAGACCAAAACACAATAGATGAAAAATGATTGTCTAGATCTTGCTACTCCTTTGAGTTCTTTATCTCCAAATATTTCATGCACCGCCATTTTCAAACTATTGCAACACAAGACTTCGATTCTTTCTGGTACCCCAAGTTACTTCATTGAAAAGATTTTAAAAACTCCAAGGTTCCTTGCAAAGATTTTATGTACTCCAAGATTGTTAACTTTACCGAAATTACCTTTTGAACCTCTTGCACGAAAACCCCCAAATCAACCAATAATCTTGGAGGATAACCCCGAGGTTTTTCTTGGATAGAAACCCCTACAAAACTCCAGCCAATACACAATTGGACACTAACAATCCTCGTCTATATGATACCACAACGGAACATCATTACAATGTAATGTCAATCTGTATACATAGATTGGAGGTTGAAGATGAAGAGATAAATAGGATAATTTTATGGTTTTCAATAAGTTATGAATGATGCATGAACGAGAATTTATAGTTTTGGAATTTTTAGGGCAAAAGGGGTAAATTCAGAATCAAAAGATTTAAAGAAATTAACCAAACGTAATAGTATGTTTCGACCTATGTACTGTATATGTCGACACATACATGAATTTTAAAATGTATGTGTCGACCTATGGGAAGGCATGTGTCAACTGAAACAAGTTAGAAGCTATAGACTTTAAAGCGATAGTAAATGTGTCGACCTTAAAAGTGAATGTGTCGACACATAACATACGAATTTCTGCAATTTCATAAAATCTTCAATATGTGTGGACTTGAATCATGCATGTGTCGGCCTAAGACATATATAGGCTAGAGGATTTAATAATGGGTCACATGTGTCGATCAAGAATACGAATGTGTCGACACATGCAATGAAAAATCATGCAAAAAACTATTTTTAATGACTTGGATCAATTTCAAGATGCTTTTTAATAATTTCTATGACCTCTAATGAAGAAGAGTGCCACAAGGCATGAGGATAATATCCAATACTCAAAAGTGTAAGCTTTTCCCAGTTTCGATGTCATTCAAATCATTTAACGACGAAGTTTGTACTCACAAATCCCTCAACTATTATTATCTCAAATGCTATGTTAGTTTAAGGCCTTAGACAAAGTCTTCTTAGTATTAGTCAATTATGCGATAATGTGTATAAGGTAACTTTTACCAAAGATTGTTTCATAATAGGACGTAATGAAAAGAAGGATCGCATGTTTAAAAGTATGAGGGTTAGTAATATCTATATGCTCGACTTCAGAGAAATTTATTTGAAAAATGCCCAATGTGTTATTACTTTGAGTGAATACTCTTGGCTATGGCATAAACGTTTGGCTCACGTCAACTTTGATCTACTTAACAATATAGTTTTAAAAGATTTAGTGATTGGTCTACAAAAAATGAATTTTTCAAAAGATCATCTATGTGATGCATGTCAAAAGGGTAAGCAAAGAAGAGTCTGTTTTAAAACTAAAAATGTTGTTTCAACATTGAGACCACTTGAGCTCCTTCACATGGATTCATTTGGTCCCTCACGGACTAAAATAATAGGTTGTAATTACTATGGTCTTGTAATTGTAGATGATTACTCAAGATTTTGTTGGACTATTTTCTTACGTGGTAAAACTGACATGTTCTAGGCTTTCACATGTTTTGGCAAGTTAGCTCAAAACAAATTAAATTCAAAAATTGTTTCCATTCGAAGTGACCATGGAGGTGAATTTGAAAATCATATCTTTGAAGAATATTGTGATAAATTTGAATTGAACATAACTTTTTAGCTCCAATAACTCAACAACAAAATGGTGTTGTGGAGCGTAAAAATCACATTTTAGAGGAGTTGGCAAGAACAAGGCTCAATGATTTTGGTCTACAAAAATATTTTTGGGCCGATGCTATTAGAACGACTTGTTATATCTTGAATAAGATACTTATATGTCCCATTCTTGACAAAACTCCCTATGAACTTTTAAGAGGTAGAAAACCAAATTTATCTCATCTCCATGTCTTGAGATGTAAATGTTTTGTTTTAAATAATGAAAAAGATAATCTTGGAAAATTTGACGCGAAAGCCGATGAAGGTATTTTTCTTGGATACTCTCAATCTAGTAAAGAATATATAGTTTATAACAAAAGATTACTTATTGTTGAGAAGTCTGTGTTTCTTACTTTTGATGAGACTTCCCCAAATAGTGCTGGGAAATGTAGTTATTTTCACGGTGTTGGTGAGTCTACAAAAGACATACTCAAAGACAGCAATGAAGGAGTTCATCAACCTAAAACAGTAGAAATTGGAAAGGATGAAGATGACAACCATGAAAAGAAATATGATGAAATTTATGAAGAAAATGACGATCTTCCGTTGAATGGAGAACTTCCAAGGATCATCCAATTGACAACATTATTAGTGATATCACCAAAGGGGTAAATACTTACTCTAAGATAAGTAATTTTTGTTATCATCATGCGTATGTATCGCAAGTTGAACCTAAGAACGCTAAGGATGCCTTACTTGATGAGCATTGACTTATGGCCATGTAAGAAAAATTGAATCAATTTAAAATAAATGACATTTGGGACCTTGTTCCTCGTCCACAAAATCATCAAAATATAGGCACTCAAAGGGTATTTAGGAAAAAGCTTGACGAACATGGTGTGATAACAAGAAATAAGGTTTGTCTCATGGCTCAAGGGTATAACCAAGAGGAAGGCGTTGATTATGAGGAGACTTATGCTTTGGTTGCCCGAATTGAGGCTATACGCCTTTTATTACCTTATTCATGCTCTAAGAACTTCAAATTATATCAAATGGATGTGAAGAGTGTGTTCCTTAATGGATACATAAGTGAAGTAATGTATGTTTCTCAATCATGTGTTCAAGCTAAAACGTGCATTGTATGGTCTTAAACAAGACCTTAGGGCATGGTATAACCTACTTAGCATGTTTTTTCTCGAGTAAGGATACTCTAGAGGAAATATAGACACTACACTCTTTATTAAACGTTAAGGAAAACATAGTTTACTAGTTCAAATTTATGTTGATGATATCATTTTTGGATCAACTAGTATGCATCTTGTCAAGGAGTTATCTAAGCTTATGCAAGGAGAGTTTGGAATGAGTCTAATGGGAGAGTTAAGTTACTTTCTCGGACTGCAAATTAAGCAACTTGATGAAGGAACATTTGCATGTCAAACCAAGTAGTGTCTCGAATTACTCAAAAGATTCGGTATGGACAGTGCAAAGGAAATTGACACACCCATGAAAACAAATGGTAACTTGGATAGATATGAACATGGTAAGAATGTTAAGGTAAAAAGCTATAGAGATATTATTGGACCTCTTCTTTATCTTACTGCATCTAGGCCTGATATTATGTTTGATATTTATATGTGTGCACGATATCAATTTATTCCTAAGGAATCACATTTAATAGTCGTTAAGCGCATTCTTAGATACCTCATTTGTACTTCTAAGTTTGGGCTTTGGTATTCCAAGGGAAACAATTCTAGTTTGGTTGGTTATTTTGATTCCGATTTTGCTGGTTCGAAATTGGATAGGAAAAATACTAGTGGTACTTGTCACATGTTTTCAAAATCCTTGGTAAGTTGGCATAGAAAAAAGAAAGTTTTAATCGCATTGTCAACAACCAATGTGGAATACGTGGCAGCCGGTAGTTGTTGTTCACAAAAACTTGATTTTGATATTAAACTCTCATGTATTCCTATCATGTATGATAACACTAGTTATATTAATATAACCAAAAAACATGTACTATATTCACGCACTAAACATATTGAGATTCATCACCACTTCCTTTGTGAGCGTGTTGAAAAAAGGGATGTTGTGTTTGAGCATGTTGATATTAAAAATCAACTTGCCAATATTTTCACTAAAACACTTGTAACGGAACCTTTTGTCAATATACAAGGGGAATTAGGGATAATCAATATCTCAAATGTTGCTTAAACCTATCTTGTTGCTATCACTTTATATGTTCACTCTAACTTTGTGTATGAGTATTTTACATCATGTCAGTGTAACTTCCATCTAAATCAAGAGTGAAGTAATATCGTTTCAATTTCTCCTTGAAAATATGATTTGTCTTGATGCATGTTACTAGTTACTTCCAAAAATGCTTGATATTTTCTCAAAAGATGAAAACTACGAATGCTCATTTCCAAATTTTTTTAATCAATAACCATTGTGTGTTCTTGATCCATATGCTTATAGTGACTTCATCTATTAATTATTTCACATTTGTATAAGTTTGTTCTTATCATGCAAACATTTGATTTTGTTTATTCTTTATTTCTCATACTTGTGCTTGACTTATTTGTATGCATAATATTTGCATAATATGTTTCTTGTTGTCTTGGTAACATGGCATGAAAACACCATCATTTTGGTTTTAGTAGCGAAATATTCTTGTTGTTATGCTAGGATATGCATGTGCGGCATCAGGAGTCCTATTATGTAGCGTTACGTGATTGTGACGCTACAAAAATAAACTTGACAATATTGTCATTTCTTGCATGTTTATTCTTTATGTAATGCATTACATTTGCTGTAATGTTGTTTGCCTGTTATTTAAAATTTCGCATCATTACATTTATATAGGTATATGTGATTGTTGCTCTTCTATGTAAAATAGCCGCTGAATGATATGTTAGGCTTGTTATGGAACTATGATACTTCTCAATGTTTGTTATCTTTATTTTTGATATTGTCAAAGGGGGAGAAGCATATGTGAGTTGAAGTAGGGAAGCATAAAGTCAGGGGGATCCTTCTATAAATACAAAAATGCATCGTCGCAAGTTTTTCCATCATCAAAAAGGGGGAGTATGTGAGTACAACTTCGTCGTCAAATGTTTTAAATGATGTCAAAACTGGGAAAAGATAGCACTTTTGTACATTGGATGGTATCCTTATGTCTTGTGGCACTCCTCTCCATTAGAGGTCTTAGGAATCATTAAAAAGCATTTTGAAATTGATCCAAGCCATTAAAAATAATTTTCAGCATAATTTTTTAGCGCATGTGTCGACACATCCGCTTTTCAGGTCGACACATACACACTGACATTACATTGGGATAATGTTCCATTGGCGTTCCATCTAGACGAGGTTTGATAACATCCAATTAGTTATTGGGTTTAGTTTTGTAGGGGTCTTCATCCGGAAAAATCATAGGTTTGTTCTCAAAGATCATTGGTTGATTTGGGGGTTTTCGTGCAAGATGTTCAAGAGGTAATTGCGGCCAAGTGAAGTCTTTTAGAGATAAAGAATGCAAGTGATCCTTTGGAGATAAAGTACACAAAGGAAGTAGCGAGAGAGTGAAGGATTACAATTGAATTCTGTCGCGAATGGAAAAAATCAATGAAGTCGCCACCATTATTTATTTTTCCTAAAGACGGGAACCTAATGGAAAAACTCTAAAGTATGGTTAGAACTGTCTTTGCTACGGAATTAAGTATTCGGTAGTCGATTAAGTGATCGGAAGGTGTTAGGCACTTCTCACCTCCCTTATACTCAAGGGGAACGTCTTTTAGTGTTAGGGTTTACTAAGTGTTTGCTTCTAACATTCTCTTGCCCTTGTTTAGGCTTATTTTATTCATTTATTTATTTACGCGGTAAATATGTTTAAGAAGTTAAAACCTAGGTGACTCGCCTTGGTCTCGCAACCGTGTGCCTACGTATCTTCATCAAGAGATGAGAGAAATCAGAGTCTCGTAGTTCAACTATGTTTGGTTGGTTGATTTAAGTATTGTAAAAATTTTTTTTATGTTTATTAGGATAAAATCACACGGAGTAAAAAATCAATTTGATTTATCGCACAAAGGCGAAAAGTTTGATTGATGAAAAATAAGCTTGATGAGTTATCGTGGATTTTAATTTTTTATTCAAATAATTAATTGGTAAGGTCTAAAGCCGACCAATCGGTTTTTGAGGATGTGGTGGATGTAAATCCACCCATCATATTATTTATGAAAATATTGGAATTTATTTGATTTATTTACAGATGCGCTGATTATTACATGAGTACAAAAGTTTATCGGGAATATGAACATGTTTTTGAATCTATACTAATTAATAAGATAAATCTAAACTTAATAATAAAAGACATTTTTTGTATTTTTAATAAAATTAACTAATTCTAATAAATAAATAATTAACAACAAGAGTTAACTAAACTGAGTGAAAAACTAAATAACAATTAAATAACTGACTAAAATAGTTAACTAAATTATGTGAAAAAAACAAATTAAATAGAATGATAACCTATGGGGTGTAATAGAAACATAAAGTGTAAATCTATTAAAAGAGTAAAAATAATCACAATGGCCCAAAGCCTATATCCCTAGAACCCTAAATCCATGACATCAATGCTCCGGTGATGACTTCATGGACCGATTCCAACTCAGGTCGATGTTTTTTTGAGTGTGGGATGTATAAGGTAATGACCATGTCTTATTTACAGGTTTTTTTGGTGTGGGTGTTCTGTGTTTGGGCATAAATTCATTCATCTGTGTTGTTTTACTTACAGGTACAGGATTATAAAAGGTGTAACCATTTTATTTGGTATGATGATGAAATGACTTCAAGAGCTAAGGAGATTATTACTTTACTACAAAAAAGCTTGATCAAGAAAGGGCAAAAATGGATGAAGCTAATATTCAAGTAGCTGAAGTAAAGACAACGTTGAAGTCAATAAACTTAATGATGAAATTCTATGTTTCAATAACATTTGTTTTAAAAATATGATTAGTGTTATCAACTGTAATGAAGTAGTGTTTTCAATTAATTTAAACTTGGGCTAAAGTTTTTGTGGTCAATAGGATTAGTGTTGACAGTTGTTGAATAGTTGTAATCAACTGAGTGTATTTGTTGGTTTTAAATCAAATGCATATGTTGTTTTTTGTTAACCTTGTACTAGTTTGAAGTTAATTGTAATGAATATAACTGGTGGATAGAACAAAGTAACATAAATGAAATCATAACTCATAATCAAAATAACAACTTCATTAGATTCATTAGCTTATTTTAACAAGGCAACTTAACATGATACATACACAAAATAACATCATGACATAAGACCTTCATAAGCAGAACATAACTTAATGATAAATACCAAAATAAGATAACATAAGTTCATGACAGAAAGTTGTTCATGACTTTACAAAACACTTAACATTATAATTATGTCCTACAACTACTTTTGAGTTGGTTGTTTAACAGGAGGACCCTAAGATGATGTGGCAATTTCACTGCTTTTCTCTTAGCTCTGTAAGTCTGATCACTTGACAACTTCACACCCCATATTTAAATTTCTACAACTATTAACCCACTTGGTTTCATGTTTGGAGCGTGTCTAAGTATATGGACAAATTGTTTTGCCAACCATCCAGTCTTGGCTTGTTTGTTGCTTGTTGACCTAGCACAAGTATGCTCATCAAACAAACTAGTAATTTTCCAAAATTGATTTCCAAGCCTCTTACTAAACCTCATTTAGAATTTACACCGCTCTTTGCAATTGACCACCATCCTTTTTCATCATTCTTTTTGAACCACACATTTTTGTGTGGACCAATGCATACTCTTTGACAACATCCTTTATGACATACTTATTTTTGGAACCTAATCATTATTATCACCCTCGGCATTATTATGACCCTCATCCACGTCCACATCATCATTATCATACGTTGGTCCATCCCATCCCAACTCATCCTCATCTACTATGTTAGGGACATCAACACCATGCTCAACATAGACATCAACCAACTCATATCCCTCAACCTCTTTAGAAAATTTTATAACATCCCTATCATTTTTTATTGGTGTTAGACCCTTAGCAAAGGTAATCCTAAGATTTACATACCTAAGATGGTTCATGCTTGTATATCCCGCCTCATGAATCAATTTCTCCAGCTCTATGTAAGACATATAATCAACATACCAGACCCAAGTTATTTCTATTACTAATCCGTCCAGATACCATTTAACAGGATGATGCACAAGTGTGTCTCGCTGGTGAATCCTGAGCCTAACTTTCTGTTAAGTAGGTGACCTGTATATGAAAAATTTCATTGTTAGGGTTTCAGATTAAACAATTATGGTTGACACACATTGGGACCACAATCAAATTTTAGGATAAACAAATAGGGTTAAAAAATGTTGGAAACACAAACAAAAATTAGGAAATAAGACACTTTGGGACCACTTGCATAAATATCAAAATAAAAATACATACCTGAAACAGAACTTGTCGTCTTTGTGCGTATTGGATGAAGGTGGTGGTTGATACATTGCAACAAGTTATAGATTTTGCTGATGATCTTCTTCGATTCTGAAAGCTAACAATTTTAGGGTTCCCACTTGGAGAGGAAGAAGTAACGATAATGGTGGAGGGAGGAATATGAGGGGTTGGAGTTATTATATTGTATATAATTATATAAATTATTTCTAGAAAAATAAAAAATAAAAATAAAAATAAAATATGAAGAATTATATTTTTAAATGATGTGGCATGTGACTGGGTTCATATTGGGGTGCCGTGTCATTAAATAATGAGACAACTGGTCAGGGACCAACAAAAATTCACCAAAAATGAATTAGGAGGACATAATAGCTACTTTTTTTAAAGGGAGACTAAAAGTTTAAAAAACTAATTATAGTGGAATTAAAAGTGCATTTAAGCCAAAATTTAGAGAATTGCACAACAACCAGACCAACTAGGGCGAAACTCCCATTTGGCTTCTCTATGTTCTTTTTCAAATTTCCTGATAAGCCAATCAAGCTGTAACATTTGGCATGGAAAATACATAAAGTAAAAAAAGGAAGATAGTAAAAAACAAGTAAAGTCACGATGCTATACAGCAATACTCTCTTTTTTCCTTCTATTTTTTTAGCTAAAAAACTATCTATGCAGAGCTTATTTTACTTAGAAAGTAAAACAAAATAACATACAATTCAATTAAATTCAAATGAAGGAAAATCATATCATAGAATCAGAATCACTCTTTTATTATTACTACTTTTCTCAGCGTATTCCTTCCCCTCTCTTTTTTAAATCAAGCCAAAAATCCTCAATTTACAACAATATTCAAACTCTGTGTGTTTCTGAGAGTTACCTTTGTAATTGGTGTTGGTCGAGCTTTGAAGTCTTGAAAGCTAACTCCGTGTTTGATCGATATGTACCAGATTATGCAAAAGATAGGAGAAGTAGCCTATAAGATTGCTTTGCCACCATCACTTGCTAATCTTCATGATGTGTTTCACGTTTCTCATTTGAGGAGATACATTTTGGATCTGTCTCATGTGATCCTAGTGGATGATGTACATGTGAGAGAGAACTTGATTGTTGAGGCATATCCTATGCGGATAAAGGTTCAGGATGTGAAGAAGTTGCATGGTAAACAGATTACATTGGTGAATGTAGCTTGGGGAGGACCAGCTGTTGGAAATGTAACTTGGGAGCTTGAGAGCTAGATGAGGGATTCATATCCGAATTTGTTTACTTAAGGTAATTTTCTAGGGAGGAAATTCGTTAAGCGAGGGAGAATTGTAACACCCCAATTTTAGTAAATTATCTTATTTTAATTTAATTATATTTTTTGTATATTTATTTGATTATTATGTGAAGACGATTAAATAAATATGGGTGTGTGTGTGTGTGTGTGTTACCTTATGGTAAGTTGTGGAGAGTAATTAGATAAAGAGAGAATAATTAGAATAATTTTATTTTTTAAAATAATGATTTGATTATATTTATTGGCGGTGGAGCTTGGTGCATGGTGGAGGTACTGTATCACCGGGAATCAGAGTGTGGTTCGGTGTTGCGTGGACTCACGAAGGTGATATGGTTCAGGATCAGAGCGGGATGATGAAGGGAACGATAGCGCTTAAACTGTGCTTGCAGAATCACCGTCGTCTGCAGCATTATGGATTTGTGCAGTCAGATTTGTTGAATCTGACGATGGTTGCCACCATTCCCTTTTATCTTTTGATGTTGTATTGAGTTTTTTGTGACAAACTTATTTGTACAAATTTTGTTTTGTATTGATGATGAATGTCAGATTGATTCTTTTTATAAATTTGTTGTCAGTAAAGTTTCTCTACTTTGTAGGTTATTTTTTATGGTTAAGCTGGGATATGGTGTTGTTAACTTTTGTCCTGATATTGATGCAAGGGGTTGTTGTTAGATTTGTGTGGGTTTATGTACTCAGGATGATGTTGGTTATGGTTGTATGCATAAATTTAAGGGAATGATGAATATTTTCATGTAGGTTGGCTTGATATGTTACAGGTTATGCCATGGTAATTGTATAGTTTAAGTGGTGATGGAGTTAATGGTTGTAAATGGTTTAAAATTGAAAGGGGTTAAATTTTTAGGAAAGGAAATTAACCAAAAATAAAAAATTCAAAATTTCTGATTCTATATTGGCCTGTAAGCTAATTAATCAAAAGCCGAGTATGACACATATTGAATAATAAGAAACAGTTAACCAGGAAAGGAAATATTTTTGGTATTCCTTTTGAATAAAAAATGCATAGAACCAAATAAATAATTATTTCTAAAAGTGACTTAAATTAAAAAATGAAAATTGAAATTAAAATAATAAAAAAAGCAGTTTTATGATTTTGAATATGGAAATAAAGTTAATAACAAATAAAAGGCAGAATGTAAAAATGTGGGATACTGAGATTCGAACTCGTGACCTCATACTTGCAAGTTTTATTCCTTACTAATTGTGTTATGTTATTTATTCGAAATAAAAATCCAATTGAATGTATGTGAAGGGTGAACTAGTATTCCCTATTTAATAAATACAATTAATTTAAAATAAACTATTATACATTTTTAAGTAGACAAAATAAATTGAACACGCATATTTTTAAACCCCAAAATATTAGTGTAAGTAAACCAAAGAAATTTATAAAACCCAATTTTGAAAATCATTTGACAGTAGAATAGGGCGGGAAAATTTGGGGTATGACATAGTCTTGTGTTTCAATTGTTGAAATTGACGGTGCACAAAAGTTTTAGAGATAAACAACACAAAGGAGTAGCAACATTCAAATAGTCAATTTTCATCTATTGTCTCTAGGTCTTTCTCAAAATCAAAAGAGGAGAAGGGGTTGAATAAACAACAAGCATTAGGGTTTGTGGAGTTTCTATTGAAGACTTCTCTTGTATCAACTTTTTCCATAGTAAGAATTATCCTAATTCCATGGGAATTAGGCGCAGACGTACCCATACAAAAGGACAACAGTGGGGAACTGTGAAGACAAATTCGTTGTGTCTCTTTTATTTTTTATTTTACTTGCTTTGATATTAATTGATCAATTTGTAAAATAGCATTGCGCTATCAATTAAATTGTAAGAAATTTTTTAAATTGTTTTTGATTCTAAATCAAGTGTTGATATATCTTATAATCACTTTTGATCATAAGTGATTTTGTGTATCAACATAACTCAAAGAAAAATTCTGAAAATTAACTTGCACACCAAGTGTTTGATAAATTGCTTTAGTTAGTTCTTTTTATATTACCATTAGAAATGGCTTTACTAGTAAATTGCAATAAATGTTAAATAAGTTGTAAAGTGATTCAAGCATATTAATTATGTTTGTTTTCTTATTCCATATTGAATTTTTTTTACGTTTTCATATATGAGTTTCAAACAGCATTCGTAAATACGATATTTTAAAAAGCTTCCTCTAATCTCTTTGATAACACAAAATTTTCAAAACCAGATTTTTTCTGGAATTTCTTAAAGGGGTATCTATTAATCGCGTCTAGATACGTTCCCATTGTCTAACAATACTTAAGAATAATTCTCAACCCTTTGCTTAAAATCTCATGGGTGAGGACAATAGTTTGATAAAAAAAGAAAAAATTAGTCAACTAATTGCATCAATGATACATGAGGGACATACAAAGAACACAAACACAAAGAACTTGAAAGACTCCTAAAAACCTAAACCCTTATATTTCAACACAATTTGCTATTGTGAATGCTTTCTGTTTTAGGTCATAGAAAGTATTTATTTATAGACTCTTGTAGTATGGGCTTGGACTCTTTAAAGGATCCAATCTTCGCGTTTAAAAATAGGTGCAAGATATTTTCATAAAAATAGGAACAAATATCTTTAAATCTTCCTAAAAATTCTCCAAGATCAAGAAATCCAATTAAATATGCACTTTATTCCTAAATAATCTCCTTGACTTGTGCATAAAGATGAGGAATATCCAAAAGGATCTCATCAAATCAAATCCAATCTATGAAGAGATACATAACAGGAGTGCCTGATGTATACAACAACTTCCTCAACATCATTATAGAACCATGTTTTACCAAAATTTTGCCAATCATAAAACCATGGACCTAACAATCTCCCTCTTTGGAAAATTTTGGCTAAAACAACCAAAGCATGATAACCCTGGAGAGATGAATAACACCACAACACAAGCTACATGTAAATTTTATATAAACTGTATAAATAAAAATGTATCAGAGACTTCACGCAGTTACATAACACTACCTTCAAAACCTCAAAAGATCAGATGTCAAGACATATGGCCTGACATCACACAACATAACTCCTCCATAACATATGAGCTAGACAGATCAAATTGGTCCAATACTCCCGCTGTCACAAATGATGAAGACTCTCCCTTAGCGAAAGAACCCAAATCACCAAATATGAACTACCCAAGTTCACACATTAGAAGGAGCAGTAGCAGAAGATAAAACTAGCGTTACATCAGGGTTTCTTCACATCAGGCAAGATGTTATAACATCGGACAAGACATCCCACACACCAACTCTTGTAGTAGCAATAACAAAAACTTCAACTGCAAACTAGCATGACATACTATCATGCTCCCCTTAAATAGTTGCATCCAACAAGAAACCACAATCACTAGTCTCTACTTAGTAGTAGCACAGTCCCATTAGAATGTTAATTAACATGTCAAGACATGCTTAATAACATCAGGACACACAGAAAACACTAACACTTTACTCCCCCTTTTTATCTAAAACTTGACAAAATCTGGATTAAATGTAAAAATATGGAAGCTCACATGATGAACACAAGCATAAAACACAGATGTAAGAACACATATTATACACAGGCAATAACACGCAGATGGAAGCACAAATTAGAAACACACTATAGTTGATGAAATCAAACAAAATTCACAAACTTCAGGTGGTCATCAACCTCTTGCGCCTGTCAAAGATCCTCCTGCACTCCTTGGTGTTGTCATCAACCCTTCCATAAATAGCAATTTGTATAGGCATGTCATACCTCAGAACAGAGAAGAAAAGTATGGTATCTTCTGCAATCCTCCATATCTGTAATTGCTATAATTCTTCAATAATGCAAATTCCCAGCTCACCCCTAAGATTTTCAAACTAATTTTCATCCAAGGCTTTGGTGAAAATATCAGCCAATTGCTTTTCAGTGGCTATATGTTCTAGAGTAATCACTTTATCTTCAACCGGGTCTCTAAAAAAATGATGACGAATGTCAATGTGCTTGGTCCTGCTATGTTGAATAGGATTATTTGAAATATTGATAGCTCTTAGATTATCTTAGTATAATGTCATGACATCTTACTAGATACTATATTCCTTCAATATTTGTTTCATCCACATTAGTTAAAAATAACTACTTCCAGCTGCAATATACTTAACTTCTGCAGCTGGCAAAGAAACACAGTTTTGTTTCTTGCTAAACTAGAAAATTAGATTATTTCCCAAAAAGAAACATCCACCAAAAGAGAATTTTCTATCATCAATGTTCCCATCACAATCTACATCACAATACCCTACCAACATAGAGTCTGAACCATGAGAGTATAACATACCATAGTCACTAATACCATTAATATACTTAAAAATCCTTTTTACTTTATGGATGTGACTTGTTTTTGGCTTAGCTTGATATCTTACACACACTCATAACAAATGTGATATCAGTTCTGCTAGTTAAGAGATACAATAAACTACCAGTTACACTTTTGTATAATCTTTGATAAATAGTAATACCTTTTTCATATTTTGATAGTTTCACATGAGTAGGAGTAGGTGTCCTCTTGTGATTTGCATTCTTCATTCCAAACTTCTTTAATATGTTCTTGTAATACTTACTTTGAGAGATGAAAATAGATTCATCCGTTTGTTTCACTTGCAGCCCAAGAAAATATGGCAGTTCACCAACAAGACTCATCTCAAATTTTGATTTCATTTGATTGACAAAATGTTTTACCATCTGGTCTAACATTCTTCCAAACACAATGTCGTCAACATATATTTGAGAAATCCTAAGTTTTCCATCTTCCTCTTAGACAAGAAGGGTCTTGTCTATTCCTCTTTGTTAGTACCATGATTTGTGGATTGGCATAATTTTTGCTAAAACATGGTTTGCCATAACAGGTTTGTTGTTATGTATTTTTCAGCCAGTTGTTGAAGATAATTTCATGACGTCTTGGTCTGATGCAGGTGGAACTGCATTTTGACGTATTCTTGACGAATAATTAATTGATTATGTGAGATTTAAGTTGTTGATATCTCTTTGATTCACACAGGTCAAGAATTATAAATTTGGAACAAATAATATATCCATTTGTGCATAGGTTTCTATAATTGATTGATTGAGACTAATTAGGAAACTTTGTGTTTTGTTCCAAGATTCATGAAGATTTTACTGCACAAATTTGTGCAGCCCTCTATATGGACAACAAGGTATATTTGGGTGCAGGTGCAAGGCCCAAAGATTGTTGAGGAGTATTTAAAGAAACTACCTAGACCTAATATCATTATTAAAACTGAAAAATAAGGAGAAGTTGTATTTTACCACTATTGGAGTCTGAGTGTTCTTCAAGGAAGTTTCCATTTTATTGTACGTCCCCATGTATCTCTGATTTATTTGAGTTGATTGATTGTGCTGGACTGTTTGTCAAGTTATTTTCTCCTCAACAATGTGAAGCAAGAGTTTAGTATTGTTCTTGGTCAAAGCTTTTAGGCAAGACTGAGTTTTTTGTAAATGGAAGTGCATTCTTCCTGTTTTGGTTTCGTGATTTCCTATGACTGAAATTGATTTTCCATGTGAATGGGATTTTTTATCACTACGGTAATTAAAAGTGAGTGGGTTCTCATATCTAGGAAGTTCCTAGGTAGTGAACGCACTGGGTAGAGATTAAGTGATAAGTTGTAAACTAGGAGTTTAACTTATAATTAATACTATTGATAATTGATTTCCTTCCTAGCTTGGTAGCCCCCAGAGTAGGTGAATTAAGCACCAAATTGGGTTAACATATCACTATGTTTTTTAATCTTTCTGAAACTTATATTTCTGCATTGTTAATATTTTTGTTGTTCTATCAACATATGTTATAACATTAGTCGTGACATTGCTTTTACGTCGAGACATTAGTCTTGACATCTTTTGGATACGTGCCAGAATTTCAATTGGCATCAGAGCAGGCACCCTGTTCTGCTTATTGGGTAAGCTCCATGGGAAATATTTTCTAGTACTATGGACAAGGAATGAGGATACTACAATAGGCCAACCCTGTTGGATAGTTCAAATTACGAATGTTGGAAGGTTAGAATGGAGGTTTTCCTAAAATCTAAGGATATGAAGGTATGAAAAGTTGTTCTAAAAGGATGGGATCCTCCTTGTGTGAAGGACAAAGATGGGAATATGACCTTAAAGCCAAAGGAAGACTGGTCTGAAAATGAGGATGAATTAGCTATTGGAAACTCGAGAGCTCTAAGTGCCTTATTCAATGGAGTGGATAAAAATGTCTTCAGGCTGATCAATACCTGTACTATAGTGAAGGACGCTTGGGAAACTCTCAGAATAACTTATGAAGGTACAAAAAAAGTAAAAATATCAAGGCTTCACCTTCTCATTTCCAAATTTTAAAATCTCAGATGAAAATTCTTGATATTGCCAAGCTTTAGGCTCATTGGGAGAAAAAATATCAGAACAAAGGATTTTTAGGAAGATTCTTAAGCCCTTACTGTAGAGGTAGAAATGTTGATACTAAGCCATTGGATTGGCTTAACTCGCACTGATCAAATAAAAAATGCCACCGAGCTTTAATGTTTCCAAATGAATGGCAAAAGAGCGAATAACCCAAAAAGAGGGGGAGAGAATCTAAGTTCGGGGGTTGGTTATGTAAAGGGAAGGTATTAGCATCCTAAACATTTATGGTACTCTGCAGAAACCTCTTTGAAAATTTGTGTATTTTGGCTATAAATTTAGTATAAAAAAATAGATGGTGGAGGTGAGAAAATAAGTATTTTTTACAATTTTTGCACTCGTCGCGGTTGCGAACCTTTAATGTCTACATACCACCTTCCGTACAATAGGGGATAAGTGTACTCGTATTTCACCTTTAAAAATTTTAAAACACAGTGTTTGTTAAATTTAATAGACGAGACATTATCGTCTTATTCGAGTGGAAGAACATACTTACTACCCACGATTATGAGAAAGGAGAATTTGAGTCATCTCAAAGTGGAGGATATAGCTTTGATTTTAAAATCAACAAAGCCTCACTCAACACCCAAGTGGAAAATATCTCGCTTCACTAAATATCGTAAAAGTATAGTAGCTCGCATCACTACAAAGATTGACATGAGTTTAATCTTTTGAGAAAATTTTAAGAAAAAAGCCAAAATGGCTAAAATATGATTTGAATGAGATTGATTGACTTTTAGTCTTCTCACAAAAATGTCAAAGTATTATTAAGTTGTTTAAAGTTTTATTTAAGAAAATGATTTTTGAAAATGCATGGACCTCAGTCCAAGTTTATTGTGAAAGCGATTCAAGTTTAAAACCAAGAAGAGTTTTCAAAAGGAGGGAGAAGATTTTTTGAAATTAAAGAAGATGGGAGGAGATGAAGGGACTATCCAAAAGCATAAGTTAAAAGGTAGGAAAAAGAATCTTCTAACCAACAAGAAGCCAACACTTGACATAATGAGTCAATGTAGAATTCTCATCCTTTGGATTTGAAACCAAGAAAGTAAGGATACTACCCCCCTTAGGAATACCAAGCTTCAAATGCATTATGTCTTCACAAAAATTGGGCAGAGTGACAGTTTTATACAGAGGAATTCCCAATCACAGATAAAGCATATAATCAGAATAACATGCACAAAAAAAAAAACAAACAACCCAATGTCTTGGGGTAATCCCTAAGAACTCCAAACAAAATGACAATAGAAGTCACCAAGTATCTCAAGGTAGGTCAAGGTCTTTACTCCTAATTCTAAGAAGTCCATAACTCCATCAGGCCAAGGATATTAACCAAATAGTCCAAGTAACCTTAAAGTTTTTTATTGTCAAAGTTGGTTATTAGGTATCTTCAAAAAGCAAATGAAAGGCTCAAGTGAGAAAAATAAATATGACATAAATATAAATGCTCAAGTGAGCAAAGATGAAAATAGCATGAAATGAAAATGCTAAGGTAAATGGTGCTTAAAGTAAAAGCATAAAAATAAAATTCAATTGTTAATGAGTTAGAAATTAGAGGTTCGTTGAATGACCATCTTGAATCTTGCATTTGAAAACTCATTAGAAGATTGATAAAATCAAATCCTCTCAACAGGTTTCATTTTCTTTTTTTCAAGTATATCATTCATTTCAAATTCTCAAGTCAACAACAAATGATCTACGATGTTTAAATAATTTGCTTAGTCCAAAATTTATGAAGATTCATTAAAGGATTGATAAGACCAAAGCCTCCTAACAATGAATCTCAAGGTTATTGGATCAAAGTTTTCAAGTAAAACATACCTGGGCGTGCTAACATGGATTTGTGCCACGAATGATCATTTCTCAAATCGGGATAAAATTTAGCGCTATGTTAAGCAATTGTAAGTGGACTTATGTAGAAGTCACACCTATTTTGAGGTCGGTCAATAGTAATCTATGTACCATATGTTTAGAGAAATAATATGTAGATTATTCTCTAACAACATGTGGTACAAGTAACAAGAGGATTAGATGAAGAGGGAAAGAGAATATTTGAATTAAAAAAATTTGATCAAACTATCATTAAAATCATCCATCCATTTTTGTAAAGTTAAACTCAACACCCAAGATCCAACGATGTTAATGAAGTTTATAATCAACAATCACATAGTCAAAATGTATTAAAAAATAAGTTGCATTTATTGAATAAAATAAAAAGAAAAATGATTTTCAAATTATTTTTAAAATGAAGATAAAAGGGGAAATAGAAAATTATATTCAAATCGTCAAAGAAAAATTAGAAGAAACCATAGAAAAGTCAAATGATCTCAAATATTTTTATAAAATTTTTGGTATATTTTTTCAAATGAGAAAAGTATTTTTAAACTAATTAAAATTACTCAAATAAGTGAAAAATATATAAAAAATAGTAGAAAACAAAATAAAACTCTAGATAAATTTCAGAAAAGTCAGAAATAGAGAAAATGATGTTGATAAAATTTTTTAGAATTTAAAAAATGCCAAGTATTTTTAAAATAATTAAAATAAAGTAAACAAAACAAAAATTATGAAAAATATCAAACTTTAAAATAAAATTATGAAAAATAATCACAAAACCAGAAATAATTCAAATTATTTTTGTATATTTTTTTTATAACTTTTGGATAAAAAATTAGAGATTTATGAATTTTTGGAATTAAAACAAATTTATAAAAAAATTTGTAAAAATAAATAAATCATAAATAATGTGAGGCGTTGGATCTAATTCATTATAACACACTGGCGCATCAGATGGCTCAAAAGTGATGATGTATGGTGATCCACGGTCAACAAGCGTGCACTGGAGTCACGGAATTCAGACCAATTACAACATTTCAATTGTCTTGCTCTCATTGGTTGAAGAGGCCACATAGGTCATCTTCAACCTCCAGCTACCCTGCAATAAGGCGAAACCATGATCCTTAAATCGATAAATTTAGATGCTCATAGTGATATCTTTATACACGTCTCTTAAAGACGATCACAGCCATATCCTCGCGCCAAATTTATATAAAACAAAGCTTACTCGATTTGGAAAAATTATAGATTTTTTCAAAATTTTGAAATCGAAAACAAAAGTATCAAACACATTGATTCAGCATTCCAGTCATTTGAGTTAAAATATTTGGTGGCTTAAACTACCTGAACAAATTCAAATGAACTTGCTCTGTAAATGGGCTTGGCTAGCACGATTCATGGCACCTCAAGGCTTGATTCTTCTTCTGTTAGCTTCAGTGAAGTTCAAGGGTGAAGGATCAATGAAGAAATTTGATTGAAAAATGGTGAAAAGAGGAATTCGAAATCTCAGAAAGGGGTGTTATGGAGGGAGTTTGACAGAGTGATTTTGGCTGTTCAAGCTTGAGAAAATGAGAGGAGTGAGGTCCTCTATTTATAGGGAAGTAAATGGTGCAAAAAAATCAGAGAAAATTTGAACTTTGGAGGGAAATTGGATCAAGCTTGAAAATAAAAAAAATGTGACTACATGTGCATCAAAACTCAATCAATTCCTGCATTTTGATCCTTAATTAAACTTTGCGAACTTTTTTAAACATTTGTAAATCAAAAACGCATGCTAATTTGGTATTTAGAAGCTATATTATGAATTTCAAATTCTGACTTTGGAGAAAACTTCAGTTTTAAGGTACCATCTTTGAAAACATGGTGTTCACAGCTCAAGGGGTCTTAAGGCATAATTCTTGAAGCAATTGAAATATAAGGTCACAAAATTTACAATGTGAAAAGAGTGAGATCAATTGGATGCTTGAGCTAAAAGTTGTGATGAGTCAAAGTTAAGAAAAAGATGTTGACTTTTTGTACTTAGAAAAATTCTATGTTTTTCTTCAAAAATGACCTATAATATTTTGAGTCCAAACAAGGCATTCCTCCAAAATTGAGCTTTAATCATTGATTATAGCTTGAAGTATACTTTACAAAGAGAATTTTTAAACTTGAATCACTCAAAAATACAAAGGATTCAAAAATTATGGTCTTGCAAAATTGGTGAAAATTCATGAGGTGACCTATAATCTTTTGGGTTCTTAGGGCATCTTCCACTCATTTTCAATCTTTTTACATAAAATAATATTTGAATTTCACATCCTTAAGATCATTATGGAGAAAGAATGGGATTAAGGATATAAAAATTGGCCATGTTATGATCTTTTGAAGTCACATAAGGGAAATTGATTGCCCATCTAGAGGACTTGTAATCTTTCTTCATCATTAGGCATCTTTAACATGAAATTTTCTATAAACTTTTGAAGTGATTAGTTTGTAACTATTTAAAGAGAAGCGTGTCTTTGGAATCACTCAAAAATACCAAAAGACGAGCAAGTTATAGCCCTTAGAAGTTCAAAACCCCAACTCTTAGAGCACCAAAATGACTTGGAAACCCCTTTCAATTTTGACAAACTATATTGAAAAATTACTCTTTCCATGTGAATAGATGTTGCTGTGGATGATAATAAGAACCCATAGCAACAAAAAAGTGCCTTTACATGTTAAGAATTGAGAGAGTTATTCACTTGTGATCAAGAAATCAAGAACTTGTCCAATTAGGTCAAACTTCTTCGATCAACTCTTGCATCTTTTGATTTTCTTTGACAACTTGAGGCATGATGAATCATAGTAGACCTTCTCATGTTATTACTTCAAAGTATCTTCAAGGATGAAGCTTGAATCTCAATGAAATTTTATTATAGAAGGCATGGAAATAAACTCACGAACCTATGAATCAACTTGATGAAATGTGTTGTGCTCTCACCTATAATATCATCAATTAGAGCAAACATTCATTGTATTTATTAGTTAAAAGTAAATCAACACAAAACGTAGATGATCACAATATATAAATCAACACCATGCTCAACATAGAAATCAACCAACTCAAATCCCTCAACCTCTTTAGAAAATTTTATAACATCCCTATCATTTTCTATTGGTGTTAGACCCTTAGCATAGGTAATCCTATGATTTACATACCGAAGACGCTTCATGCTTGTATATCCCACCTCATGAATCAATTTCTCCAGCTCTATGTAAGACATATAATCAACATACCAGAACCAAGTCATTTCTATTACTAATCCGTCCAGATACCATTTAACAGAATGATGCACAAGTGTGTCTCGATGGGGAATCCTGAGCCTAACTTTCTGTTAAGTAGGCGGCCTGTATATGACAAATTTCATTGTTAGGGTTTCAGATTAAACAATTACAGTTGACACACATTGGGACCACAATCAACTTTTAGGATAAACAAATAGGGTTAAAAATGTTGGGAACACAAACAAAAATTAGGAAACAAGACACTTTGGGACCACTTGCATAAATATCAAAATACAAATACATACCTGAAACAGACCTTGTCGTCTTTGTGCGTATTGGATGAAGGTGGTGGTTGATACATTGCAACAAGTTATAGATTTTGCTGATGATATTCTTGGATTCTGAAAGCTAACAGTTGTAGGGTTCCCACTTGGAGAAGAAGAAGTAACGATAATGGTGGAGTGAGGAATATGAGGGGTTGGAGTTATTATATTCTATATAATTATATAAATTATTTCTATAAAAATAAAAAATAAAAATACAAATAAAAAATGAAGAATTATATTTTTAAATGATGTGGCATGTGACTGGGTTCATATTGGGGTGCCATGTCATTAAATAATGAGACAAATGGTCAGGGACCAACAAAAATTCACCAAAAATGAATTAGGAGGACATAATAGCTAGTTTTTTTAAAGGGAGACTAAAAATTTAAAAAACTAATTATATGGGGATTAAAAGTGCATTTAAGCCAAAATTTAGAGAATCGCACAACAACCAGACCAACTAGGGCAGAACTCCCATCTGGCTTCTCTATGTTCTTTTTCAAATTTCCTGATATGCCAATCAGGCGGTAACATTTGGCATGGAAAATACATAAATTAAAAAAAGGAAGATAGTAAAAAACAAGGAAAGTCACGATGCTATACAACCAATACTCTCTTTTTTCCTTCTATTTTTTTAGCTAAAAAACTATCTATGCAGAGCTTATTTTACTTAGAAAGTAAAACAAAATAACATACAATTCAATTAAATTCAAATGAAGGGAAATCATATCATAGAATGAAAATCACTCTTTTATTATTACTACTTTTCTCAGCGTATTCCTTCCCCTCTCTTTTTTAAATCAAGCCAAAAATCCTCAATTTACAACAATATTCAAACTCCGTGTGTTTCTGAGAGTTACCTTTGTAATTGGTGTTGGTCGAGCTTTGAAGTCTCGAAAGATAACTCCGTGTTTGATCGATATGTACCAGATTATGCAAAAAATAGGAGAAGTAGCCTATACGATTTCTTTGCTACCATCACTTGCTAATCTTCATGATGTGTTTCACGTTTCTCATTTGAGGAGATACATTTTGGATTTGTCTCATGTGATCCAAGTGGATGATGTACATGTGAGAGATAACTTGATTGTTGAGGCATATCCTATGCGGATAAAGGTTAAGGATGTGAAGAAGTTGCATGGTAAAGAGATTACATTGGTGAATGTAGCTTGGGAGCTTGAGAGCTAGATGAGGGATTCATATCCGGATTTGTTTACTTAATGTAATTTTCTAGGGAGGAAATTCTTTAAGCGAGGGAGAATTGTAACACCCCAATTTTAGTAAATTATCTTATTTTAATTTAATTATATTTTTTGTGTATTTATTTGATTATTATGTGAAGACGATTAAATAAATATGGGTGAGAGTGAGTGTGTGTTACCTTATGGTAAGTTGTGGAGAGTAATTAGATAAAGAGGGAATAATTAGAATAATTTTATTTTTTAAAATAATGATTTGATTATATTTATTGGCGGTGGAGCTTGGTGCATGGTGGAGGTAGTGTATCGCCGGGAATCAGAGTGTGGTTCGGTGTTGCGTGGCCTCACGAAGGTGATATGGTCTGGGATCAGAGCAGGATGATGAAGGGAACGATAGCACTTAAACTGTGCTTGCAGAATCACCGTCGTCTGCGGCATTGTGTATTTGTGCGTTCAGATTTGTTGAATCTGACGATGGTTGCCACCATTCCCTTTTATCTTTTGATGTTGTATTGAGTTTTTTGTGACAAACTCATTTGTAAAAATTTTGTTTTGTATTGATGATGAATGTCAGATTGATTCTTTTTATAAATTTTTTGTCAGTAAAGTTTCTCTACTTTGTAGGTTATTGTTGATGGTTAAGCTGTGATATGGTGTTGTTAACTTTTGTCCTGATATTGATGCAAGGGGTTGTTGTTAGATTTGTATGGCTTTATGTACTCAGGATGATGTTGGTTATGGTTGTATGCATAAATTTAAGGGAATGATGAATATTTTCATGTAGGTTGGCTTGAGATGTTACAGGTTATGCCATGGTAATTATATAGTTTAAGTGGTGATGAAGTTAATGGTTGTAAATGTTTTAAAATTGAAAGGGGTTAAATTGTTAGGAAAGGAAATTAACCAACAATAAAAAATTCAAAATTTCTGATTCTATATTGGCATGTAAGCTAATTAATCAAAAGCCGAGTATGACACATATTGAATAATAAGAAACAGTTAACCAGAAAAGGAAATATTTTTGGTATTCCTTTTGAATAAAAAGTGCATAGAACAAAATAAATAATTATTTCTAAAAGTGACTTAAATTAAAAAATGAAAATTGAAATGAAAATAATAAAAAAAGTAGTTTTATGATTTTAAATATGGAAATAAAGTTAATAACAAATAAAAGGCAGAATGTAAAAATGTGGGATACTGAGATTCGAACTCGTGACCTCATACTTGCAAGTTTTATTCCTTACTAATTGTGTTATGTTATTTATTTGAAATAAAAATCCAATTGAAAGTATGTGAAGGGTGAACAAGTATTCCCTATTTAATAAATACAATTAATTTAAAATAAACTATTATACATTTTTAAGTAGACAAAATAAATTGGACACACATATTTTTAAACCCCAAAATATTAGTGTATGTAAACCAAAGAAATTTATAAAACGCAATTTTGAAAATCATTTGACAATAGAATAGGGCGGGAAAATTTGGGGTATGACAAAGTCTTGTGTTTCAATTGTTGAAATTGACGGTGCACGAAAGTTTTGGAGATAAACAACACAAAGGAGTAGCAACATTCAAATAATCAATTTTCATCTATTGTCTCTAGGTCTTTCTCAAAATCAAAAGAGGAGAAGGGGTTGAATAAAAAACAAGCATTGGGGTTTGTGAAGTTGCTCTTGAAGACTTCTCTTGTATCAACTTTTCCCATAGTAATAATTATTCTAATTCTATGGGAATTAGGCACAGACGTACCCATACGAAAGGACGACAGTGGGGAACTGTAAAGAAAAATTCGTTGTGTCTCTTTAATTTTTTATTTTACTTGCTTTGATATTAATTGATCAATTTGTAAAATAGCATTACGCTTACAATTAAATTGTAAGAAATTTTATAAATTGTTTTTGATTCTAAATCAAGTGTTGATATATCTTCTAATCACTTTTGATCATAAGTGATTTTGTGTATCAACACAACTCAAAGAAAACTTCTGAAAATTCACTTGCACACCAAGTGTTTGATAAATTGCTTTAGTTAGTTCTTTTTATATTACCATTAGAAATGGCTTTACTAGTAACATGCAATAAATGTTAAATAAGTTGTAAAGTGATTCAAGCATATTAATTATGTTTGTTGTTCTTATTCCATATTGAATTTTTTTTACGTTTTCATATATGAGTTTCGAACAGCATTCGTAAATACGACATTTTAAAAAGCTTCCCCTAATCTCTTTGATAACACAAAATTTTCAAAACTAGATTTTTTTCTGGAATTTCTTAAAGGGGTATCTATTAATAACGTCTAGATACGTTACCATCGTCTAGCAATACTTAAGAACAATACTCAACCCTTTGCTTAAAATCTCATGGGTGAGAACAATAGTTTGATAAAAAAAGAAAAAATCAGTGAACTAATTGCATGAATGATACATGAGTGACATAGAAAGAACACAAACACAAAGAACTTGAAAGACTCCTAAAACCCTAAACCCTTATATTTCAACACAATTTGCTATTGTGAATGCTTTCTGTTTTAGGTCATAGAAAGTCTTTATTTATAGACTCTTGCAGTATGGGCTTGGACTCTTTAAAGGATCCAATCTTCGCGTTTAAAAACAGGTGCAAGATCTTTTCATAAAAATAGGAACAAATATCTTTAAATATTCCTAAAAAGTCTCCAAGATCCTTTTTAAGAAATCCAATTAAATATGCACTTTATTCCTAAATAATCTCCTTGACTTGTGCATAAAGATGAGGAATATCCAAAAGGATCTCATCAAATCACATCCAATCTATCAAGAGATACATAACAGGAGTGCCTGATGTATACAACATCTTCCTCAACATCATTATAGAACCATGTTTTACCAAAATTTTGCCAATCATAAAACCATGGACCTAACAATCTCCCTCTTTGGAAAATTTTGGCTAAAACAACCAAAGCATGATAACCCTGGAGAGATGAATAACACCACAACATAAGCTACATGTAAATTTTATATAAACTATATAAATAAAAATGTATCAGAGACTTTACGCAGTTACATAACACTATCTTCAAAACCTCAAAAGATTTGATGTCAAGACATATGGCCTGACATCACACAACATAACTCCTCCACAACATATGAGCTAGACAGATCAAATTGGTCCAATACTCCCGCTGTCAGAAATGATGAAGACTCTCCCTTAGGGAAAGAACCAAAATCACCAAATCTGAACTACCCAAGTTCACACATCAGAAGTAGCAGTAGCAGAAGATAAAACTAGCCTTACATCAGGATTTTCTCACATCAGGCAAGATGTCGTAACATCGGACAAGACATCCCACACACCAACTCTTGTAGTAGCAATAACAAAAACTTCAACTGCAAACCAGAATGACATACTATCATGCTCCCTTTAAATAGTTGCATCCAACAAGCAACCATAATCACTAGTATCTCCTTAATAGTAGCACAGTCCCATTAGAATGCTAATTAACCTGTCAAGACATGCTTAATAACATCAGGACACACAGAAAACACTAACACTTTACTCCCCCTTTTTAGCTAAAACTTGAAAAAATCCGGATTAAATGTAAAAATATGGAAGCTCACATGATGCACACAGGCATAAAACACAGATGGAAGCACACATATTACACACAAGCAATAACACGCAGATGGAATCACAAATTAGAAACACACTATAGTTGATGAAATCAAACAAACTTCAGGTGGTCATCCACCTCTTGTGCCTGTCAAATATCCTCCTGCACTCCTTGGTGTTGTCATCAGCCCTTCCATAAATAGCAATTTGTATAGGCCTGTCATACCTCAGAACTGAGAAGAAAAGTATGGTATCTTCTGCATTCCTCCATATCTATAATTGTTGTAATTCTTCAATAATGCTAATTCCCAGCTCACCCCTAAGATTTTCAAACTAATTTGCATCCAAGGCTTTGGTGAAAGTATCTGCCATATGTTTTTCAGTGGCTATATGTTCTAGAGTAATCACTTTATCTTCAACCAGGTCTCTAATAAAATGATGACGAATGTCAATGTGCTTGGTCCTGCTATGTTGAATAGGATTCTTTGAAATATTGATAGCACTCAGATTATCATAGTATAATGTCATGACATCTTACTAGATATTATATTCCTTCAACATTTGTTTCATCCACATTAGTTGAAAACAGCTACTTCCAGCTGCAATATACTTAACTTCTGCAGCTGACAAAGAAACACCTTTTTGTTTCTTGCTAAACTAGAAAATTAGATTATTTCCTAAAAAGAAACATCCAAAAAAAGAGATTTTTCTATAATCAACGTTCCCATCCCAATCTACATCACAATACCCTACCAACATGGAGTCTGAACCATGAGAGTATAACATACCATAGTCACTAGTACCATTAATATACTTAAAAATCCTTTTTACTTGATTCATGTGACTTGTTTTTGGCTTAACTTGATATCTTACACACACTCATAACAAATGTGATATCAGTTCTTCTAGTTAAGAGATACAATAAACTACCAGTCATACTTTTGTATAAGTTTTAATAAACAGTAATACCTTTTTCATATTTTGATAGTTTCACATGAGTAGGAACAGGTGTCCTCTTGTGATTTGCATTCTTCATTCTAAACTTCTTTAATATATTCTCGGCATACTTACTTTGAGAGATGAAAATAGATTCATCCATTTGTTTCACTTGCAACCCAAGAAAATATGGCAGTTCACCAACAAGACTCATCTCAAATTTTGATTTCATTTGTTTGACAAAATGTTTTACCATCTGGTCTAACATTCCTCCAAACACAATGTCGTCAACATATATTTGAGAAATCCTAAGTTTTCCATCTTCCTCTTAGACAAGCAGGGTCTTGTCTATTCCTCTTTGTTAGTACCATGATTTGTGGATTGGCATAATTTTTGCTAAAACATGGTTTGCCATACCAGGTTTGTTGTTATGTATTTTTCATCTAGATGTTGAAGATGATTTCATGACGTCTTGGTCTGATGCAGGTGGAACTGCAGTTTGACGTATTCTTGACAAATAATTAATTGATTATGTGAGATTTAAGTTGTTGATATCTCTTTGATTCACACAGGTCAAGAATTGTAAATTTGGAACAAATAATATATCCATTTGTGCATAGGTTGCTATAATTGATTGATTGAGACGAATTAGGAAACTTTGTGTTTTGTTCCAAGATTCGTGAAGATTTTCCTGCACAAATTTGTGCAGCCCTCTGTATGGACAACAAGGTATATTTGGGTGCAGGTGCAAGGCCCAAAGATTGTTGAGGAGTATTTAAAGAAACTACCTAGACCTAATATCATTAAGAAATCAGAAAAATAAGGAGAAGTTATATTTTACCACTATTGGAGTCTGAGTGTTCTTCAAGGAAGTTTCCATTTTATTGCACGTCCTCATGTATCTCTGATTTATTTGAGTTGACTGATTGTGCTGGACTGTTTGTCAAGTTATTGTTCTCCTCAACATTGTGAAGCAAGAGTTTAGTATTTTTCTTGGTCAAAGCTTTTAGGCAAGACTGAGTTTTTTGTATCATGGAAGATCGTTCTTCCTGTTTTGTTTTCGTGATTTCATATGACTGGAATTGATTTTCCATGTGAATGGGAGTTTTTATCACTACCGTAATTGAAAGTGAGTGTGTTCTCATATCTAGGAAGTTCATAGGTAGTGATCGCACTGGGTAGAGATTAAGTGATAAGTTGTAAACTGGGAGTTTAACTTATAATTAATTTCCTTCCTAGCTTGGTAGCCCTCAGAGTAGGTGAATTAAGCATCAAACTGGGTTAACATATCACTATGTTTTTTTATCTTTCTGAAACTTATATTTCTGCATTGTTAATATTTTTGTTCTTCTGTCAACATATGTTATTACATCAGTCGTGACATTGCTTTTACATCGAGACATCAGTGTTGACATCTTTTGGATGCGTGCCAGAATTTCAATTGGCATCAGAGCAGGCACCCTGTTCTACTTATTGGGTAAGCTCCAGGGGAAATATTTTCTGGTACTATGGACAAGGAAGGAGGATACTACAATAGGCCAACCCTGTTGGATAGTTTAAATTACGAATGATGGAAGGTTAGAATGGAGGTTTTCTTAAAATCTAAGGATATGAAGGTATGAAAAGTTGTTCTAAAAGGATAGGATCCTCCTTGTGTGAAGGACAAAGATGGGAATATGACCTTAAAGCCAAATGAAGTCTGGTCTGAAAATGAGGATGAATTAGCTATTGGAAACTCGAGAGCTCTAAGTTCCTTATTCAATGGAGTGTTTAAAAATGTCTTCAGGCTGATCAATACATGTACTATAGTGAAGGACGCTTGGGAAACACTCAAAATACCTTATGAAGGTACAAACAAAGTAAAACTATCAAGGCTTCAACTTCTCATTTCCAAATTTTAAAATTTCAGATAAAAATTCTTGATATTACCAAGCTTTATGCTCATTAGGAGAAAAACTATCAGAACAAAAGCTTGTTAGGAAGATTTTAGGCCCTTACTATAGAGGTAGAAATGTTGATACTAAGCCATTGGATTGACTTAACTCGCACTAATCAAATAAAAAATGCCACCGAGCTTTAATGTTTCCAAATGAATGGCAAAAGAGCGAATAATCCAAAAAGAGGGAGAGATAATCTAAGTTTGGGGGTTGGTTATGTAAAGGGAAGGTATTAGCATCCTAAACATCTATGGTACTCTGCAGAAACCTCTTTGAAAATTTGTGTATTTTGACTATAAATGTAGTATAAAAAATATATATGGTGGAGGTGAGCAAATAAGTATTTTTTACAATTTTTGCACTCGCTGCGGTTGTGAACCTTTAATGTCTATGTACCACCTTCCGTGCAATAGGGGATCAGTGTACTCGTATTTCACCTTTAAAATTTTTAAAACACAAGTGTGTTTGTTAAATTTAATAGACGAGACATCATCGTCTTATTCGAGTGGAAGAACATACTTACTACCCACGATAATGAGAAAGGAGAATTTGAGTCATCTCAAAGTGGAGGATATAGCTTGGATTTTAAAATCAACAAAGCCTCACTCAACACCCAAGTGGAAAATATCTCGCTTCACTATATATCGTAAAAGTATAGTAGCTCGCATCACTACAAAGATTGACATGAGTTTAATCTTTTGAGAAAATTTTAAGATAAAAAGCCAAAATGGCTAAAATATGATTTAAATGAGATTGATTGACTTTTAGTCTTCTCACAAAAATGTCAAAGTATTATTAAGTTGTTTAAAGTTTGATTTAAGAAAATGATTTTTGAAAATGCATGGACCTCAGTCCAAGTTTATTGTGAAAGCGATTCAAGTTTAAAACCAAGAAGAGTTTTCAAAAGGAGGGAGAAGATTTTTTGAAATTAAAGAAGATGGGAGGAGATGAAAGGACTATCCTAAAGCATAAGGTAAAAGCTAGGAAAAAGAATCGTCTAACCAACAAGAAGCCAACACTTGACATAATGAGTCAACGTAGAATTCCCATCCTTTGGATTTGAAACCAAGAAAGCAAGGATACTAAACCCCTTAAGAATACCAAGCTTCAAATGCATTATGTCTTCACAAAAATTAGGTTGAGTAACAGTTTTATAAAGATGAATTCCCAATCACAGATAAAGCATATAATCAGAATAACATGCACACAAATAAAACAAACAACCCAATGTCTTGGGGTAATCCCGAAGAACTCCAGACAAAATAACAATAGAAGACACCAAGTATCTCAAGGTAGGTCAAGGTCTCTACCGTTAATTCCAAGAACTCCATAACTCCATCAGGCCAAGGATATTAACCAAATAGTCCAAGTAACCTTAAAGTTTTTTATTGTCAAAGTTGGATATTAGGTATCTTCAAAAAGAAAATGAAAAGCTCAAGTGAGAAAAATAAAAATGACATAAATATAAATGCTCAAGTGATCAAAGATGAAAATAGCATGAAATGAAAATGCTAAGGTAAATGGTGCTTAAAGTAAAAGCATAAAAATAAAATTCAATTGTTAATGAGTTAGAAATTAGAGGTTAGTTGAATGACCATCTTGAATCTTGCATTTGAAAACTCATTAGAAGATTAATAAAATAAAATCCTCTCAACAAGTTTCATTTTCTTTTTTTCAAGTATATCATTCATTTCAAATTCTCAAGGCAACAACAAATGATCTACGGTTTTAAAATAATTCGCTTAGTCCAAAATTTATGAAGATTCATTAAAGGATTGATAAGACCAATGCCTCCTAACAATGAATCTCAAGGTTATTGGATCAAAGTTTTCAAGTAAAACATACTTGGGTGTGCAAACATAGGTTTGTGCCACGAATGATCATTTCTCGAATCGGGACAAAATTTAGCGCTATGTTAAGCAATCGTAAGAAGACTTATGTAGAAGTTGCACCTATTTTGTGGTCGGTCAATAGCAATCTATGAACCATATGTTTAGAGAAATAATATGTAGATCATTCTCTAACAACATGTGGTACAAGTAAGAAGAGGATGAGATGAAGAGGGAAAGAGAATATTTGAGTTAAAAAAATTTGATCAAACTATCATTAAAATCATCCATCCATTTTTGTAGAGTTAAACTCAACACCCAAGATCCAACGATGTTAATGAAGTTTATAATCAACAATCACATAGTCAAAATATATTAAAAAATAAGTTGCATTTATTGAATAAAATAAAAAGAAAAATGATTTTCAAATTATTTTTAAAATGAAGATAAAAGGGGAAATAGAAAATTATATTCAAATCGTCAAAGAAAAATTAGAAGAAACCATAGAAAAGTCAAATAATCTCAAATATTTTTATAAAATATTTTGTAAATTTTTTTAAATGAGAAAAGTATTTTTAAACTAATTAAAATTACTCAAATAAGTGAAAAATATATAAAAAATAGTAGAAAACAAAATAAAATTCTAGATAAATTTCAGAAAAGTTAGAAATAGAGAAAATGATGTTGATAAAAAATTTTAGAATTTAAAAAATGCCAAGTATTTTTAAAATAATTAAAATAAAGTAAACAAAACAAAAATTATGAAAAATATCAAACTTTAAAATAAAATTATGAAAAATAATCACAAAACCAGAAATAATTCAAATTATTTTTGTATTTTTTTTTATAATTTTTGGATAAAAAATTAGAGATTTATGAATTTTTGGAATTAAAACAAATTTAAAAAAAAAATTTTAAAAATAAATAAATCATAAATAATGTGAGGCATTGGATCTAATTCATTATAACACACTGGTGCATCAGATGACTCAAAAGTGATGATGTATGGTGATCCACGGTCAACAAGCGTGCACTGGAGTCATGAAATGCAGACCAATTACAACATTTCAGTTGTCTTGCTCTCATTGGTTGAAGAGGCCACATAGGTCATCTTCAACCTCCAGCTACCCTGCAACTAAGGCGAAAACATGATCCTTAAATCGATAAATTTAGATGCTCATAGTGATATCTTTAGACACGTCTCTTAAATACGATCACAACCATATCCTCGCGCCAAATTTATATGAAACAAAGCTTACTCGATTTGGAAAAAAATTACAGATGTTTTCCAAATTTTGAAATCGAAAACAAAAGTATCAAACACATTGATTCAGCATTCCAGTCATTTGAGTTAGAAGATTTGGTTCCTTAAACTACCTGAACAAAGTCAAACGAACTTGCTCTGTAAATGGGCTAGGCTAGCACGATTGATGGAACCTCAAGGCTTGATTCT
This sequence comes from Vicia faba, assembly GCA_948472305.1. Lineage (NCBI taxonomy): Eukaryota > Viridiplantae > Streptophyta > Magnoliopsida > Fabales > Fabaceae > Vicia > Vicia faba. The sequence continues at coordinate 805,455,190 of OX451736.1, read as the reverse complement.
TCTTCTGTTAGCTTCAGTGAAGTTCAAGGGTGAAGGATCAATGAAGAAATTTGATTGAAAAATGGTGAAAAGAGGAATTCGAAATCTCAGAAAGAGGTGTTATGGAGGGATTTTGACAGAGTGATTTTGGCTGTTCAAGCTTGAGAAAATGAGAGGAGTGAGGACCTCTATTTATAGGGAAGTAAATGGTGCAAAAATATCAGAGCAAATTTAAAGTTTGGAGGGAAATTGGATGAAACTTGAAAATGAAAAAGATGTGACTCCATGTGCATCAAAACTCAATCATTTCCTGCATTTTGATCCTTAATTCAACTTTGGGAACTTTTTTAAACATGTGTGAATCAAAAACGCATGCTAATTTGATGTTTAGAAGCTATATTATGAATTTCAAATTCTTACTTTGGAGAAAACTTCAGTTTTAAGGTACCATCTTTGAATCCATGGTGTTCACAGCTCAAGGGGTCTTAAGGCATGATTCTTGAAGCAATTGAAAGATAAGGTCACAAACTTTACAATGAGAAAAGAGTGAGATAAATTGGATGCTTGAGCTAAAAGTTGTGATGAGTCAAAGTTAAGAAAAAGATGCTGACTTTTTGTACTTAGAAAAATTCTATGTTTTTCTTCAAAAATGACCTATAATATTTTGAGTCCAAACAAGGCATTCCTCCAAAATTGAGTTTTAATCATTGGTTATAGCTTGAAGTATACTTTACGAAGAGCATTTTTAAACTTGAATCACTCAAAAATACAAAGGATTGAAAAAGTTATGGTCTTGCAAAATTGGTGAAAATTCATGAGGTGACCTATAATCTTTTGGGTTCTTAGGGCATGTTCCACTCCTTTTCAAGCTTTTCACATAAAATAATATTCGAATTTCACATCCTTAATATCATTATGGAAAAAGAATGGGATCAGGGATATAAAAATTGGCCATGTTATGATCTTTTGAAGCCACATAAGGGAATTTGATGGCCCATCTAGAGGACTTGTAATCTTTCTTCATCATTAGGCATCTTCAACATGAAATTTTCTATAAACTTTTGGAGTGATTAGTTTGTAACTATTTAAAGAGAAGCGTGTCTTTGGAATCACTCAAAAATACCAAAAGACGAGCAAGTTATAGCCCTTAGAAGTTCATAACCCTAACTCTTAGAGCACCAAAATGACTTGGAAACCCCTTTCAATTTTGATAAACTATATTGAACAATTACTCTTTCCATATGAATAGATGTTGCCGTGGATGATAATAATAACTCATAGCAACAAAAAATCGACTCTACATGTTAAAAATTGATAGAGTTATTCACTTGTGATCAAGAAATCAAGAACTTGTCCAATTAGGTCAAACTTCTTCGATCAACTCTTGCATCTTTTGATTTTCTTTGAAAACATGAGGAATGATGAATCATAGTAGACCTTGTCATGTTATTACTTCAAAGTATCTTCAAGGATGAAGCTTGAATCTCAATGAAATTTTGTTGTAGAAGGCATGGAAATAAAGTCACGAACCTATGAATCAACTTGATGAAATGTGTTGTGCTCTCACCTATAATATCATCAATTAGAGCAAACATTCATTGTATTTATTTGTTAAAAGTTAATCAACACAAAACATAGATGTTCACAATATATAAATCAAGGTTCTTGGTGATTCCGCATAGGAAAAACTAGAGATAGGCAGAAGAACCAAACCCTAGTGTGATCTTGTTGTAATTGAGTTGATATGAGATGATAGAGAAATTTTAGGGGGGAAATTGGGGTACAACAGATGCCCTTATTTAAGTGTCTTCTATTTGGAGATATGAAGGTTTAAATATTCGTGTTGATGCAATTGAAGATACTTAAATATAAAAAAAAAACCTATTTTTGGCCTTAAGAGGCCATGCAATTCTTATGATTATGCATGCAAATAAACAGATCCAAAGGTGACACAAGACACCACTAGGGCAAACAAAAAATAAAAGATCAAAATAAAACTAGACCAGGAAAATAAACCACTAGTGAACTGAAGACTCGACTATATTGGGGGTAAATCCCGAGGAGGAGACAAATTAACACCAACCCTAACATTGAGGAGAGAAAATAAATGGATAATAGTGATCGACAGATAACCGCAAACTATCCACTCACTAAGAAGATAGGAAAAAAGGTAAAGTCGACCCACGGGGGGAAATAATTGGTAGGATAGTACCAACAAACATCAATATTAGGGTAAGTTACAAATGACCAGCATCAATACTTATAATTGGAAACAACTGAATTCCTTAGAGCAAGTACAGTCTCAACAATTAACTGTCTCCCATAATGACAAGACTACCATCCATCGGAGTAACAAAATCTCAACAACGAACTATCTCCCATAATGACGAGACTACCATTCATTAGAGTAATAAATCTCAACAACGAACTATCTCCCATAATGACAAGACTACCATTCATCGGAGTAATAAATCTCAACAACAAACTATCTCCCATAATGACGAGACTACGATCCATTGGAGTAACAAATCTAAACAACAAACTATCTCCCATAATGATGAGACTACCATTCATTGGATTAACAAATCTCAACAATGAACTATCTCCCATAATGACGAGACTACCATCCATCGGAGTACAAAATCTCAACAATGAACTATCTCGCATAATGACGAGACTACCATTCATCAGAGTAACAAATCTCAACAATGAACTATCTCCCATAATGACAAGCCTACCATTCATCGGAGTAATAAATCTCAACAACGAATTATCTCCCATAATGACGAGTCTACCATTCATTGGAGTAAAAAATCTCAACAACAAACTACCTCACATAATGATGAGACTACCATTCATAGGAGTAACAAAATCTCAACAACAAACTATCTCCCATAATGACGAGACTACCATTCATCAGAGTAACAAATCTCAACAATGAACTATCTCCCATAATGACGAGACTACCATTCATAGGAGTAACAAATCTCAACAACGAACTATCTCCCTTAATGACGAGACTACCATTAATTGGAGTAACAAAATCTCAACAACTAACTATCTCCCATAATGACGAGACTACCATTCATCGGAGTAATAAGTATCAACAACAAATAAAGAGTCTTGTCACTTGCTGTTATAAGAAAACCTTTGGGCAAAGAAATATGACTTCTCTGGGGAAGTGCCAACACACTCCTGCTGAGGAGATAAAAAAACTTCTCGTGCAAAATAAATGCACATTCTCAAACCAGGGCTCAGAGCCTACAAAAATCAGAATAATAATGTTTCCAGGAGCGACAAATTCATTCCAGAAGTAAACTAGAGTGAAAAAAGTCAACCAAGATAGCATCTGATGAGAAATAAACTCAAAAGGGAAAACCCGGAGCTAACCAGACAAAGAGCTGAATAGGAAGACTTGGAGAAAAATTATTCCACGAGGGACAACTCAGTGGGGAAATTGGAAAGAATATACTCTTTCTTCTTAAGGTCGAAACTCTATTGGAGAAAGGGTAACATAACTCTGAAAAATAGGGTAATATGCCAACAAAAAATTAAGGAATGCAAATGAGCAATGAATTTTAAATTCAACTATGAATGGAGTATGTATGAATTTATGAATGTGATCATATATATGTTAACAAAATAGACATACATCATTGGGGATGACGAAACAAAACTAGCTTGGGTAAAGTCGACACTCGGCTAAATCACATCCAGTATGCAAATTTCATAAGAAAGTAAGCATTAGCCGAGGAAACAAATTCCTACTTCATAACTTAACTCCTCTGGGAACAAGCATAATCCGAAAATAATCAGGTCAAAACAGTAAATCAAAACAGATACATGGGTAGAACATCCTTCTCCAGGCTTCACCGGGGAATATCACACATACTTCAATGGGGAAACCAATGTTTCAACGTCTATATTTCCATTGGAGACAAAAATACTGAATTCATTAGGGCAGATGAAAACCATGTCGTCGAGATATCATCTAGGGATCCCATGCTGACCTCATTAGGGAGGACAACACCACATCGATGAGAGGAGCCCAAAATACATTCTTCAATACCAAGAGTGATGATTACACAAACTTCCCTGGGGAGAAATCATGAAACCACGTGAGGATAATAAGTTTTAGAGAGAAATATTATCTTAGATTTGCTTAGGGATCGAATAAGTCAAACAATACAACAAGAAATCAAAATTATGGGGATTTTAAATCAAACCCAGCACTTGGCGGGTGAAAACCCAAAAAAGTTGACAATTGTTTCAACACTTCTTAGAAAAGATATTGCCCTTGTCTAGTTGCCTGGGAAACAAACAACAATAATAATGCCATCACTATAAAGGGCGATGTCTTGAAAATGATTCTACCACAACATATAAAGGGAGAAAGCACTTGCACCAAATGGGTGAAGACCTTGCTGGGGAATTTAGGATGAAGGCTCCAGACCATGAAAACCCAAAATCAAAATAATCAACCTGGAGGAAAACCAATGAACCAAGCCTTGACTAGGGAAAATGGGAACACAAACCCAAAACCGCACTGTACATCAATAAGTATCATCTCCAACTATTTGAGAAAAACCTGGAGATCATACGCGCACCAACAAGAGTGACATGAGAGAACTTTCCCAGGGAAAATATACTTCCAAAATTTCAGAATTCATCCATCCTTGGAATCACTTTTGTTGTTTTTCTTGAGTCACAAAATCTAAAGTAAAAGGTAATTTGTAAATTATTTTCAAAAACAATTTTATTATTAAATCTCTTTGTTTTGAAAATTACTATCAATAATATATGAAGTCTTTGTAAGCAGAATAAAATGAGAATTACAAAGAATTGGATAAAAGCTCAAACTTTATTAATAGAATGGTAGTCTGTGAATGGAGAGACCCCACAGATGATTACAAATTTGGAAAATGGTAATACATTGGAAAAGATACATTGAAATACAATGACCACTATTCTCTCTAACAACTTTGAATTCCTAAGAAGCGACTTCTGTTGAAGTATGGTGAGAGTCCTATGTCTTGTCTGACGCAGTTAATTGCCAAGAAATTTCTAACTTTTTCTAGGTTGCCCTTGTGGGTGTTCAACCTAGAGGGAAGAATCTATTATGTTTTTGTTTCTTAATTTTTCCTAGACCACCCTTTCGGGTTTTCAGCCTACCGAGACGCTCCTTTTTGCCTAAGTCGCCCTTTCGGGTTTTCGACTTAGCGAGATGTTCTTTTATTTCATTAGTCGAAGTATTTCTTTACTGCATCAGCATTCATAGGATGTGGTAACTCCTCGCTTTGCATAGTTTCCAAGAATCAATACACCACCAGAGAAGGCTTTCTTTACAACATATGGGACTTCAAAATTGGGAGTCCACTTGACCCTAGAATCAACGCTAAAAGACATGATCTTCCTGAGCACGGGATCTCCTTCTCTGAATTCTCGAGGCTTGACCTTCTTATCAAAATCTTTATTCATTATCTTTTGGTATAACTGACCATGACACAAGGCTGTCATTATTTTCTCTTTTATTAAATTCAATTGGTCAAACCTGTTCAGGACCCATTCAGCCTCTGACAACTTGGTTTCCTTTATCACACGTAAAGAGAGAATCTAAACCTCAACGAGGTGCACTTCTTCCATACCATACACAAGAGAGAATGGGGTTTCCCCTATTTAAGTGCAGACAAATGTACGATACCCATGCAAAGAAAAAGGGAGCATCTCATGCCAATATTTATAGGTAACGACTATATTTTGGATGATCTTCTTAATGTTTTTATTAGCAGCTTCAAAAACCCCATTCATCTTTGGCCTGTAAGGAGATGAATTATGATGGACAGTCTTGAATTCTTCACAAAGTTCCGTCATCATCTTGTTATTCAGATTTGAGTCGTTCTCGGAGATAATCCTGCTTGGCACACCATACCGACATATAAGATTATTCTTGATAAAGCGCACTACCACCTGCTTGGTAACATTAGCATATGAAGTTGCTTCTACTCACTTGGTGAAATAGTTTATTGCAATCAAGATAAATCAATGTCCATTCTAAGCTTTGGCTTAAATCACTCCAATCATGTCAATACCCCACATAGAGAAAGGCCATGTGGAAGAAATAACATTGAGAAGCGTCAGAGGCACATCAATTTTGTCAGCATAAATATGGCTTTTATGGCACTTCTTTGCAAATTTGTAACAGTCAGATTCCATTGTCAGCCAATAGTAACCTGCCCTGAGCATCTTCTTTTCCATTGAATGTCCATTGGCATGAGTACCAAAGGAACCTTCATGAATTTCATGCATCAACATGTCTGCTTCGTGTCTATCCACGCATCTGAGAAAGACCATGTCATAATTTATTTTGTATAACACATCTTTATTGAGGATAAAGCTACCTGCCATCCTTCTCAATGTCTTTCTATCTTTGTTTGACGAATCAGCCATGTATTCCTGAGTCTGGAGAAAATGCATGATATCATAATACCAAGGTTTTTTGTCCAACGTTCCCTCTGTTGCAAACACATGAGCCGGCCTATCTAGACATCGAACTGTGATACGAGGCACATCGTTTCAAGTATTTACTTGATACATAGAATCCAAAGTTGATAAAGCACCCGCCATCTGATTCTCATCTCTGTGAATATGATGGAATTTAAGTTTATTAAAAAAGGGTATTAATCTTCTAGCATAGTCTTTGTAGGGAATCAAGCCAGGGTGACGAGTATCTGATTCTCCTTTAATCTGATTTATTACAAAAGCTTAATCGCCATATACATCTAGAATTTTGATTCTGAGAACAATAGCCTCCTCGAGACCCATGATACAACCTTCATACTCTACTATATTATTGGTACAATCAAATTCCAACCTTGCAGTAAAAGGGATATGTGACCCATGAGGAGTGATAATCACGACACCAATTCCTTTCTCATAAGCATTCATAGCTTCATCAAATACCATACCCCATCGAGATTCAGGATCAGGACCTTCCTCAAGCAACAATTCATCATAATATTTTACTTTAAGAAACATAACATCCTCAACATGGAAATCATATTTAACAGACTGATAATCATCAATCGGTTGATGAGCAAGATAATTTGCCAACTCACTGCTTTTTATACCATTTTGAGTACCGTATTCAATATCATGTTCAGACAACAACATCTGCTAACGAGAAATTCTCCCGGTAAGAGAAGGCTTTTCAAAAATGTACTTAATTGGATCCATTTTGGAAATCAACCAAGTAGTATGATTCAACATATATTGTCATAAACATTTTTCTGCCCAAGCCAGAACACAACATGTTTTTTCCATCATAGAATACCATGACTTACAGTCAGTAAATTTCTTACTGAGATAAAAAAGGGCATATTCCTTCTTTCATGTTTCATCTTGTTATCCAAAAATACGGCCCATAGAATTATATAACACTGTCAGATACATGATCAATGGTCTTCCTTCAACAGGCAGGAGCAAGCAGATATAGGGGTTCAAGCAGATATTCTTTAATACTTTCAAATACCCTTTGGTAATCATCCGTTCATATACAACCTTGATCTTTCTTTAACAAATTAAAGATTGGTTCACATGTTGCAGTCATATGGGAGATAAATCTGGAAATGTAATTCAAACGCCCAAGGAAGCCTCTAGCTTACTTTTCAGTTTTTGGAGTTGGCATTTATTGAATTGCCTTAACTTTATCAGGTCAACTTCAATTCCTTTTTGGCTGACAATGAAACCTAACAATTTCCCTGATCGGACACCAAAGGTGCATTTATTTGGATTTAAGCAGAGACGATACTTCCTCAAACGCTTTGAAACAATTTTAACAAATCTTCTATATGCCCTTCTTCAGTCTGGGATTTGGCAATCATATCATCACCATATGCCTCAATTTCCTTGTGCATCAGATCATGGAATAAAGTTGTCATAGCCCTCTAGTATGTTGCACCATCATTCTTCAACCCGAAGGGCATCACTCTGTAACAGAATGTTCCTCACGGTGTGATAAACGTTATTTTTTCCATGTCCTCGGAAACCATTCTGATTTGATTATATCCGGAAAATCCGTCTATGAACGAGAATACTTTGAATTTTGATGTACTATCAACCAACATATCAATATTTGGTAATGGAAAGTCATCTTTTGGACTAGCTTTATTTAAATCTCTATAATCAACGCACATGTGAACTTTTATGTCTTTCTTTGGTACTGGGACAATATTGGTAATCCACTGAGGGTACACTGATGTCACATGAAAACCGATATTAATCTACTTTAAAACTTCTTTAATTTTAACTTCCATATTAGGGTGAATTTTTGCAATTTCTTCTTTATTGACGGGCATTCTGGCTTTAGTGGAAAATGATGGTCCACAATATCAGTATCCAACCCCGCCATGTCTTGGTATGACCAAGCAAAGAAGTCCACATACTCTTTCAACAATTCAATCAACTTACTCTTCACGTCGGGATGAAGCAATGCTCCAATCTTGACTTCCTTTGGATCTTCCTCTGTACCCAAATTAATCGTCTCCAACAACTCTTTATACGGTTGAGTTGAACTTTCCTCACACTCAAGAAACCGTGAAACCTCTTCTAGGATTTCACCATATTCTTCTTCTTCGGCCACATATACAGGATCTTTAAAGTTGGGAGAGGGTGCAGGGTATTTGTACTCAGCAGGTTTTTTAATTAATCTGCACATATGATTTATGATTGCTTTTAGAAACTGACACATATAACAAATGATTATACAAATTTATTTACAGTTATTATTTATTTTGAAAGGTTTTTTTTCTGATTACCATTTTCCAAGAAAAAGCAGAAAATAAAGACACAAATTGGGAATCAAATACAACTTTTATTATTGATTTTAAAGATCAAAGCAACAAATATGCCCATAAAATATCTATACTTTCACATTGGCTAGAGTGTAATATATTTGAAAAGATTGACAAAAAAAAATTTTCTTTGAGACATGAATGCAAGAGGGAATATCAATAGTGATCCAATTTTGGACTCTGACTCCGTGTGTAATGGAGTTTGGCATCTCTTGCTCTGCTTTTCCTTCCATAATATCATTGATCCCTAGAACAGTTGGATAAAGATAACCTACGCTACGAAAGATATCTTGATATTTTCCTAAAGTAGACTTCGGCTTCATATTCTCACCTTTACCATTCTTCACAGAGAATCCCAAACCAGCTCTATTCTTATTCTTAGGTGGATCCACAATTTGCCCCCATACTTTACTAGGGCCATTACGCACTACCTGCTGAGCATCCTTAAATGAAGCTATAGAATTATCATTTTCCCTTACATTATCAACAGACAAAGCTTGGAATTGAGTTCCAGCAACAGCTTCATCCACTTCCACAACACTGAAAGAGGATAAATGAGATATTAACAAAGCATGTTCTCCATTTATGATGACCACCTTTCCTTCTTGTATAAGCATTAGCTTCTGGTGAAAAGTTGAAGTGACAGCGCCTTCCTCGTGGATCCATGGTCTCCCCAGTAAACAACTGTAGGAGGAAACAATATCCATAACCTGGAGAGTAATCTGAAATAGGTGCGGGCCTATGTGAATAGGCAAATCTACTTACCCGATGACAAACTTCCTTGATCCATCAAAAGCTTTCATAATTATGCCACTCAAGCGTATGGGAGTTCCTTGATACTTTAACTTCATAAGTGTGCTCACTACGCCAAACAAGACTTTAGACAACGCTTTTTTTGCCTTTAGACTTCACTTTAAAACGCTGTTTATTCCAGCGTTGTTGTAGGTAAAGACAGTGCTTTGTTAAAAGTAAAAGTGCTGCTAAATCCCCCCTTTAGGAAGCCCTTTTACTTTGAAAGCGCTGCTAAAGGCCCCCTTTAGCCAGGGCTTTTACTTTTAAAGTGCTGCTAAAGGCCCCCTTTAGCCAGCATTTTTACTTTTAAAGCACTGCTAGAGGCCCCCTTTAGGCAGCGCTTTTAATGTTAAAGCGTTGTCTAAAGCCCCCTTTAGGCAGCACTTTTTTTTAAGCGCTGCTAAAGGCCCCCTTTAGCCAGCACTTTTTCTGAAACAAAACAAAATTAAAAAAGAGAGCCGCTTTACGCAGCGCTTTTATAGTAAAAGCGTTGTCTAAAGGGGGCTTTAGATAACGTTTTTTAAAGCGCTGTCTAATGTCCATGAAATTTTTTATATAACCTTTTTGAAAAAAAAGTGTTGTTTGATATATACAATTTTATATGCACATATTTTAACCATATTTGCACTAGGTTTTCACCATATTTTGCACCTGTATATACCATTACAAATTTCACCAGATATTCACTAATATTATAGCTTCAATCCATTAAAAAATTATACCAAAAGATACTATACATTTGCACCAATGTACTTATATATACTATTACTCTTGTACATATATACTTTTACAAAAAACAACACCAAAACAACAACATTATATACAATTACAAAATCTATTCATCTCTATCTTCTACATATGCACATATAACCTGAAACAACACCAAAATATCATAATTCATACCATGATACAAACAAAATATATATAATTTACCACATGACAAACAACAACAAAAAGGAAACACTTGTATATACTCAAAATTCTCATCAAATAAAGTAAGATTACAATATACCTTATATAAATTTCGTCTCAATAATGTATTGACACCAATCCTCCTTAAGTCCATCCAACTGAGAACTTGAGTAATAAGCACACTTGAATTCATCAAAGTACTGCATAATAATATAACATATCATGTTTAAGTTAAAACTATTTAATTATATGAGAAATATGTGTTAAATATTAAAATAACTCCTAAGTTAGAAATCCATACATTAGATGGAATCTTTATTCGATCCAAAAGAAGGATTTCTCTCATAAACCTCAACATGTAAAAACCGCAATCTACTTCATGACGCTGCCGAGGACACTACATATGAAAAGAAAATATGGATAAGGCCTAAGTTTTATCAATTATCATCACTATTAATATAATACAAATTGTAATAATTAATTAATATACCTCCACTATAGTCCATGTAATTTTGTTGGATTTACTCTTTGGTACTTGAGTATCTCTTTGTGCTCGAAAAACTTGTATAATGCTAATAAAACATAAACACATATTTAGAATAATTCACATAAATAAATAAATAAATAAATATACACACGATTATGTAGAACAATCTCACTTACGTATCAACCATATTCTTCATATCTTGGTATGTACTTGGATCATTGCGTAAAGAATCCAGATAATATACAACTTCTCTTATTGGATTAACCGCGACCAACAACCAATGTTCACTGTAAGATTAAACAAATGTGAGATGAAAACTTTCTACACAACTTAAAAATATGAAAAATTATAATAGATGAAGTTAGAATGAAAATATAACCCATTACCGGTATTAAGCGGTAAAAAGAAAAACTTTTCGGTATCTTTGTCGGCCATAAAGCGCTCGAGTACATACGCCATGACTTCATCTGGTTTATGCATGATGAACCCTAAGTTGGTATTATAAGGAGATAAGAAAGCAAATATTTGCTCCAATCCACTCAGGCGTATCAATTTTTTATACAAAAACCTTAAATAAAAGACCTCATTAACATTTAAAATGAGTAAATGAATTGATCAATTAATTAGACAAAGTAGATCGGATATACCTTATGTATGTATTAACAACACCGAGGCCTAATTGTGTATGTTGTAAAACTTGATCAAAATCCTCCATACCAATTATTTTGGAATATTTAAAACCAAAAATACCAAACTCCATAGGTATAAGACGAGTATTTCCTTCCGGAATATCAGACATTTCTAAAAATGTCCCAAGGCACCACCTAAACTTGGAAGTAGGTTTTTTTTTAGCCGCGGTCTTCTTAGGAACAACCTTTTTTGTGTGGAAATGTTATTAATTTCAGGATTCTTACCCCTAACGACATCTTCATTCTCTTTAGCATGAATCTAAAGATCATATAATTAGTTATGTGAAGTATAAGATCACGAATTAACATTTTTCATGCATAAATATCATATAATTTTGATGTACCTATTTTATTGATTCAACTAACTCGGTCTGCCGCAGAATCCTCTTGGCTTTTTCTTTGGATTTTGTTGGAGTATAATTAACATAACCATGTAAAAACAAATGTACGTAAAATGCACGTAAAAACTTTGAATACTCAAAGGTTCATATATATAGTTTTAAGCATACCTCATCATCTACTCTGATGAGGCTTGACAGCCATGCAACAAACGAACCTATTGCATCTCTAACCAGTGTGGAATAAGAAACATCATCAGGATGTGGTAATAACGCATCCTTCTCCAAAGCAATGTCAGCTGATACTTTCAAACAGCCAGTAGGGAGCGGTTTAGTGTGAAGTAATTCTCCCAAAGTGTTATGCACTTTTCACATTCTTTAGGTGAAACCAAACATGCATATTTAGATGGAAGCTCTTCATCAACAAAATTTTTATCCGCATCCATAAGAAACATGATATTTTAAAAATTCATAAACCCTCTTAGTAGTTTTCCGGCCAATCGGAGACAAAAAGTTCTTCTAGTATCATCAATGTTGTTGAAAGACCTCTACGAAAAACATACACAGAGTGTGTTAGTAAAGGTAATTTAAAGACATAATCATCATTAAAAACAAATTGGAACTTCATTAAATATGGTACATGTATCTCACTCCAATTTTTTACTTTAGCTTCTTTCAACTCTCGTTTTCTCCAATCATCACAAGTAATTGGAACTTCATTCCTTACAAGTGCACCAATAAAATATGTCATCGTTGAACCGTTAGGCTCAATTAGTTTTCCACTTTGGCTCTAATACGCATCTAATTTTATGCCTCGGTCTTTATCACGAATGAATTTCTTCATAATTGTTATTCCCCGTCTAATTTCCGGTTCCTGATCAATAACGGTCTCATGATCTCCATCATCAATAGCATCATCATGTGGGTGATCCTCGTTACTAGCCATCTAACCTGTAATAAATAAAAACATAAACCCAATATAAAAATCCATAATCAATTGAATCTATAGCAAATGACAAATAAAGAAGAGCATATAAATTTATTGAAAATGATATAATATATAACATTTTGCTATATTACCTCTTTCACCAACATCTCTTTCTTTTCTTGGTTGGAATATGAATTACTTGTTTCTTAGAAATGTGGATGTCATAATTGATCCAAATTCCCTCTCTATGATTGTTTTTAATATATGATTCATCTGCTATAATATTCTTATCTTGATCATTTCGTCTAATACATGACTATTTCTTAACATCAATATCACTTTGATCTACACCGGTATCATCAATAACTTTGTTAGATAAAAGCACTATAGACCATTCCGTACTCATCGAGTCAGTGACATAGAACACTTGTTTAGCTTGAGATGCTAGAATAAAATGCTCGTCTTTGTACCCCACCCAATTAAGATCAACTTGCAAAAATCCTGACTTATCCATTCGTATGCCACTATTATTTACCCACTTGCCACCAAAGATAGGAATCTAAAACTTCTCGTAATCAAACACCCAAATGTGCTCAATAACCCCAAAATATGACAGATTTGCATATTTGGGGTTTAAGTCCTTCATACTTGTTATGTGTATTGCTTCCGCTAGCACGATGACACCACTATTTTGCACAATACTTTTATCATCTTATTCTTTGGTATAAAATGTGTATCCATTTATTGTGTATGCGCTATGAAAAAAAACATGCAAACTTGGACCATATGCTAAACATATCAACCTTTCTATTATTGAAGCGGGATCTGAAGAGCTCTTTGAATAAATATGATCCTTAAACCATTGTATAAAACTTTGATTGTGCTCTCGTTCTATCCAATTTTCTTTTCTGCTCTGATTTAACCTCAGAGTTTAACCTTGTGCATTTCAACATATGGCTCAACCTCACTGTCATTATGCATAACATACAAATGCACTTGCTCCCGTTCATCCCTTGATATTGTCTCAACTTTATTTCAAGTTGATTTTTTACCCTCCATTTTTTTCAAAAATATGAGTTTTGTGGAGCCCAACTGATTGAACATTGGACAAATATTCAGTAGAAAACTCAACCGCTTCTTCAACAATGTATCATTCAACAATACAACCCTCAGGGAGACATCGGTTTTTCACGTACCCTTTTAATATTTTCATATAACATTCAGTAGGGTACATCCATCTCATATAAGCTGGTCCATATAACTGTGTCTCTTTCACAAGATGAACAACTAGATGTACCAATATGTCAAAAAAAGAGAAAGGAAAATACATCTCAAGCTCACACAAGGTAACAACTATTTGTTTTTGTAGTGTTGGTAAGACCTCGGGATCGATCACCTTACTACAAATTGAAATAAAGAAAAAACACAATTTAGTTATGGCGCTTCTTACTTTTTCTGGAAAAATAGAACGTATATCTATTGGCAGAAAATGCTCCATTATAACATGACAATCATGTGTCTTTAAAATCTTCAACTTGAGGTCTTTCATAAACACAAGTCTTATAATATTCGAAGAGTATCTTTCTGGAACTTTAACTTCACTTAGAAACTTGCACAATATTTTTTCTCCTTTCTAGATAGAGTAAAAGCAGCAGGTGGTAGATATGTTCGTCTTCCTTTCTTCATGGGTCCTAATTCAGTTCTTATTCCTATATTTAACATGTCCTCCCTTGCTTTAAGGCCATCCTTATACTTTCCTTTTATATTGAGTAACGTACCAATAACACTTTCAAATACATTTTTTTCAATATGCTTAACATCGAGTAAATGTCTCACATACAAATACTTCCAATATGGCAATTAAAAAAAATCGACCTCTTCTTCCACCCACCTTTGACAACCTTATGTGCAAAAGGCTTGCAAAACTGAGTACACACATCTTTCACCTTTTCAAAAATTCGGTCACCTGACAATGCAGGTGGAGCTTTACGTTGTTCGATGTCTCCATTGAATGCTTTTCTCCACCCACGGTATTTATTTTTAGAATTTAAGAATCTACGATGACCGAGAAACACATTCTTCTGAGAAAGTTCTAATCACATCGTATATGTTCCATCTTCACAAACAGGACACACACGTTGACCTTTAATGTTATACCCAGATAGATTCTCGTAT
This sequence comes from Vicia faba, assembly GCA_948472305.1. Lineage (NCBI taxonomy): Eukaryota > Viridiplantae > Streptophyta > Magnoliopsida > Fabales > Fabaceae > Vicia > Vicia faba. The sequence continues at coordinate 805,440,041 of OX451736.1, read as the reverse complement.
GCTGGAAAATCATTAATTGTGCCAAACAACATCGCCCTCAAATTGAAACTTTCTTTCCTATATCCATCATAAACCTCCACATCGTTCTCCCACAAAATATTTAAATCTTTGATCAAAGGTGTCAAGTATACGTCTATGTCATTCTCTGGTTGTTTAGGCCCAGAAATTAACATAGATAACACCATGTACTTATGCTTCATACATAGCCATGGAGGTAGGTTATAAATCATAAGAATCACAGGCCATATGGTATGTGATATACTTTGAAGACCATGTGGGTTCATTCCTTCAGTAGATAATGCCAAGCGAAGGTTTCTTGCTTCTTCTCAAAAATTAGGATAATCATCATCAATTTTTGACCACTATGGTGAATCTGCCGGATGTCAATACTTTCCATCAATAATTCTTTCATTTGTGTGCCAAGTCAAGTGTTGCATCGGTTTAACTACAAAACATGCGCCTAAATCTCGGAATTATAGGAAAATACCATAAGACTTTTGCTGGAGACAACTTTTTCTTATATCAAGATAAACCGCATTTAGGGCACTCATTTAATGCTGCATATTAATTTTGAAAAAAAACACAATCGTTTAGATAAGAATGTATCTTATCATAGCTCATGCAAATAGACCACAACATTTTTTTGGCATCATAGGTTCGATTAGGAAGAACATTATCCTCCGGAAACATATCTCTCATTAGGGCTAATAACTCTGTGAAACTTTTATCCAAACATCCATTGCCCTCTTTTAAGTTGTACAACTTTAATACCGCAGACAGTCTTGTGAATTTAGTGCAACCTTTATACAACGGTTTCTCTGCATCGCTTACCAACCTCTCAAACATTTTGGGAAAATCCTTAAGATCTTATTCAAGTGCTTCTGCAATCTCTTCGACTCGATCACAATCGTATGTATCCGTGTCATTGTCATCTGGAGCATAGGTCATCGTATTTCTTTTCTCCCCCAGTTCAACATTCTCGTTAATTTTCTCACCATGATATATCCAACACTTATAACTTCGATCAATCCCACGCGTCAGTAAATGCGATTTCAATCCATCTGCGTCAACCTGACCCTTATAACAACAACCCAGGAAAGGACATTTCATTCGACTGGAGTCTTTGACCTGTTAAACAGCAAACTTAACGAATTCCAATACCCCATTCTTGTACTCTTTTGAAAATCGATCGGCAATCATCCATTTTTAATCCATGGAATTACTACTAATTAAGGTAAACAAAAACACTATAATTATTCATGCAACAATTTCAAAAGAACATAAAGAAAAACACTTTCGCAACACAAAATTAATATTAATACAAACTTGTAGAAATATTTTGTAAGATTTAATCGGATTAGTTATAGATCAATATAGACTAAAATTAATTATTTCTATATAAAATTAATTGTTCTTTTTAATTGATATAGATAGAATGTTTTATAATTTAGGAAGCAGAGAGTAAATAAATAAACGAGTCGTTAATGTTGAATTTGAACTTGACTTATTAAAGAAAGAAGAGGGGTTATTGGTGCCGATGGCGGATGCTGCTGCTTTGATGTTCTTCAAATCAGTGATGGCCTTCGACTAACTACAACAATACAAAAAAGTCTTAACCAACTTTTCAGTAAGCACACTAACATTCAAAATGCATAGATTTGAGAATAAAATCGCGATACCAATCCTCAAATGAAAATAAAATCAAAGAACTCATTTTGTTACACAATTTAAGAATCGGAACATGGAAACTTGATTTCAATACATGATTTATTCGATTAAACAAAAATCGGGCAGCAACTATAACAAGTTATGAGTGCTCGATAATTTCAACTCAAGAAGATTCAAAACAAAATGGGAAAGCAGTCGATGTCACAACCATGCGAACTTTCAAATTTAAATCAAATTACCCAATAAAAATTTATGAATCTCAAAGCAACGGTAAAAGATGAATTGCTGCCCCATGAATGGTTCTCGACTATCGCAACAAAGTGGCACCATAACCGAATTAAACCTTGAATTCATAACAACATGCATCAAAATCTCTTTCAAATTTTATCACACAAAGTGACACAACATTAAATTCAAATGCGAAACTCTAACAAATAAAATAAAACGGGTAGCCCCAATAGTTTCTCGGTTAGTTTATACACAAATAAATGCGACATCAACATCCAACCTTCATCGAAACTAAATAAAATCGGACAGCCTAACAAAGTTTATATCACTAACTAATCGAACTTATAAACATGTCACAGGTTTTGCAGAAATGTAGAAGGAAACATCTAGAAATGTAGAAGGAAATGAATACCTAGAAATGTAGAAGGAAATGCTGAACCAAGCTTAACAAAACCAAATGTTGGTGAAATGGTTGATAGAAGTTCTACAAGAGAGTTCAAAAAACCAAATGTTATAAACCAAATACCCAAAGAACCATAGAAGCAGTAGAGATAGGAACAAGGGAAGCTTACCTTGAGATACGGTAGAGGACGGTAACTTAGGGACGGTAGAAGGAGGGCGGTCGGAGGAACGATGGAAGGAGGGAGGTCGGAGGGACGAAGGAAGCAGGGTGGTATTGGAGGAACGACGGAAGGATGAAGAGAAAAGTGTGAATAGAAACGAGTTATGTGAATAGAAACGTGTTCTTGAGGGATTTTATTTTTTAATTCTAATTATATGACTTTAGACAGTGCTTTTGAGAAGCGCTACCTAATATGGGCCTTTAGAAGCGCTTTTAAGAATTTTTTTTTAATCTATATGACTTTAGACAGCGCTTTGGAGAAGAGTTGGCTAATGTGGTCCTTTACCAGCGTTTTTTTAAAGCGGTTTCTAAAGCAACCCTTTTAGCAGCGCTTTTAAGATTTTTTTTTATATTTATATGACTTTAGACAGCGCTTAGGAGAAGCACTGGCTAATGTGGTCCTTTACCAGCGATTTTTTTAAAGCACTTTCTAAAGCAACCTTTTTAGCATCACTTTTAAGAATTTTTTTAAAAAAATTATATGACTTTAGACAACACTTAGGAGAAGCGCTGGCTAATGTGGCCCTTTACCAGTGCTTTTTTTAAGCGCTCTCTAAAGCAACCCTTTTAGCAGCGCTTTTAAGATTTTTTTTAAATTTATATGACTTTAGACAGTGCTTAGGAGAAACGCTGGCTAATGTGGTCCTTTACCGGCGCTTTTTTAAGCGCTTTCTAAAGCAACACTTTTAGCAGCGCTTTTCAGAAGAGTTGTCTAAGGTCGGCCTTTTAGCAGCGCTTTTACTCATTTTCGTATACAGTTTCCGTGTTTTATTTTTTAATTTACTTATAGCAGCACTTTTGTATAAAGACATTATTTAAGGTGTACTGTCTAAAGGCCTTTTTGGTGTAGTGGCTCCTCGGTATGACATTTAAAGCGGATCCGTTGTCAATCGACACATTGGTTAATGAATCATTCTTGCATTTCATGGAGATATGGAGAGCCAGATTATTATTCCTTCCTACATCGAGAAATTCGTCATCACAAAAGCTCAGGTTATTGCAGGATGTAATATTCCCGACAACACTGCTGAATTGGTCTAAAGGGATATCACTCTCCATGAAACCTTGATCCAATACTCTCATCAAAGAATCCCTGTGGGCACTAGAGTTCATTGTCAAGGCTAGAATATATATATATTTGATGGGGTCTACAACAATTGATCTAAGATCCTGTAGTCACTCATCTTGATAATCTTCAATATATCGTCAACATCTTTTTCTAGAGTCGTACCACTAGATTCCCCCACTGCTTTCATAGGTTCAACATTTTCTATAACCTTTTTATCAACACTAACATTCCCTCGAATGACAGGCGCAAAAACACGGCTATTGCAGGTCACTCGGTTGTCTTCAGCAATATTCTTGACATCAAACAAAGGTTGGATTAGAACTTCTACACCATCCTCTAGGATCGTAGCATTGTATTTGTATGGCACGACTTTGTCTGATTTGTAAGGAACAGAACCCAGCAAGAAAATCACCAATAGAGCAACCACTGACTTTCTATGGTACTTAATCTCTATAGGGACGGGAAAACCAAAAAAAGGCATAATAACATTCACCCATTCATCTGAGGAAAAGAATTCATCTACAGAAGCATACTCATCATTTGACCTAGTCTTAGCCAAGCAATCTTCAATGACATTAATCCCACGGTAATAATCTCTATTGCCTGAAACTTTGATAGTACCATTGTCCAATAACAACTAAACACCCTTTCTCACTATGGGACAACCTAGGGAATTTCTACAACAGATCTGGAAAGACCCATACTGGTGTTCTTCTTGACCATCCATGTGACAGAAGGTAGCATGCAAGTGCACTAAATAATCATTCATATGGTTTACGTCAAAAATCTGAAACTCATCGGGACATCCGAAGACCATATTCACATCTTATTCATACTCAACCTTAGGCATGATTATATGAATGAGGCCTTCATCCATCATTTCCTGAAGATTAACTTTTATCTTATCACATTCCTGGATATCTGTACTGCAAATACCATAACCAGCATAGTCATGTGTATAGTAACTAAACTCGCAGAGGTCAACATGCATCTTTACCAAATATCCTCTAACCAGGTTGATATCAAAAATCCGGAAGTCCCTTGGACAACCAGCAACTATATTTACAACATTTTCTCCTCCATGCTTAGGTAAAGGATTATCTTTCACGTTAGGGCCAACATATTTAAAGGATAAAAGGCCGGATCTCACCATCTTTTGTACTTCATATTTCAAAGATAACAGTTCTCAATATTATGCCTTAGTGCTCCCTAATGAAAAGCACACATCTGGTCTGCCTTATAATACCAAGGTAAAGGTGATGGTATAGTAGGGGGAGGCTTGGTCTAAACCAACTTCTTCTGAATCAAATCCGGAAGTAACTTTGTATAGCTAATTGGAATAGACTTAAAACCTCTCTCTTCTAACTCTGCCCTTGATTTTGCTAAGGGGATAGTCTCTGATAGGTAACAGTGGTTAGAGCTACATTGACAACTTGAATCACAGAAGTAACGTGTTGCTGGTACCCTTGATCTCTTCTAGGTGGCCTAACATTTATTTCCCCAATAAAAACATTTGTTTCACTTTCTTTCTTTCGAGAGAACCCGTATGACACTATCTTTGTCCCTTCATCTTTTGTCAAGCGCCCTTCTCTCATAGCCTCTTCCAAACGAACACCCATGCTCATCATCTCGGTGAAGTCACTTGCCGCACTGGAGACCATCCTTTCCTAATAAAATGGTCCAATGGTTTTCAGGAAGACCTTGGTCATTTCTTATTCTCCCATGGGTGGAAACAACTAGGCAGCTATCTCGCACCAATGCTATGCATATTCTTTGAATGACTTCTGGTCTCTCTAAGCCATTGCCCTCAACTGGTCACGGTCAGGCGCCATGAACATATTGTACTTATACTGATTGATAAAGGCTTCCCCCAGATCATTAAAGGTGTGGATACTACTACTATCAAAACTCATGTCCACTCCTGAGCGGCACCAGTCAAACTATCTTGGAAAAAATGAATAAGCAAACACTGATATACATCACAAGGTGGTCACGAGGAAAAGAGTTTCCCTTGCACCTCTCAAAATCTGGAACTTTAAACTTGGTTGGCACCTTTACATTGGGAACTATGAAGAGCTCACTGACATTTTGTTCAAACAATTTATTTCCTTGAAGAGCCTTCATTTTCTTCTACATCTCATTGAACTGGTTTTGAAAGTCATCCAACCAGTCATAGAAACCCACACTTTCACTCGAGGAGGAACAGGACGATAAAATTCATCATTATTAAACGGCATAGCATTCACCGAAGGAGGTGCAGTATAGTGGATCTCATTTATAGCCATAGGAGTAACATGCACCACAATAGGTGAGAGAGTAGAAGTAGCTTGAACAACTAGAGCGACTTGAGCATCAAGATTATAACCTTCTGGCATGAAATTTTCAGGCTCCCCCCACGGGTAACCCTGAGGCATACGATTATGTGCAGCAGTAATTGGGGTAACAAAAACGGGAACTAATGGACCTTCAGAAGCAATTGTTGTTTGTTGAGGCTGAGCAAGTCGTGGCTTATTTTGAGAAGCCACCAATGATTATATCAAAGCACTAAGATTATCCATACCAACCTTCAAAGCAGTAACTTCTTCGCGCAGCTCACAATTCTCTTGTTCAAGATTCTCCATTTTCTTCCTGGAATTAGCCCGAGTATTGTACCGATGAGACAACTTGCTGAACAAAGTCAAAGAAACTCAGTAAGACACCTGGGTATGAACAGAAATGGAAGATGTAACACCCCGTTTTCAATTAATTGATTTATTTAAATTTGGGAATTTATTTTATTAGAATTAATAAAATAAAAAGGAATTATTTATTTGGAATATTTGAAGAAATAAGAAATATTGAGATTTTTAAGTCATTGGGCTTAGATGTTGTTAGTAATGAGTGGGGGTGAAAAAGAAGTAAAGTTATGTGTTGGAACTCAAGTTATTCCTCATTTTGGTTTTCACGATAAACAGAAGTTAGAATTGGGAAAATAGAGCTCTGAAGGTACGAGGAACGAAGAACGGAGAACCTCGCTCAAGAATTCAAAGCTGCTGATTGATAAGGTAAGGGGGGTTATACTCGATTATATTTGTTTATGGGTTTATGTACGGTTGATTCGGGTAATCGTAGGAAATCCCAATTGTTAAATGTTTCTAGGGATCGATAACCGTAGGACTGAACTTTGTTAGAAAAGGATTAGGATTCCCAATTCTCATGAATCGGTTAAGAATTTAGGTCCCAAATGGTGAATTGGGCGTATGTCTAATGATCGTGAATTTACCTTGGAAGTTGTAGGGATAATCCCAATGTCAGTAGAATTCCCCAAAAAGTTACGGTTAATCCCCGGTTAAGGTTATTATAATGATTGTTGGTAAATTGGATATTGTGGTATTGTTGTGGATTGTACAAACTCGATGCGTTAGGTATTGAAATACGCGTTTTGGCCGACATTTTCCGCGTTTGGACGGCTGTTGTGAGCCACTGCAGGTTCAGAAAAATCTGACCCGCGCTCATCAACACGGCCGTGTTGTTTAACACGGGCACCCGTGTTGATGCACTGTGTTGCCAAAAAAAATGTGCTTTCTGGGCACAATTCAACACGGCCGTGTTGTTTAACACGGGCACCCGTGTTGATCCCCTGTAATGAGAAAAAAAGGTGTTTTCTGGACACAATTCAACACGGCCGTGTTGTTTAACACGGGCACCCGTGTTGATGCTGCTGTGTTGAATTTCTGAATTTTGTTTTCTGTGTTTTATTGTGGATTTTATTGCCATGCTTTTAGATATGTTATCAAGCATGAAGTATGATATGATTTGATGTGATTGGTTGATGTTTAAATAGTATGCTGAGTGTTTACATGCTATCTGTATCTTGATATGATTGATGTTTGATAGTATGCTGAGTGGTTACATACTATTCATATCATGTGATGTTTGATATTGTTGATGTGCATGATATGTTGAATGATGTTCATAGTATGCTGAGTGTTACATACTTACATATCATGTTGCATTTGTTAATTCCCATTGTGTGGAATTAACATGGTGGCCAATATACGTGTCCGCGATATAATGGAACGTTGAGGTGGTAGCCGTGTCCGCGATATAATGGAACGGTGAGTTATCCGTGACCCGCGATTTAATGGGGCGGTGAAGTGGTACCACATGCATGGGTGTGTTGCATTACTCGAATATAACATGAATGGATGATTTTTCCAATGTTATATTGATTGTTTGTATGCACATGTGATTGATATATGGTTGATGATGTTTGATGGATATTTGCAATTATGAAAAGCAATATGTCATGGATATATGATTTGTAAAGGTTTTGTAAACTATGAAATATGTTAATTATTGGGTGATGTTTATGATTTCGTGAATTGATTGTTATGAATGTATAACCAAATGTATATTTGAGAAGCTCACCCTTACTGTTGAATATTTCAGATTGAGGAGCTTCGCTCAGGTGCTTGGCGAAGGCTTATCGTGTCTAGTTTAGTTTTGTTCTAGTATGTCCGGGTCATGCTCTGATAGTTGTAACTCCGGGAACGTTTGGTTGTCGAGCTGCTTTAGTCAGACTCATTTATTCCTTTATTTGTTATAATATGATGTTGACTTTTCCAGGTGTTAATCCCTGATGACTTTGGAAATTATTATAACAATTGATTTTATTGAATAAATTATTCCGCTGTGTAAACATGTATGAGTTACTGCTAAAAATTATGCATGACAGGATTGTTTTAATAGAAGAGAATTGTGACATCCTCGATTATACATGTACTCTGAAAATATGATTTTTATTTAAATTGCGAAAATTATATGTGGGGTTTTAGAGGGTGTTACAATAGTGGTATCAGAGCATAGTCGGTCGTTGTGACCAGAGTCTTGAGTCAGTCATTCCTTTTCGTATGCGACTAGTGCAAGGTAACACTGTCGATACTGTATTCTGATGTGGAGTATGTTTTAATTCTCAGGAATATGGCTGGAAGAGGTAATGGACGAAATGATGCTGCACTAGCTGAGGCTTTGGGGATGTTAGCTGGTGTACTTGCTGGAAACCCAACTGGAGGCGTGATTGGTGCTGATAGGCAATTGGGAAATTTCCAGAGGAACAATCCTCCGTTGTTCAAAGGTACACATGACCCCGAAGGTGCTCAGAAGTGGCTGAAGGAAATCGAAAGGATTTTCCGTGTGATCGATTGTGCTGAAGATCTGAAAGTCAGATATGGTACGCATATGTTGGCAGAAGAGGCCGACGACTGGTGGGTTGCCACAAGGACTGAAATGGTTCAGGATGGAGAGGCACTGACTTGGGCTAACTTCAGAAGGGCTTTTCTGAGGAGGTACTTTCCTGAAGATGTTCGGGGAAGAAAGGAAATTGAATTTTTGGAGCTTAAGCAGGGCAATCTGACTGTTAGTGAGTATGCTACTAAGTTCACTGAGCTGGCAAAGTATTATGCACACTACAACAATGATGAGGCTGGAGAATTCTCTAAGTGTATCAAATTTGAGAATGGTCTCCGAGATGAGATTAAGCAGGGAATCAGGTACCAGCGTATTCGTAGATTTTCTGATCTGGTGGATTGTAGCAGAATCTTGGAAGAAGATATTACCAAGAATCGGTCGTCTCACTCTCGTGGGGCTGTTGATAAAAGAGGGAAGCAACATATGGACCGTGGCAAGCCATATGGTAGAGATAACCAGAGATCAGGCGGTTGGAAAAGGCCTAGTGGGGGAGATTCTAAGGCTCCTATCAGGTGCTACAGGTGTGGTGAGTCTGGTCATCACATTCGAGATTGCAAGAGTGATGAGAAGAAGTGCTATAAATGTGGAAAGGCTGGTCATTTGTCTATTGATTGCAAAGGGAAGTCTGTTACTTGTTACAATTATGGCGAAGAAGGTCACATTCGTCCGCAGTGTCCTAAGCCTAGGAAGGATCAGTCAGGTGGAAAAGTGTTTGCTTTGTCTGGATCTGAGACTACCCCAGAGGATCGATTGATTAAAGGTACGTGTTTTATTCATGGCACACCTTTAGTTGCAATTATTGATACTGGTGCAACTCATTCTTTCATTTCTTTGGATTGTGCTGAGAGGTTGAAACTGGACATATCTGGTATGCGAGGTAGCATGGTTGTTGATACTCCTGCATCGGGTTCAGTGACAACTTCACTCGTATGTAGGAATTGTCCTATTGAGATTTTTGGTAGAGGTTTCGGTATGGATTTAGTGTGCCTACCGCTTGAACAAATTGATATTATCCTTGGGATGAACTGGTTGGAATTTAACCGGGTTCATCTGAACTGCTTTGCTAAGACGGTGATTTTCCCAGAAGCAGTTGGTGTCGAGAATTTGACTATGACTGCTAGGCAGGTGCAAGAAGCAATGGAAGATGGTGCTAATGTGTTTATGTTACTTGCTTCGTTAGATGCAACAGGAAAGGTCAGGAGTAGTGAATTGCCAGTGGTGTGTGATTTTCCAGAAGTCTTTCCTGATGATGTTGGCGAGTTACCTCCTGAGAGAGAAGTGGAATTTTCTATAGATTTAATTCCTGGTACGAGACCGGTGTCGATGGCGCCATATCGTATGTCTGCGTCTGAATTGGCTGAATTGAAGAGTCAGTTGGAAGATTTACTGGAGAAGAAGTTTATTCGTCCAAGTGTTTCGCCTTGGGGTGCTCCGGTATTGTTGGTTAAGAAGAAAGAAGGTTCTATGAGACTGTGTGTTGATTACAGGCAATTGAACAAGGTAACCATTAAGAATCGGTACCCGTTACCGAGGATTGATGATTTAATGGATCAGTTAATTGGAGCCAGTGTATTCAGTAAGATTGATTTGAGATCTGGATATCATCAGATTCGTGTGAAAGCGGAAGATATTCAAAAGACTGCTTTTCGAACGAGGTATGGGCATTATGAATATTCTGTTATGCCGTTCGGAGTTACTAATGCACCTGGTGTTTTCATGGAATATATGAATAGGATTTTTCACCCGTATCTGGATAAGTTTGTTGTGGTTTTTATTGATGACATTCTGATTTATTCCGAGAATGACGAAGAACATGCGGAACATCTCAGAATTGTGTTAGAGTTGTTGAAAGATAAGAAGTTGTATGCAAAGTTGTCCAAATGTGAGTTCTGGCTGAATGAAGTTAGTTTTCTTGGACATGTGATTTCTAAGAATGGTATTGCAGTGGATCCTACGAAAGTAGAAGCGGTATCTCAGTGGGAAGCGCCGAAGACTGTTTCGGAAATCAGAAGTTTTCTTGGTCTTGCAGGTTATTACAGAAAGTTTATCGAAGGATTCTCAAAGTTAGCATTGCCGTTGACGAAGTTGACTCGTAAAGGACAAGCGTTTATTTGGGATTCTGATTGTGAGAAAGGTTTCCAAGAATTGAAGCGGAGATTGACAAGTGCTCCTATTCTGATTTTGCCGAATCCGGTGGAATCTTTTGTGGTCTATTGTGATGCATCTCTGTTGGGTTTAGGTGGTGTTTTAATGCAGAATCAGCAGGTAGTTGCGTATGCTTCGAGACAGTTGAAGGTTCATGAAAGGAACTATCCTACTCATGACTTAGAGTTGGCAGCAGTTGTGTTTGTCTTGAAATTGTGGAGACATTATCTGTATGGTTCGAGGTTTGAAGTGTATAGTGATCATAAGAGTTTGAAGTATCTTTTCGATCAGAAAGAGCTCAATATGAGGCAAAGAAGGTGGTTAGAATTCCTCAAAGATTATGATTTTGGTTTGAATTACCATCCTGGTAAGGCAAATGTAGTTGCAGATGCTTTGAGCAGGAAGTCCTTGCATATGTCTATGATGATGGTTCGTGAATTGGATTTGATTGAGCAATTCCGAGATTTGAGTTTGGTTTGTGAAAGTACTCCGAAGTGTGTTCGTTTGGGTATGTTGAAACTTACTAGTGGTATTCTAGAAGAGATCAGGATCGGGCAGAAATCCGATGTTAATTTAGTTGATAAATTGACATTGATCAACCAAGGTCAAGGTGGTGAGTTTAGGATTGATGAAAATGATGTTATGAGATTTGGCGATAGAGTTTGTGTTCCTGATGTCGCAGAAATCAAGAAAAGTATATTAGAGGAAGGACATCGCAGTGGGATGAGCATTCATCCGGGTGCCACGAAAATGTATCATGATTTGAAGAAATTGTTTTGGTGGCCGAGAATGAAAAAGGAAATAGCTGAATTTGTGTATGCATGTTTAATCTGTCAGAAATCGAAGATTGAGCATCAAAAGCCGTCTGGGTTTATGCAACCGATGTTTATTCCAGAATGGAAGTGGGATAGTATTTCTATGGATTTCGTATCTGGGCTGCCGAGGACTCCTATGAATTGTGAAGCGATATGGGTCGTTGTGGATAGGTTGACTAAGTCTGCTCATTTTATACCGGTGCGAATGGATTACTCGATGGAGAGATTGGCACAGTTGTATATTGAGAAAATAGTGAGTTTGCATGGAGTTCCTTCTAGTATTGTGTCAGATAGAGATCCGAGGTTCACTTCGAAATTTTGGGGAGGTCCAGCAGATGGAAATATCACTTGGGAGCTGGAGAGCCAGATGAAAGAGGCTTATCCGGAGCTGTTCGTCTAAGGTATGTTTTCGAGGACGAAAACTCTTTTAGTGGGGGAGAGTTGTAACACCCCGTTTTCAATTAATTGATTTATTTAAATTTGGGAATTTATTTTATTAGAATTAATAAAATAAAAAGGAATTATTTATTTGGAATATTTGAAGAAATAAGAAATATTGAGATTTTTAAGTCATTGGGCTTAGATGTTGTTAGTAATGAGTGGGGGTGAAAAAGAAGTAAAGTTATGTGTTGGAACTCAAGTTATTCCTCATTTTGGTTTTCACGATAAACAGAAGTTAGAATTGGGAAAATAGAGCTCTGAAGGTACGAGGAACGAAGAACGGAGAACCTCGCTCAAGAATTCAAAGCTGCTGATTGATAAGGTAAGGGGGGTTATACTCGATTATATTTGTTTATGGGTTTATGTACGGTTGATTCGGGTAATCGTAGGAAATCCCAATTGTTAAATGTTTCTAGGGATCGATAACCGTAGGACTGAACTTTGTTAGAAAAGGATTAGGATTCCCAATTCTCATGAATCGGTTAAGAATTTAGGTCCCAAATGGTGAATTGGGCGTATGTCTAATGATCGTGAATTTACCTTGGAAGTTGTAGGGATAATCCCAATGTCAGTAGAATTCCCCAAAAAGTTACGGTTAATCCCCGGTTAAGGTTATTATAATGATTGTTGGTAAATTGGATATTGTGGTATTGTTGTGGATTGTACAAACTCGATGCGTTAGGTATTGAAATACGCGTTTTGGCCGACATTTTCCGCGTTTGGACGGCTGTTGTGAGCCACTGCAGGTTCAGAAAAATCTGACCCGCGCTCATCAACACGGCCGTGTTGTTTAACACGGGCACCCGTGTTGATGCACTGTGTTGCCAAAAAAAATGTGCTTTCTGGGCACAATTCAACACGGCCGTGTTGTTTAACACGGGCACCCGTGTTGATCCCCTGTAATGAGAAAAAAAGGTGTTTTCTGGACACAATTCAACACGGCCGTGTTGTTTAACACGGGCACCCGTGTTGATGCTGCTGTGTTGAATTTCTGAATTTTGTTTTCTGTGTTTTATTGTGGATTTTATTGCCATGCTTTTAGATATGTTATCAAGCATGAAGTATGATATGATTTGATGTGATTGGTTGATGTTTAAATAGTATGCTGAGTGTTTACATGCTATCTGTATCTTGATATGATTGATGTTTGATAGTATGCTGAGTGGTTACATACTATTCATATCATGTGATGTTTGATATTGTTGATGTGCATGATATGTTGAATGATGTTCATAGTATGCTGAGTGTTACATACTTACATATCATGTTGCATTTGTTAATTCCCATTGTGTGGAATTAACATGGTGGCCAATATACGTGTCCGCGATATAATGGAACGTTGAGGTGGTAGCCGTGTCCGCGATATAATGGAACGGTGAGTTATCCGTGACCCGCGATTTAATGGGGCGGTGAAGTGGTACCACATGCATGGGTGTGTTGCATTACTCGAATATAACATGAATGGATGATTTTTCCAATGTTATATTGATTGTTTGTATGCACATGTGATTGATATATGGTTGATGATGTTTGATGGATATTTGCAATTATGAAAAGCAATATGTCATGGATATATGATTTGTAAAGGTTTTGTAAACTATGAAATATGTTAATTATTGGGTGATGTTTATGATTTCGTGAATTGATTGTTATGAATGTATAACCAAATGTATATTTGAGAAGCTCACCCTTACTGTTGAATATTTCAGATTGAGGAGCTTCGCTCAGGTGCTTGGCGAAGGCTTATCGTGTCTAGTTTAGTTTTGTTCTAGTATGTCCGGGTCATGCTCTGATAGTTGTAACTCCGGGAACGTTTGGTTGTCGAGCTGCTTTAGTCAGACTCATTTATTCCTTTATTTGTTATAATATGATGTTGACTTTTCCAGGTGTTAATCCCTGATGACTTTGGAAATTATTATAACAATTGATTTTATTGAATAAATTATTCCGCTGTGTAAACATGTATGAGTTACTGCTAAAAATTATGCATGACAGGATTGTTTTAATAGAAGAGAATTGTGACATCCTCGATTATACATGTACTCTGAAAATATGATTTTTATTTAAATTGCGAAAATTATATGTGGGGTTTTAGAGGGTGTTACAGAAGAAATATGTACAAGATGATGCATGATATCCAATGCACATGATTTATTTTATTAATATTAACATTTCAAGGGACTCCAAGAATTATATACAATTTGCAAATTCTAAAGTACTAACACATTTTGAAATACTGAAAATCTCATTATAATAATTTCAAAATGGATTACAAATTTTAGTACAAGTTTCAAAAATCCCAAGTTCAAAAGAAGATAGAATCTAAAATCCTAAGAAAGTAGAGATGGTGAAGATCACTCCTCACACTGACGCTTTCCCATGAGTCTTGCAATCTGAGCCTTCAATTGCTTGTTCTCTTCTGCATACCTGTCGGCAACCACTTTCCAATCACCAGAGTCAAGAAACGAATGAATAAATATTGATTGAGCTTTAAAGGAAAATAAATCCTCTTGCTTTCCATCATCTCTACATCACAACTCTCAAGAATCTCAATCAAGTCATCCTTCTCTTTCAAGTCCGCTCGGTAGTACATCTCTAAAGTCTGACACTTATTCTTCCAAGCCTCTTTCTTCTGCTGCACCCTGACTAGGGCAAGCTGAAGCTCTTCCACATTGTCTAAAAAGGCAAGAGTGGTCTTCACAAACATATCAGATAAAGGATCCTCACGAGAATATGACATCTTCAATTGAATTTCCCTTGCATGTACCCACCGCAGATAAGGTTCCAAACAACAGCTCCTCTAGGTCCCAAGTCCTTTCTACTCTTCTTGTGAATATGGTGCCAAGCCTTTGCAATCTCCTCCCTAGGTTCCTTATGATTCTCTCCGTCTTTAAGAATGAAACCACTCAGATGAATACTATTTGGATTATCTCTCATCGGATATCTAAGATGTCATCGTGCAAGAACGGGATTGCTGTTATTTCCTCCCTTTGTACCAAGAAGAGGTACATTGGGGAAACAACCACAACTATCGACAATGTCTACATCCATGGTAAGCTTGATGATACCGAACAATATCTGAATGAGTGAGGGCCATAAACTTCGGAGCCCAACGGGGTTCCTTCTTGACATCCCAAAAACATCGGATCGAGGTAAGTGAAAAATAAACCATTGATACAACAAAGGCGTGCAACAAATAATAATCCCTCCATGATAAGAATCCCAAAGATGAATGGAGTAATAAGCATCTCATAATAATATAGGGACTGGATTTCCTATCAAAAAGATCTTGATGGCATTGATATCCACAAAGTTGTCGATGTTCGGAAATAAGAACAACCTATAGGCAAGTAGAGCAATGATGGCCTCAAAAGTAACTTTACTCCTCATCCTAGCAAAATAAAGAGATTTCTCTAATAAAAACTGAGCGGGTACGCCTCTGATTCCTCCTTCAGTATTCATGCGGGCCTCAATCTCAGACTTCCCCAAATGAACCATAGCAGCTATCTCATGAGACTTTGGCTCCCCCTCCAAACCGGTGAAAGAAATACGATCGGTAATTGGTAAACCTAGTAGATAAGAATACTCCTCCAATGCAGGCATCAACTGATAATCAGGGAAAGTAAAACATTGATACATCGGATCATAGAATTGGACCAAAATCGAGAGAATACACTCCTTCATACTGAGCTTCATGAGAGACACGATAGATCCATACTTCTTCCGAAAATATGTTGAACTCTCAATCTCGGGAATCAAAATCATCAAATAATCTATCTTGGGATTCTCGAAATTGTACTTACGAGTCTTTCTTTTTCCGGAATCCATGGATAAAAGTACTTGAGATGTTCGCAAAAAGTCAACTTTAATTCCCTTGAACCAAAAATGTTTTAAAGGATGCTCATGGGTGCATGAATGCATGATGAAACTATCACACACAAGATCACAAACATGGGGGGTTCTTAGGTTCGATGTCACGAGCATGAAGTCAAAGGTACTAGCCACAAGGTATGTTCTAATAGTTTATCACCTGCCGAACAAGGTTCTAAGAGGTTCCCAAAGTTTACATCCTTCCTTCGGATATTACCAACGTTTTAGTTGACTCAGTAATTAGTAATATTCTTAGGAAAAACACGTCTGAGTGTAGTATCGTGTGACGATCATTTTCAGATTACTCCGTCATAGTTTCCACACTACACCTAAAGGCCAAGATGGTTTAAGGGTTCTACGATCCTCAGCTTCAGCAAGCTCCCAGGTCGAAAGCAACGCCTCTTCTCGATTACTCGGTAAATGACACTACAGTTAAAGGGGCCTCCACTGAGTGGGGGATCTCATGCCTCCTTTTTTGGGATTACTCCCTCAAAGTTAACATGACTATATCGCCCTTCCTAACTTAAGTTTGACCAAGTCCAGGTAGAGGACTTATAAGAAATCACCAAGCACCCTGAAAACCAGGAAAATCTAGATAAAATTATATAACACATAATATGCAACAAATAATAGCACATACACAAGTAAACAAAGATAGGCTCAACCCACTTAGGGATGGACCAGCAATTGGTCGATCTTTCCCCAGTGAAGTCATCATTGTTTTATGTAGCGGTAGAAATGTTGAGACTAAGCCATTGGATTGACTTAACTCGCACATATCAAATAAAAATCGCCACCGTGCTTTATAGTTTCTAAAGGAATGGGAAAAGAGCGAATAACCCAAAAAGAGGGGGAGAGAATCTAAGTTCAGGGGTTGATTATGCAAAGGGAATAAATTAGCACCCTAAACATGTATGGTACCCCGCAGGAACCTCTTTGAAAATTTGTGTATTTTGGCTATAAATGTAGTATAAAAAATAGATGGTAAAGGTGAGAAAAGAAGTATTTTTTACAATTTTTGCACCCGCCGAGATTGCAAACCTATAGTGCCTATGTACCACCTTCTATGCAATAGGTGATCAAGGTACTCGTAGTTCACCTTTAAAATTTTAAAACACAAGTGTGTTGGTTAATTTTAAGAGATGAGACATCATCGTCTTATCCGAGTGGAAGAACATACTTACTACCCACAGTTATGAGAAAAGAGAATTTGCATCATCTCAAAGTGGAGGATATAGCTTGGATTTTAAAATCAACAGAGCCTTACTCAACATTCAAGTGGAAAATATCTCGCTTCACTATATATCATAGAAGTATAGTAGCTCGCATCACTATAAATATTGACAAGAGTCTAATATTTTAAGAAAATTATAAGATAAAAAGCCAAAATGGCTAAAAATTATTTGAATGAAATTGATTGATTTTTAGTCTTCTCACAAAAATGTCAAATTATTTTTAAGTTGTTTAATGTTTGATTTAAGAAAAAGTATTTTTGAAAATGCATGGACCTAAGTCCAAGTTTAATGTGAAAGCAATGCAAGTTTAAAAACAACAAGAGTTTTCAAAAGGAGGGAGAAGATTTTTTGAAATTAAAGAAGATGGGAGGAGATGAAGGGACTATCCTAAAGCATAAAGTAAAAGCTAGGGAAAAGAATTGTCTAACCAACAAGAAACCAACACTTGGCACAATAAGTCAATGTAGAATTCCCATCCTTTGGATTTGAAACCAAGCAAGAAAGGATACTAAACCTCTTAAGAAGACCAATCTTCAAATGCATTATGTCTTCACAAAAATTGGGCAGAATAACAATTGTATATAGATGAATTCCCAATCACAAACAAAACATATAATCAGAATAACCTACACACAAAGAAAACAAACAACCCAATGTCTTGGGGTAAACCCAAAGAACGCTAGAAAAAATAAAAATAGAAGTAAACAAGGGTCTCAAGGTAGGTCAAGGTCTCTACTCCTAAGTCCAAGAAGTCCATAACTCCATCAAGCCAAGGATAGTAACCAAATAGTCTAAGTAACCTTAAAGTTTTTTATTGTTCAAGTTGGTTATTAGGTATCTTCAAAAAGAAAATGAAAAGCTAAAGTGAGAAAAATAAAAATGACATAAAGACAAATGCTCTAGTGAGAAAAGATGAAAATAACATGAAATGAAAATGCTAAGATAAATGGTGCTTAAAGTAAACGCATAAAGTAAAAGCATAAAAATAAAAGTCAATTGTTAATGAGTTAGAAATTAGAGGTTAGTTGAATGACCATATTGAATCTTGCATTTGAAAACTCATTAGAAGATTGATAAAATCAAAGCCTCTCAACAACAAGTTTCATTTTCTTTTTATCAAGTATATCATTCATTTCAAATTCTCAAGGCAACAACAAAGGATCAACGGTGTTTAAATGATTCGCTTATTCAAAAATTTATGAAGATTCATTAGAGGATTGATAAGACCAAAGCCTCCTAACAATGATTCTCAAAGTTATTGGATCAAAGGTTTAAAGTTAAACAAACTTGGTCGTGAAAACATGGGTTTGGGCCACAAATTATCATTTCTCGAATCGGGACAAAATTTAGGGCTATATTAAGCAATCGTAAGTGGATTTATGTAGAAGTCGCACCTATTTTGAGATCGTTCAATAGCAATCTATGTACCATATGTTTAGAGAAATAATATGTACATCATTTTCTAATAACATGTGGTACAAGTAAGAAGGGGATGAGATGAAGAGTTAAAGGGAATATTTAAATTAAAAAAATTTGATCAAACTATCATTAAAATCATCCATCTATTTTGGTAGAGTTAAACTCAACACCCAAGATCCAACGATATTAATGAAGTTAATTATCAACAATCACATAGTATGAATATATTAAAAAATAAATTGCATTTATTGAATAAAATAAAAAGAAAAATGATTTTCAAATTGTTTTTAAAATGAAGATAAAAGGGGAAATAGCAAATTATATTCAAAGTGTCAAAGAAAAATTAGAAGAAACCATAGAAAAGTCAGAAATGATCTCAAATATTTTAATAAAATTTTTCTAATTTTTTTAAATAAGAAAAGTATTTTTAAACTATTTAAGATTACTCAAATAAGTGAAAAAAAAGATCAAAAATAGTAGAAAACAATATAAACTTCTAGAGAAATTTCAGAAAAGTCAGAAATAGAGAAAATGATCTTGATAAAAAATTTTAGAATTTAAAAAATGCCAAGTATTTTTAAAATAATTAAAATAAAGTAAAGAAAACAAAAATTATGAAAAATATCAAACATTAAAATAAAAATATGAAAAAATATCCACAAAATCAGAAATAATTCAAATTATTTTTTTACATTTTTTTATATAATTTTTGGATGAAAAATAAGAGAGTTGTGAATTTTTGGAATTTAAAAAAATTTAAATTTTTTTTTGTAAAAATAAATAAATCAGAAATAATGTGAGGCGTTGGATCTAATTCATTATAACACGCTGGTGCATCAGATGGCTCAAAAGTGATGATGTATGGTGATCCACGGTCAACAAGCACACACTGGAGTCACGAAAGTCAGACCAATCACAACATTTCAATTGTCTTTCTCTCATTGGTTGAAGAGGCCACATAGGTCATTTTCAACCTCCAGCCATCCTGCAACTAGGTCGAAACCATGATCCGTAAATTGCTAAATTTAGACGCTCATAGTGGTATCATTAGTTGCGCCTCTTCAAGGCAATCACAATCATATCCTCGCGCCAAATTTATATAAAACACAACTTACTAGATTCGGAAAAAATCAAAGATGTTTTGAAAAAATTTAAATCGAAAATAAAAGTATCAAACATGTTGATTCACCAAAATTGAGTTAATGGCAAGCATCAGTGAACATCATAGACCATTCCAGTAATTTGAGTTAGAAGATTTGGTGCCTTAAACTACTTGAACAAAATCAAACGAACATGCTATGTAAATGGACTTGGCTAGCATGATTCAGAACACCTCAAGGCTTGATTCTTCTTCTGTTAGCTTCAGTGAAGTTCAATTATGAAGGATCAATGAATAAATTGGATTGAAAAGTGGTGAAATGAGGAATTCAAAATATCATAAAGGGGTGTGATGGAGGGAGTTTGAAAAAGTTATTTTGGTTGTTCAAGCTTGATAAAATGGGAGGAGTGAGGTCCTCTATTTATAGGGAAGCGAATGGTGCAAAGAAATCAGAGAAAATTTGAAGTTTGGAGGGAAATTGGATCAAGCTCGAAAATGAAAAAAGTGTGACTCCATGTGCATCAAAACTCAATCAATTCCTGCGTTTTGATCCTTAATTCAACTTTGGGGACTTTTTTAAACATGTTTGAATCAAAAACGCGTGGTAGTTTGATGTTTAGAAGCCATAATATGAATTTCAAGTTCTGACTTTGGAGAAAATTTCAGTTTCAAGGTACCATCTTTGAATCCATGGTGTTCACAGCTCAAGGGGTCTTAAGGCATGATTCTTGGAACAGTTGAAAGATAAGGTCACAAACTTTACAATGTGAAAAGAGTGAGATCAATTGGATGCTTGAGCTAAAAGTTGTGATGAGTCAAAGTTAAGAAAAAGATGCTGACTTTTTGTACTTAGAAAATTTCTATGTTTTTCTTCAAAAATGACCTATAATGTTTTGAGTCCAAACAAGGCATTCCTACAAAATTGAGCTTTAATCATTATTAAAGTATACTTTACAAAGAGCATTTTTAAACTTGAATCACTCAAAAATACAAAGGATTGAAAAAAGTTATGGTCTTGCAAAATTGGTGAAAGTTCATGAGGTGACCTATAATCTTTTGGGTTCTTAGGGCATCCTCCACTCAATTTCAAGCTTTTCACATAAAATAATATTTGAATTTCACATCCTTAATACCATTTTGGAAAAATAATGGGATCAAGGATATAAAAATTGTCCATGTTATGATCTTTTGAAGTCACATAAGGGAATTTGATGGCCTATCTAGAGGACTTGTAATCTTTCTTCATCATTAGGAATATTTCACATTAACTTTTATTGAAAATTTTGAAGTGATTGGTTGATAACTCTTTAAATAGAAGCATGTATTTGGAATCACTCAAAAATACAAAAATATGAGCAAGATATAGCCCTTAGAAGTTCAAACCCCTAACTCCTACAACACAAAAATGACTTGGAAAACCCCTTTTAATTTTGACAAACTTTCTTGCATAATTACTCTTGCCATGTGAGTATAAGTTGTTTTGGATGATAATAAGAACCCATAGAAACAAAAAAAACACCTCCACGTGTTAAGAATTGAGACAGTTATGCACTTGTGATTAAGAAATCCAGAACTTGTGCAATTAGGTCAAACTTATTCAATCAACTCTTGCATCTGTGATTTTCTTTGACAACTTGAGGTATGATGGATCATAGTAGACCTTTTCATGATATTAATTCAATGTATCTTCAATGATGAAGCTTTAATATAAATGAGATTTTGTTGGATAAGGCATGGAAATAAACTCATGAACCTATGAATCAACTTGATGAAATGTGTTGTGCTCTCACCTATAATATCATCAATTAGAGCAAACATTCATTGTATTTATTAGTTAAAAGTTAACTAAAATAAAACATAGATGATCATAATATATAAATCAATGTGCTTGGTGATTCCCCATAGGAAAACCTAGAGATAGGGAGAAGAACCAAATCCTAGTGTGATCTTGTTGTAATTGAGTTGATATGAGACGATAGAGGAATCTCAGGGGCAAAAATTGGGGTACAACACTTACCTAAGAAATTTTATATTAAGGTAACAACCATTGAGGAAGCTCAAAATATTAACAACCTAAGAATTTTTGAACTTGTTGGGTCGCTTCAAATTTTTGAAATGACTTTGAGAAATAAGTTTGAATATGGGAACAAGAACAAACTTTGACATCCAATGTAGATGAAGATAATCGGGATATGGATAATTGAGTAACGGATATTGTTGTGTCTCTTGGGAAGAAATTTAAAAGAATATTAGAAGGACTAGACATAACAGATAGACAAAATGTTGGGAACACCTCATCTGACATCAATAAAAAGTATGGATCTAAAAGTCAAAGAAAAATTGATAAGACACTGTATCAGGAGAAGAAAGTTATGTGTAATACATGTAGAGGTCTTGGACATATCAGAGATGAATGCCCAGCATATTTCAAGAAACAAAAAAAAAAAGAATATATACTGCTTGGGGTTGGGAAAATTTAGAAGTGAAATTCATCAATCATGTTAAAGTTTTTTCAGGAAGATGCAGGACGACTAAAATTCTGAGTAAAGAAAAGAAGATTTGTTCTATAGTGTGTGATCTCCAAAAGAAAATATTAATGTTGTCATTTGAACTTAAAACATGGACAAGTCTATCAGAATGTCAAACAAGGAAACACTAGATGATAAATTTCAAACTAGTATAGGTGTCGGGAAGTTAAGAAGTGTTACAACTGATAAGGATTATAAACCAAGAAATACCCATCCTATAAAAAGAATGGATACGATGATGTTTGAAAAGAAGTTGAGATGTTCTAGGAAACATCAGGTCTTGAAGTGTCATCATTGTAAGGGATGTGGTCATATTATACCCTTCTGTTACAAACTATATGGATACCCTAAACGCGTTGAAGAGAGGGGAAGAAAATGGAAAGATAAAAGTCTGAACACTTGTCACTTTACTCAAATCCATTAAAGTAATTCATTTGACAAAGTGTATGACAAGCCAAAAACTGAGGAAAATCATTGGAATGTCATAAGAGATATCATGATATTGGACAATGATTACTTGATTGGCAATAATGGTATAAAATGTATTACTCAACATGATGGCTCAAAGAAATGTGAGAACCCCAATCAGCTCATCAATGAGGTTCCAAAGGGAAAAGAAGGTGTTGTTCAACTAGTGGTCACAGTGAAAAATCAATAAAATTGTTGCGACAATAGTACAAGTGAAAGTGCAATTAGAATTACTAAGAAGTTATGGAAATAAGTAATGTGGAGGTATGCAACAAATAATTTTGTCTCTCATCCTCTATTGGATTTTGAAAAATCATTGACATGCATTATTCACAATCCCTATTTCTTTAGTTCTCACTGCAACCACGACTCCATTATTTATGAAAACTCTATTCAAAACCAAACCTTTAATACTCATGTCTTAGAAGTTAGAAATCCCAATATGGCTAACAGAGAATACATGTCTAGTCATACTCACTACACCTCTGAAACTGTTGAAGGCATGACAAATGAGATTCTCAATGTTGCTCCTCTTTCGATCATCCCTGCTGAAACTCCCAAGAAGACCATAATGATGTCTCTTGCAGGAAGAAGAGGACATTAGTCTATTATTGTAAGTAACCTTACTATTCCTGAAGAAAAGGTCTATAAAGAAATCCCCTCTGTAAGTAAGAAAAATGTTTAAAAAAACCAAATGTTGTTAGATAAACTAATCAGAAGGATGTTCGTGTTGACCAAAGCATAAGAAGGATAGTTACTGACATTTTGGGTAGTGAGACTACTCCAAATGATACACCTAATATTGTAACATTGTTCAATAGGTCTTTAGATAATAATGTGCATAAAAATCCAAATGTAGGTGAAACTAAGGAGAACGATTTTACTGAAGCAAGAGGTGAAGGTAATGATGTTGAGGTAGTCAACCCTGATGGTATTTCTTTGGATGATGAACTAATCAGCCAATGAACGACCCCTGATGTTGCCAATAAATTGAGAAAAATTAGAGAAAAGGTTGATTTGTAACTAAGAATACTTCTCCAAGAAAAAATATGAGGATAAGACCAATAAATAAATGGAAAAAGGTAATGATACCTGAGTCCAAAAAGAAGAACTTAAAGAGGAAAAATTCTCCTTCTAGTGACTCATATTATGATGATGATACTGATTTTGAAGACATCTTGGATAAAAGCAATAGGAACTCTACATAAGAAAAGAGTCTTGTTGGAATTCCTGAGGTTCCTCTGGACAATGTGTCATCTCATTTTGTAGAAAATGCTAAAAAATGGAAAGTCATGTGTCAACGACTGATTTCTCTGGAAAGAGAGTTAGGAGAAGTTATCTTAAGGTGAAAGGAAGTCATTGATCTTATCAAGAAAGTTGGGTTGATAAAGACGGTGTCAGAACTGAGTAAGTGTTATGAGTCTTTGGTGAAAGAGTTTGTGGTTAACATTACCCAAGAATGAACTGACAAGAGAAGCAAGGAATTCAAAAAGGTATTTGTAAGAGCTAAGTGTGTAGAATTATCTCCTGCCATTATAAACAGGTTCCTTGGAAGAAGTGTTAGAGAGTTACCTGCGGTAAAAACGTTTGATGACACAGTCTGTGAAGTCGTCACTAGAAAATAGGTGAAAGTATGGCCTAAGAAGGAAAAATTACCAGCCATACAGCTAAGGATGAAATACGCCATTCTTCAAAAGATTGGAGTTATCAATTGGATGCCTACCAACCATACATCTTCTGTTTCTACAAGTCTGAGAAGAACTATTTACCTTATTGGGATTGAAATTGAGCATGATTTTAGAAATAATATCTTCCAAAAAATCATGAAGCATGGAACATCCTGTTCACTGAAAATACCAATTGCATTTCCGTGTTTGATATGTGGAATCATCCTTGCTCAACATCCAGGTATCTTAATTGAGTAAGATGTGATATGCAAAAGAGATTCAACTTTATTTTTTCATTACAAGATATTTGAAGGAACACAAGTTCCTGAAATTATCATAACATCTGACAAAGGAAATGTTGTCTCTACATCCAAGGCTAGCATCATTGCCGAGTTAAAGGCCAATTGCAAAGGAATCGATGAATCTATTAGGACCAACAAAAAAAGAAAGATAAATCTTGAGAGTTTGATTGAAGCCCTGACAAAAGAAGATAATAAAATAGATCTTGCTGCTGAAGATGATAGTCATAGAGAGGATAGTGAGATTGAAGGATCTCATGAAAAGGAAGAAGAAGTAGTTGGTGAAACCTGAGGATCAATTGGTGTTTGGTTCTTTTTTTTTCCATAACAGTTTGTGGTGTCTTTTGTGTAAGGGCTTATGACCCATTGTTTTACTGTAATATCTGAATATTGTGTGCTTCCACCTAGTTTATGTGCTTCCATTTGATGCTTGTTAATTGTTTGTTTCCATTAGTGTTTAGATTTTATTTCCATTTGTGCTTCCATGTTTTGTATATTGACTATATGCAAAATGTTATTTTGCATCTTGTGTTTCCATATGTTTGTATGCTCTGTGTAAATTTACTCTGGTTCTCTTTATCAAGATTTGGCTAAAAAAGGTGAGTAAAGTGTGTGCTAGTTATGGCTTCTTCTTGCAACTATTTAAGGGGAGCATAATATTTGCTTCTGTTACTGCTACTAATGTAGATATTTGTGCAGGGTGAGAATGTCTTAGCAGATGTTCCAACATCCCGTGTTTACGTGTGTTAAGAATTTTGATGTTTAGAATTTCTCTTCTAATGTGGGTTTCTCCTTGAGGGGGGGGGGGGGGGGGGACCTATTATGTGTGACAAGGGGAGTTATATACTTTTATTATATGTAGATGATGTACTATGATATGAATAAATTTATGAATGCAGTTTGTTTTGGTTGTCGTTTTATTCCACTCCCCTGGATCTTTTGTGCTAAGAGTGTTTTAGCCAAAATTTGCCAAAGGGGGAGATTGTTAGTACCATGATTTGTAGATTTCCATAATTTTTGCTAAAATATGGTTTGCCATAACACGTTTGTTGTTATGTGTTTTTCAGCGAGATATCGAAGATAATGTCAAGACATCTTGGTCCGACGTAGGTGGTACAACAGTTTGGTTTATTCTTGACGGATCATTAATTGATTATGTAAGATTTAAGTTTTTTACGTATCTTTGATTTATCACAGGTCAAGAATTAAAAACATGAAACAAATAATATCTCCAACTATGCACAGTTTTCTATAATTGGTTGGTTGAGACTAATTAGAAAACTTTTTGTTTTGTTCCAAGATTCATGGAGATTTTCCTGCACAAATTTGTGCAGCCCTTAGCGTGGACCACGAGGTATATTTGGGCGCTGTTGCAAGGCCCAAGGATTATTGAGGAGTATTTAAAGAAACTACCTAGACCTAATATCATTAAGAAATTTGAAAATAAGGAGAAGCCATATTTTCTCACTCTTGGGGTCTAAGTGTTCTTTAAGGAAATTCATGTTTTATTTTATGTTCTCATGTATCTCTAATACATTTGAGTTGAATGATTGTTCTTGACTGTTTGTCCAGTTATTATTCTCCTAGAAGCCGTGAAGCAAGAGTTGAGTATTGTTCTTGGTCAAATCTTTTAAGCAAGACTATTTTTTAGTAACTTGGAAGTGTGTTCTTCCTTTTTGGTTTCGTGACAGTTCTTGGGACTGGAATTTTTTTCCATGTGACTGGGAGTTTTTATCACATCGGTGATTGGAAGTGAGTTTGTTGTCATATATAGGAAGTGCCTAGGTAGTAATTGCACTGGGTAGAGATTAAGTGATAAGTTTTAAATAGGGAGTTTATATTAGATTTAATACTATTGATAGTGGATTTCCTTCCTAGCTTCGTATCCCCCAGAGTATGTGAGTTAAGCATCGAATTGGGTTAACATATTGTAATAAATTGGGATAACTAACTTTTTTGGTTTTATCCAAAGGTGCGGATAGCAAGAGTTGCCACCGAATTTTCTTTTATCCAATATTTTGGAAAGGTGAAAAGAACAGGAAAGACCTTTGATAGATTTTGAGTTTGGGGGGGTAAGTTATGAAAAGGGAAGGTGTTAGCACCCTTTTCACCTGTAGTTATCTATGGGCTCTTAATTGCTTAGCTCACTTTTAATAAAATTGATTTGTGCGTGTGTGATTTGTTTCAAAATATTTTGAAAAGCCAATGCAAGGCTTACATTTTAATGATTCTTGTATCAGTCCTCAATATGTTTACAAAGTGTTTTTGAAAATATTTGTTGTTTAAAAAGTGTTGTGTGAAAAATGTTTTATTTGCGAGAAAAGTTATGAGCAAGCATTTAAGAGTTCTTACCCACTAAAGTATGGTCTTTCTTATTCTTTTCCTTCTCCTTTAGAGATGATACTATCCATATAATTATTTGGTAGGTAATCCTATGTTTTGGATGCGAAGGGAGACGCGTAGGGTCATCATATGGTCATCGAAGGAAACATGTAAAGATACTTTAGCAATTGTATCGAAGGGACTATCATAATTTTTCACGTAGGGTCATCGAAGGGACTAGATCATTTTGTAGGAAGCTCTAAGGGTCATCGAGGGATTATGATCTTTATTCGAAAGGGACTATGATGATTTGATCGAGGGTCTTTTTTCTAAAGTATCGCTAATTTCGAGGGACGTGAACAATATTCGTAAGGCAACAAGAGAGGTTACCCTAGAGGTTCAAGTTTGTGAGGTGTTTAATTTCAGTTATATTTTCTTTAATATTAGGGTTTTCTAAGTTTGTTTTTGGTCTTGCCATACAAACCCTAAATACATGAAGAAAAAATAAACTGTGGAATGTAAAGACCTAAGCTATTGCGTGACTTTGGGAGAGATACATAAGTATAAAAATTGCGAGTAAGTAAACCTACACTATTAAATCCTCGGAGTAGATACATAATTAGAAAAATGCGAGAAGAGAAATCTATGATATTACAATCGGTATCGTGACCTGAACATTTTGTCTAAGAAAATTAAATAGTAAAAGATAAATGGGAAAAGTGTTAGAAAATGTTTTTGTTTTTGTGCTTTTTGTAGAAAATAATTTAAATGATAATAGTAATTAAAAACCTAATTCTAATTATTTTTCATATTAAGAATAAAAGTTTAGTTAATTAATTAATAAAATATTTTAGTAAAATAAAAATATATAAGAAAAAATTTAATTACTAATTAAAAAGACCTAACCCTAATTTGTTATAGTTTTGAAAAAAGATTAGGTTAGTTAATGATTAATTAAAAAGAAATTAATTAAGAAAATTTAAAATTAATTAGTAAAGTAATAAGAAAAAGAATGTTGAAATATTTATATTTTTGTGTAGAAAATAATTTAAGTGTTAATAATTAATTAAAAAATAATTTTTTTCTAATTAATTTTTAATATTAAGAAAAAGGTTAATTAATTAATTAATGAAAATACATCAAATATTATATTACTAATTAAAAACCGTAATCCTAATTTGTTAAAGTGTTAAAAAAAGATTAGGTTAATTAATTGTTAATTATAAAGGAGATAAATAAAATAAATTAGGGTTAGTAAAAAAAAGGAGAAAGAAAATAATTGCCTGGGGTGGGTGTTAGTTTGGCCTAAAAACAATTGTATCGTGAGATTCGATGAAAATAACTCAAACTGCCCTAGCAATGGCAGATCCTTATTCCCGCGTCAAAGCTTGCAAACAATGATTCTAAACAAGTCTAAACAACATTATAAATAGGTATATATGCATAGAATTAATCAACAACGCATGAATTATAAGTTTGAATTTCAAGAATATTACCCAACCGATGATGTTGAGATGTGATGATCTAGCACGCTTCAAGCTTCAAAGATGGATGGGGTGAACTCCTGAGAACTTCAGGAACACGATGGAATGCTTTGAATGGATTGAAAGTTGTTTTACACAAAAGTTTTTAGTTTTCCCTAGTTTTGAGAAAATTGAGATTTTTGAGAGTGTGTTCCTGAGGAAATTTGTGTCTCCTTCTTGTTCTGAATACGTTGTGTATTTATAGGAGAAACGATTAGGTCAACAATATTGAATCAAATCTTGTACAGTCATGGTATAATATTTCATGATTTGAATTTCATGATCAAATATTTAATTGAAGTTTTGCATGAAATCTTTCTGTTTTAGGCCAATCTCATATGAATCACGTTTTTTGCAAGTTGTCACCAGCTTTTTGAACTTATAATTTGATTCAAAAATAGATTTGCATGCCTTATATCATTTATTTGATATTTTATTTGATTTATTTTGCTTTTAATTGAATAAAATCAAAATAAAAAGAAATAAAAACCACAAAAATAAATGAATGGATTTAGGAGTCTATTATGAGGTCAGGAACACTTTTGGACTTTAAAAGATAGGCCAATTAGCCTAAAAAATTCAAATTTACTCAATTTGGACTTCATGTATTTTCTCAAAATTTTACAACTTGCACCAATTATAACTCACTCAATTTTCATCATATGAAGGTGATCTTGGACTCTTGGGAAAGATCAAGATATCCCTTACAACATTCATGTTGGTCATTTTTTCATTTGAATCCTTTATCTTTATGTAAAGTGTTTTGACAAAAAGTGTCTTTTTGTTAACTTTTAAAATGACCTATAGTGTTTTGGCTCATATCTCAAATGAAGCATTTTTTTCCTTGAGCTTAGAGAGTCAAAGTTGTAGATAATTGAATTTAATTTAAAGTGGACTTTGGTTGAGAATTTTCTAATGAATTATGTAAAAGTTATGCTTGGTCAAAGTTCATCTTATTTCTCCTTAAGAAAACCCTTATTTAGTAACTTTTGACTTTTTATGAATCTTGCGTTTTCTTGATGAATCATGATCAAACCTTGATCAGATGATGAACTTGACTTCAAAGTCTTCATGTTGACCAAAAATCTCAAAGTTTGACTATAAATTGGTCAAATATGACTTTTTGTCTAATACAATTGATTTTTAATCATCTGAGTAGTTGACTAAGCAAACTTGTGTTGCAAGGCTTGAAAATTGGCATGAGGGTTCTTTGAATTATATGAGAAACCATGAAGTCCACTTGAGGCATAAGAAGTCCAATTTCCCTTGGGAAAAACAAAACCCTAGTTGTAGGTAAATGCTTAGAAGGAGGATTTGTCTGATCAATCTTTGAGTAGTCTTGAGAAATTGAGACCTTCATGAGCATGATGAGGTATCTTGAATAAATTTGTCTTGAATAACGGGAGGGAAAATTTTGGGGTACAACAGCTGCCCTTGTTCAATCTTTTTAAACCGTAAGAGTAAGATTGGAACGCCCGCCATTCATGATCTGAAGGTGGAAGAGGATTGAACACTTATAAGTGCCCAGAAATTTGAACTCACATGTGCACAAAGTAACACGGTTAGTTGATTATACTGCTTGAATAGGCTTAAAGATGCCATTCATAAAGGTGATAGAGTATCGTCAAAGATGGGCTTAAAGATGCCATCCGAAGTAACTGTTGATAGGAGTACCAGAATGAGTCTACGCTCAACTTGATATGAAGTAAATGCTTTTCAGAATGTAGATTTGAAGGAAATTATTTTTAGAATGAAGATCTGAAGGAAATTCTTTTTAGAATGAAGATCTGAAGGAAATGCTTTTCATAATGAAGATCTGAAGGGAAATGCTTTTTAGAATAAAGATCTGAAGGAAGTTATTTTCAGAATTAAGATCTGTAGGAAATGCTTTTCAGAATGAAGATCTGAAGGAAATGCTTTTCAGAATGAAGATCTGAAGGAAATGCTTTTCAAAATAAAGATATAAAGGAAATGCTTTTCAGATTGATGGTCTCAAGGAAATGCTTTTCTGAATGAAGATCTGAAGAAAATTCTTTTCAGAATGAAGATCTGAAGGAAATGCTTTTCTGAATGAAGATCTGAAGGAAATGCTTTTCAGAATGGAGATCTGAAGGAATAGCTTTTTAGAATGAAGATCTAAAGGAAATGTTTTTCAGAATGAAGATCTGAAGGAAATGCTTTTCAGAATAAAGATCTGAAGGAAATGCTTTTTTCATAATGAAGATCTGAAGGAAATTATCTGGTCATATAGATAGCTGCCCATCCTATTTCAAGAATTGATCTATAACATGTCTATAAATTGCTGATAATATTCGTCTATTTGCGAACTTAACCTGAAAATACAAAGTTAGTTTTAAGTAATGTCAAGATTTATGTAATGCATTACGTAATGCTGCTCTCAAAATAAATGAGAATAGTATATGCGTTTCGTATGCACATGTTATGATATTTCGTGAATTATGTATGGATGTCAATGGAGCATATCGGTAGCTTCGTGTAACAACTCTGGATGGGGAAAATAAATCCTTGACTGTTGCTGGGGATGAAGAAAGTAACTTTTCTGGGGATTTTCGACTTCTGCTTGGGGATAGAAGAATTCAAGGAGAGTCGGCCATGCGTCGTTTGTTGAAGGATTTCATTCTTATACACCCCGACTGGGGATAAAATAGATGGGTAATCCAGGTTTTAGATATGGATGTCAATTCTTCTGGGGAGGACAACGTTGAACGATATCTAGTCGGAGAAGAGAATTTTGTCGGGGGATTTGCAGTATTGGAGAAATAAACTCTGTTGGGGAAATAAACCCTGTAGACTGTGTTGAGGAAATAATCTTTGATGGGGATCACAATTCATAGACTCCACTAAGGAAGTTTCCATTGTATGCTGGGAAAATAATCAAACTTCATTATCTTCTAGGGGACCCCTTGGGGAAGATAATCATGCCAAGCTATTCATAAAAATGGGGGTGAATTGTTGGAAGATGCCCCAATTTCTGTCTGAGGGCATATTAGATTTTCTGGGGAATATTTTTGTTGGGGATAGTTCTATGGAGATTGCTCTGTGGGGATTTATGGATAACTTTGAAAATTATCCCAACTCCTAGAGTCTTTAGCAAATGTTGATCAGAATCATAAATCTTTTATTGATAAATGGGACATAGTTGTACGCTTTAATCCCCAGCTTTTGCCTGGACTGCCTTTTCAGATTTTCAATCTACCAAGATACCATTTTTTTCCCAAGCCGCCTTTTTCAGGTTTTCAACTTGCCGGATGTACAATTTTTTTTATATATCCCTAATTTTTTTCCGAACTCTTTTAGTTCATTGGGATGCCCTTATTTTTGCTTAGGCCAATCAACCTAGAGGGTCTCTCATATCACATAAATGTATTTCATATTTAGCTTGATTTACTTAAATTATTTTCCATTTTTATCTAAATAAAATTGCTTTGTAGTTGGTATTTGACTATTTTGCAGGTATTAAATTAATTAAAGCTTTTGTGAGAAGAAGAAGAAAAGGGGTACAAAAATAAGAGCTAAAGGATGAAAGAAACAAAGCATCAACCCAAGCCAAACAAGGAAAGAAGCGTGTGGCCCTTGCTTGTGACGAACGTCACACGTCCATGACGATTGGCAGGGTGCTTGGCCAGGTGACGAACGTCACTTGGGCCTTGACGAACGGCATCCCATGTTCTCCTATTATTTTTACCACGTACTTCGAGCTTGCAACGAAAATATCTCACTTGCTATGTTCACGTTCAACTAAGTCAGCTGATCCAACAGCCATGCACCTCTTACAATCTCTCACATGTAGTTATTCAAGACCACTATAAATAGAATGCTTCACACACTGAGCAAGGGCTCTCCATTTTTGCCGTTCTTATTCGTGCATTATTTTCCCAGAATTAATATTTTCAAGAATTATTATTTTCCTTAGTTATAAGCAGTATTATTTTCCCAACCGATTTAAGCAATAGATTTCTACACCGGAAATCTATTGCCCTGTAGTTTGTTTCAAAACCTGCAGAATTCTCCTTTAGGTTTATTATTTTATTTCTTTGCAATTGTTTCTATTCTAGATCAAAGCAAAACCTACTAACATGTGGAGGAGTGCTTCTCGTTAGAGCTGGGCGAATCGTTACCAGTTTCCAGTCATATTTATTTTCATGTTTTTATTTTAATAAATTATTATTTGCCTTTAATTGAATAATCATGTTTACTTTGTTGACTAGCTTGTATTATTTTGTGATTGAGTTATAACATGCTAGGCTAAATTTCTATATCGGTATGTAAGGTCATATAACTGAGGGAATTTGGTATTACTATTGGTTATTTATTTGTTAAAATATTTTCTAGTCTAAATTACTAATTTTAAATGATAAACCGTTTTGTTATGAGAGTAAAAGACGAATAGAAGTTAGCTTTAATAAAGCGAGAGTTTGAGGTTTTTTAACTGGACAGTAGTAATTAGGCATTGGCTTTATAAACAGCGAGAGCGCTTCAAGGGTAATTAGAGTTTATTTGTTTTCAAAAAATGTTTTTAAATCCGGAGGGATAGCGAGAGCATACATTAGGACTTAACCTAATAGCCTGAATCAATAACCACGACAGTGTTAGACGAGGGTTTTTAAACTTATAAATTTCTACTGAGAATTATTTGAAACTGCGAATTACCGAATAGGTTCGTAACTCCCGAAGTCCGATCATTACATACTAGTTGTTTCCCCCTCTGATTACCTAATTAGATTTAAAGTTAGTTTTAGTTCCCCTAATCTAAACCAAATATTTTTAGCCTTAGATTTACTTTGTAACATTAGATAATGATATATTTAACTTTTGGTCTTTTGGGTTCGATAATCATTAAAACTACGCGATAAGACTGTGCACTTCCAGTCCAGATTATTTAGAATACTAAAGTAGACCGATCAAATTTTTGGCGCCGTTGTCGGGGATCAATTTAGTCAATATCGTAATTCTGCTGTTGCACCGTATAGACTAAGGCAACATATTTTTCTTTCCTTTCTTTGAACGTATGTATGCTAAATACTTGTTTACAAGGAGGGGAATTAATACAAAGAATCAGCGAAATTGAATGTTTTATTAACATAAGACGTCGAATCTTCAATCTTCCTGAAGTAGCTCCAATTCCAAATCCAATTCCTGAAGAACCAACTCTGAAACTAGACATGGCTGAACTAGTTAATCGTCCTCTTAAGGAGTACGCTGCTCCTTCTCGAGCTGAACCATACTCAAGTATTTCTCCTCCTGCCATCGAGGCAAATAACTTTGAGCTTAAACATTCATTGTTGTAAGCCGTGCAAAAAAATCAATTCCCTAGAGGCCCTATGGATGATCTAAATCTCCATTTATCTGTGTTCGGGCAATATGCCGACATAGTGAATGCTAATGGTGTTAATCCCGAAGCAATTTGATTACGTCTTTTCCCTTTTTCTTTGAGAGATAGATCCAGAGCATGGCTCCAATCCTTAACTTCAAAATACATAACTACATGGGACGAATTGAAGAAAGTCTTCTTAGCAAGATATTTTCTACCTAGTAAAACTGCAATGCTGAGAAGCCAAATCAACAGATTTACTCAAAAATTCAACGAATCACTTTTCGAAGCTTGGGAGAGATAAAAGTACATGCTGAAAATTTGCCAACAGCATGGACTTGAACCATGGCTAGTCATCCACACCTTCTATGGTGGTCTCCTATATAATATCAAATCATCTCTAGACGCTGCCGCTGGTGGTGCACTAATGGACAAACCCTATAATGAAGCTTATCAAATCATTGAAAACATGGCACAAAACCATTATCAATGGGGAGGAGAACGAGCTAAGGGAGGAATGCACAAAGTCAGTGGCATAGACGATGTCAATGCTATAGTAGACGCCCTGACTCAAAAGATTGAGAGTTTAGTAATAACCCCAACAGCCACCATGGCTGCCGTAGCTCCAAACTGCGAATTATATGGAGTACCTGGACATGTCGTTTCTGAATGCCAATTGCTAGATGAAATGCCTCCTTACCATATGAACTACGCTCAAGGAAAGCCTTATTCTAACACCTATAACCCAGGTTGGAAGAATCATCCAAATTTATCTTATAAGAATAACAATGTGTTATATGCACCTCAAGCACCTCCTGGTTTCCAAAAGCCAAACCAAGCCGCACCTCAAACTGCACCTCAAGCACCCTGTAAGTCTAACCTTGAGATAATGATGGAAAACTTTGTTGCTGCTCAAACACAACAAAATAAGGAATTTATGAACCAAAATGTACACACCTCTGGACTAGTAAAACAATTAGCAACCAAAGTAGATGCCTTGGATACACATAACAAAATGCTAGAAACCCAGATTTCTCAAGTAGCCCAACAACAAGCAACAAATGTCGCTCCAGCTGGGGTGTTTCCTGGTCAACCACAACCTAACCCGAAAGATCATGCTAATGCCATTACATTAAGAAGTGGGGCTGAATTAGACGGACCAGTAGATCCGAGAATCTTAATTAAACAGATGTCTCAACAAAATGAAAATGTAACCGAAAAGCAAAAAAGCAATGACGAACTGAATAAATCTTCTGAGCCAGGAACCATAGCTAGAGATGAAGATGAAAAGGAAAAACCATACTTACCTCCACCGCCATATAAGCCACCTATCCCATTTTCTCAAAGATTAGCTAAATCTAAAACCGAAGGAAAATTCAAGAAATTTGTATAACTTCTAAAACAATAAAACATAACGAAACCGTTTACATAAGCCATAACGCAAATGCCATCATACGCCAAATTTCTTAAAGAGATACTGTCTAATAGAATGAAACTCGAGGATAATGAGATAGTGATGCTTACTGCAGAATATAACGCTATTATCCAAAATAATATGCCGCCTAAATACCCTTGTAGTTTCTCCATACCTTGTGTGATAGAGAAATTCGTAATAAACAAAGAACTATGCAATTTAGGAGCTAGTGTAAGCTTGATGCCCCTTTTAATTTGTGAAAAGCTGCAACTAGGAGAACTAAGACCAACTAAGATTTCCCTACAATTAGTTGATCACTCTATGAAATACCCAGTGGGTATGATAGAAAACATTCCCGTTAGAATAGGTCAATTATATATTCCCACAGATTTCATTATAATGGACATTCAAGAAGACTCAAACATTCCCATCATACTAGGAAGACCTTTCTTAGCCACTGCTTGCGCTATCATTGATGTGAAACGAGGGAAATTGACTTTTGAAGTCGAAGAAGAGAAAATTGAATTTATTATTTCTCAATTCCTTAAATCCCCTGCAATAAGTGACACATGCTGTTTTATTGACATCATTGATGAATGTGTGAAGGAAATAAAGTCAGAACCACCAACGGATACTAATATCCTAAGAATTCCAATACCTCCTATTTTTGAAGATGAAAACTAGCATGGGGAATACCAAGACAACCACCTAAGTGAATGCCTAGCGCTAACTACCAATCCTATACCTGACCCTAAGAAACCTGATGTAGAACTTAGAACATTACCAAATGATTTAAGGTACAAATTCCTAGACGAAGAATTTAAAAGACCCGTCATAGTCAACGCTGACTTAGAATGAACCGAAACTGAAAAGTTACTTAATGTCCTGAGAAAATATCTAACCGCTCTAGGCTATAACATCTCAGATCTGAAAGGAATAAGTCCCTCAATCTGTATGCATCACATTATGCTCGAGGAAGATAGCAAAACCTCTAGAGAGCCCCAAAGACAAATCAATCCCATTATAAGCGATGTAGTTAAGAAGGAAATTCAAAATTTGTTGGAAGTCGGAATAATATATCCTATATTTGATAGTAAATGGGTTAGTCATGTACATTTCGTACCTAAGAAAGGAGGAGTCGCCGTAGTCACTAACGAAAAAGGCGAATCTGTAGCCCAACGCACTAAAACTGGATGGAAAATGTGCATCGACTATAGGAAGTTAAACAAAGCCACTCGCAAGGATCATTTTCCTCTACCTTTTATAGATCAAATGCTCGAGCGTTTTGTAATCTCAAGCCTCAACTCAACTTTAGTTTTGATGAAAGACAAACAAGCTAGTTTGATGAAAGACAAACAAGCATTATGGAAAGAAGGAAAAGAAGTGGAAATCATCTTAAAGCATCATTCACTCAAAGCTTCAAGGAACTTGGCAAGCAATCAAGTATATCAATTCTCAATTAAACTACATTGATTAGAAATGCTCAAAAATGATATACACACTTGCCACATCACTTCAATTATATTTCAAAACAATTTTTAAGTTTTTCTCTGCTGTAAATCGATTAACATCTTGTGTAAATCGATTTACACATGCTTTTTCAAAAACTGTTTGCTCCTGCCAGCAATCGATTTACAGGTTGTGTAAATCGATTGATCACAGAACAAACTGATTTTTTAACACTTGTAAATCGATTGACACAACATGCTAATCGATTTACACTTCAAACTTTTTGAAATTCTGAACGTTACAAACACGTGCAATCGATTTGCATGTTATGTTAATCGATTTGCACATTGAAAATTTTGAAAAATCTGAACTGGTTTCAAGATATCCTTCATACCTTTTCTCCAATAGTTGCATGATCAAACATTGCATCTTGTCAAGTTTTACAAACAGAAAAGTGTCCTTTGAGAAAGGTATCTTGATTACTATATATTACAAAATATTTCAAATCATAAAAATCTCTTCTCTTGCAATAAAATCTGAACTTTGTAAAATATTCAAACTTCATATTTCTTAACTTTTAAGAACAAAGATTTTCTGCACTTTCACACATATAAAGAACAGAAATCTTTGAGCATTATCTAACCATTGTGTTACAGTTTGAATTGCTTACAAGAGAAGAAAGAAGAAACTTCAAAGAAGTCACTCTAAGTGATCAACATCTTTCAAGAAATCATACTTCATAAAAACATACAAAGTGTAACTTATTTCCAGGATTGTTGGAATTAAGTATTAGATTACTTTTGTTCCTTGTTGTCCATTATTGGAAACAAGAGGTATCTTTTGAGAGGATTGTTCTCATTAGACTTATTGGAAATCCAAGAGGGTGTTCTTGGTTATTTGTTAGGTTCTTTAGTGGATAAGACTAGGAAGAGTCTTGTAAAAGTTCTAACAATATAGTAAAATCTCTTGCGTGTTTGCAAGGGGACTGGACGTACTTCCGGGTTGTGGAAGGAACCAGGATAATTCACCGTGTCTCTTTACTTTCTGCACTTTACAGTTTTCAAAGCACTAAATCAAAACCAGAAAGTATAAAATAAGTCAAAAATCGACCATCACCTAATTCACCCCCCCTCTTAGGCGCAATCTTAATCTTACAATTGGTATCAGAGCAGGTTATAGGTAACCTGCTCCTAGAGATCCAGAATGGCTTCCGCAAATCATCAACCAGTTTTCAGAGATGGTGGTAGTAACAACAAGCCTCCTCTATTTTGTGGTGAATATTTTGACTTTTGGAAAATACGCATGAAGGCGCATTTAGAAGCACAAGGAGAGGAAGTATGGGATGCTGTTGAAAATGGTCCATTTATCCCAATAACGGTAATCAATGGCGTTGGGTCTGCAAAGCCCAAAACTGTATGGGACGACGATGATAAAAAGAAAGTTCTCTATGACAAAAAGGCAATAAACCTTCTTCAAGGTGCTCTCAGTATGGACGAATTCTTTCGTGTCTCAAACTGCAAAACAGCAAAGGAAATTTGGGATACCTTGGTTCAAACTCATGAAGGAACGGCTGAAGTAAAAAGATCAAGGCTAAATACCTTGAGTCAAGAATATGAACTATTTCGAATGCAGCCCGGAGAATCCATTCTTGACTTACAAAAGAGATTTGTGCATTTGACAAATCACTTAATTGCTCTTGGTAAAACCCTGTCAAATGATGAACTCAACTTGAAAATCCTTAGATCATTGACTAGGGAATGGCAACCAAAGGTAACGGCAATCTCGGAAAAGAAGAGTCTCTCCGCAATGACTTCCGCTACATTATTCGGCAAACTTCAAGAATACGAAACGGAACTCGGTAGACTTGAAAAACATGAGAATCTAGAAAAGAAGTCCAAAAACATTGCCTTAAAAATTGATTCAAAAGAAGTGGTAAAAGAAGACAATCCGGAAGAAGATGAAAATTTCATGCTTCTAGTGAAAAGACTTGGAAAGTTTTTTGGCAGAAATGACAAAGGCGGATCTCATGCACATAAGAGAAAGCACTTCAAGAAAAGAGAAGCCTCCACATCAACTCAAGATGTCTCATGTTATGAATGTGGAAAGCAAGGACACATCAAGCCAAACTGTCCAAATCTCCCAAAGAAAAATGGATTCAAAGGAAAGGACTCAAAACAAAAGAAAGCCTACATAGCATGGGAAGATAATGATATGAGCAGTTCATCGGAATCGGAAAGCGACGAATGTGCAAACTTAGCCTTAATGGCATCGTATCACTCCGACAATGAAGAAGAGGTTAGTAATGAATTTAATCTTTTTGATGATGATGTTCAAGGTGCAATTGACGAACTCTTGAAAGAATGCAAAAGTTTATACAAAAAGGTGTCAAAACAAGAAAAAGAACTTCTAAGTTGTCTAGAAAAAATTGACACCATGACTAAAGATTTTGATCTTCAAAAACAAAATTTTATAAAAGAAAAGGAAAACTTTGCATGCTCCAAGTGTGAATCAAATGTCTTTCAAATTGTTCAATTGAAAAGAGTCATTGAACGATATGAAAAAGGACAAATAGGATTGGAAGGATTACTAAGCCAACAACGTTATCCTAATGATAAAAGAGGTCTTGGTTATGTGAATACTAAGAAACCAAGTAACAATCCCACTGTTTTTGTAAAGGCTAGTAATAGTTCCAATCCCAAGAAAGTAGAAAAGAAGCAAGTTGTTCATAATCATCAAAAGAAAAAGGCTAATGTATCTAAAAGAAAACAAATTCCTAGATACAAGAGCAAATTTGTTCCAAACTGTTTTTACTGTGGTATTATTGGACACACACCAAATGCATGCTATATTAGAAATTTCAGTATGGCTAGTGGACATTATGCATGGGTGAAAAAGGGAACTAACTATGAAGGACCCAAGGCAACTTGGGTACCTAACAAGAAATAATCTGTTTTTGTAGGTATGCTTGAAATCCACTTCAAATGTTTGGTATCTTGACAGTGGATGTTCAAAGCATATGACAGGAGATGTACACCAATTTTCATATCTAGTACATAAAGCCAAAGGGTATGTCACCTATGGAGACAACACCAAAGGAAAGATTCTTGGCGTTGGAATAGTTGGCACACCTCCATCCATTCAAATTGAGGATGTTCTCTATGTTGAAGGATTAAAGCACAACCTTCTTAGCATAAGTCAACTTTGCGATAGAGGGTTCAAGATCAAATTCAACAAAGAAGAATGCCTTATTATGGATGAGGCAACCAATGAGGTAAAACTCAAAGGTATAAGATCTAACAATATTTTTGTGATTACTCTAGATGATTTGTCTATGAAGGTACAATGTCTTATGGTAAACAACAATGACGCTTGGTTATGGCATAAGAGGATTGCTCACATTCACATGGAGCACTTGAACAAATTGGTTAAGCATGACTTAGTTATTGGTCTACCAAAGATGAAGTTCATCAAAGACAAATTATGTAGTGCATGCCAAAAGGGCAAACAGACCAAATCAACTTTCAAACCAAAGAATGTGGTTTCAACAACAAGACCACTTCAATTGTTGCACATGGATCTTTTTGGTCCATCTAGAACAAGAAGCTTCGGAGGTAACATTTATGCATTAGTTATTGTAGATGATTTTTCCCGTTTCACTTGGACTTTGTTTTTAGTACACAAGAATGAAGCATTCAAGGCATTCAAGAGATATGCAAAACAAGTTCAAAATGAGAAGTCATCAAAGATAACATCAATCCGAAGTGATCATAGTGGAGAGTTCCGAAACACATTGACATCAGACATCATTTCATCCGAGACCATGTACTCAAAGGAGATGTCGAGATCACATTTGTGGACACTCAAAATCAACTCGCGGACATCTTCACAAAACCACTTGCAAAGGATGCATTTTTCAAAATTCGTCGTGAACTTGGAATCCTCGATGAACAAGATATTTAAGGTGCACTCAATCCTTGACTATACCTTAATGTACATATATATGTGGTTAGACATTGTTTCAAATGTTAAAAATAATGATGTTTTAAATTTTCTCTTTAAGTAAATCGATTTACACCATATGTCAATCGATTTACTACTGAAGCAAATCATTTCTTTTAATAAAATCTTCTGTGTAAATCGATTTACACAATATGTCAATCGATTTACTACTGAAGCAAATCATTTTTTTTAATAAAATCTTGTGTGTAAATCGATTTACACAATATGTAAATCGATTTACCACTGAACGAAAATTACTTTTTATGAAAAATGTTCTGTGTAAATCGATTTAACCAAGGGGTAAATCGATTTACCACAGAATCTGAAGCATTTTTTTTGTATTTTCTCTATGCAATTTATTTTGTTTTATCATGTGATACCT
The DNA here is from genome assembly GCA_948472305.1 of Vicia faba. Lineage (NCBI taxonomy): Eukaryota > Viridiplantae > Streptophyta > Magnoliopsida > Fabales > Fabaceae > Vicia > Vicia faba. The sequence continues at coordinate 805,398,818 of OX451736.1, read as the reverse complement.
ATATGAGCTTTTAATATATTGGTCAAACATTCATTGTCTCTCAACCTCCCACCTTTCTATTGCCCAATCAATAAAACCTTGACCAAATTATCAAATTAAGTCTCATAAAGACCTCACTTACCCTACTATACTATTTAATCTCACCAAAACTCCCTCACTATCTCATAACACCAACACACTCTCTCACATAACAAAGAACTCTATATCTCTCTTTTCAAAACCCTAACAAGATCCATGGCTCCCAAGAGAAAAGCCTCTGCCTCAGAGAAAGGAAAGAAGCCAGCTTCGTCATCATCTGAAAACTCTGTGCTCGAGTACCTCACGGATCCACAACGGGACAGATTTCTCAAGCATTTTCAAAAGAAAATCGTCTCTACTCCAAAGTTTGGTATGTTATCTACTTTTCCAGATGAATGCTTCTCATTTCAAAGAGATTTCATTGCTTATGGGTTAGAACCATTAATATCTTCACATGGTTTCTATTACCCGGATCTGGTTAAAATTTTCTACAGCAACATGTGCTATGACAACAACAAGTGTTATACATATGTCCTTGGAAAAAGAATCCCTCTGTATTCCAAAACTCTTGGCAGAATCTTGAACATTCCATATTCTGGTAGTACCCTCTATGATCCAGAAGATGCTGCTTGGGAAAACTATCAGAAGCGAGAATTTTTCTATAGCATTGGCAGGTTATCAGAATCTGAATACCGTGCCAAGCGGATTCGCAGTCTTGGCGGGGTTACTCCAGCTAGGGATACATGGAGTGCTGGAAATTTCCATATTGATGATAGGTTGTTTCACTATTTTCTGGTGTATATTTTGTTTCCTAGAGCAGGGAATCATTGTACGGTGACCGACCTAGAGCTTCAAATCATCTATGCAAGGAAAAATGGAATCCCGGTCAATTGGGCAAAATTGATTGTGATGCATATGCTAAAAGTTGCCGCAAGGGCCACCTTTCTACCATATGCATATTTCATTACAAGGATTATGGAAGCTTATGATATAGATTTCACTGGATTTGAGCGAATTGAAATGGATCCAATCTCCACTAGGATCTCCATCAAAAATGTTGATTAAAGGATGGGTGTTCATTTCAATGCTGAAGCAAAAACCATAACTTACATTGGAGAAGATGTGGTCGGCGATGAAGGTCAAAATGCAGATGAAGAAGACCATGAAGTTCCTCCTGCTGCTGCTGCTTCTGGTCCCACAAATCAAGATGTTATGGATTTCATGACGCAACAGTTTGCTTCTCTCAATTCTAACATCAATGCTCGATGGACGGAGATAAATGACTCTACCTCATCTCGAATAGATGCTTTTCAGAATGATGTGAACCAACAATTTTCATATCTTTATTCACATCTTCATATCCCTCCATACGACCCAACCAATCCTGCACCTCCGCCTCCTCAATACACCGAACCACCTCTTCAACAACAATTTCCTTATCAAGGACCTTTCTAAAAATGTTCTTGATCAATGTTATTAAATTCTTAGTATAAGTATCATTATGGATTTTGTCTTGTTTTATTTTGTTCATTTTATGTATTGTGTTCTTAAAACTTTGTTCGATAATCTTGAAAGTTTTGTGTTTTTCATTCATGTTCCTATACATTTCTTTCTGGTATGCTTTCTTGTTGCATCTTTCCCTTCTTTTTGATAATGTCAAAGGGGGAGAAGGATGTAATAGCACTTTATGGTTGTTTGTTTTCATTGTCTTTACAGAGCAAACTTTCAAATCTTTTTCTCCATAGGGGGAGAAATCTTCTCAGGGGGAGAAAACACCTTTTGCTCAAATTCTGATCAACACATAAAGGAAAATGGTTTGTCATCATCAAAAAGGGGGAGAATGTAATCTCAAGCCTCAACTCAACTTTAGTTTTGATGAAAGACAAACAAGCTAGTTTGATGAAAGACAAACAAGCATTATGGAAAGAAGGAAAAGAAGTGGAAATCATCTTAAAGCATCATTCACTCAAAGCTTCAAGGAACTTGGCAAGCAATCAAGTATATCAATTCTCAATTAAACTACATTGATTAGAAATGCTCAAAAATGATATACACACTTGCCACATCACTTCAATTATATTTCAAAACAATTTTTAAGTTTTTCTCTGCTGTAAATCGATTAACATCTTGTGTAAATCGATTTACACATGCTTTTTCAAAAACTGTTTGCTCCTGCCAGCAATCGATTTACAGGTTGTGTAAATCGATTGATCACAGAACAAACTGATTTTTTAACACTTGTAAATCGATTGACACAACATGCTAATCGATTTACACTTCAAACTTTTTGAAATTCTGAACGTTACAAACACGTGCAATCGATTTGCATGTTATGTTAATCGATTTGCACATTGAAAATTTTGAAAAATCTGAACTGGTTTCAAGATATCCTTCATACCTTTTCTCCAATAGTTGCATGATCAAACATTGCATCTTGTCAAGTTTTACAAACAGAAAAGTGTCCTTTGAGAAAGGTATCTTGATTACTATATATTACAAAATATTTCAAATCATAAAAATCTCTTCTCTTGCAATAAAATCTGAACTTTGTAAAATATTCAAACTTCATATTTCTTAACTTTTAAGAACAAAGATTTTCTGCACTTTCACACATATAAAGAACAGAAATCTTTGAGCATTATCTAACCATTGTGTTACAGTTTGAATTGCTTACAAGAGAAGAAAGAAGAAACTTCAAAGAAGTCACTCTAAGTGATCAACATCTTTCAAGAAATCATACTTCATAAAAACATACAAAGTGTAACTTATTTCCAGGATTGTTGGAATTAAGTATTAGATTACTTTTGTTCCTTGTTGTCCATTATTGGAAACAAGAGGTATCTTTTGAGAGGATTGTTCTCATTAGACTTATTGGAAATCCAAGAGGGTGTTCTTGGTTATTTGTTAGGTTCTTTAGTGGATAAGACTAGGAAGAGTCTTGTAAAAGTTCTAACAATATAGTAAAATCTCTTGCGTGTTTGCAAGGGGACTGGACGTACTTCCGGGTTGTGGAAGGAACCAGGATAATTCACCGTGTCTCTTTACTTTCTGCACTTTACAGTTTTCAAAGCACTAAATCAAAACCAGAAAGTATAAAATAAGTCAAAAATCGACCATCACCTAATTCACCCCCCCTCTTAGGCGCAATCTTAATCTTACACGTTTGGCCAGAAATTCCCATTTCTGTTACTTAGATGGTTATTTAGGATTTTTCCAAATTCCTATCCACCCCGATGACCAAGAAAAGACCACATTTACATGTCCTTATGGTACATTTGCTTATAGATGAATGCCTTTCGGACTTTGCAATGCACCTGCAACCTTATAGAGATGCATGATGGCGATCTTTGCTGATTTCCTGGATGGAATAAGGGAAGTCTTTATGGACAATTTCTCTGTCTGTGGAAAAAGTTGTGAAGGATGCTTAGCAAACCTTTAAATGGTACTCAAACGACGCGTGAGCGTCAATCTAGTACTCAACTGGGAAAAATGCCATTTCATGGTCCGACAAGGGATTGTAATTGGACACATCGTGTCCGACTGAGGGATTGAGGTGGATAAGGAAAAAATAGAAGTGATAGAAAACCTTCAACCTCCTAAAACTGTTAGAGAAATAAGAAGTTTTCTAGGACATGCCGGTTTTTACCGACGTTTCATCAAATATTTCTCTAAAATAGCCAAGCCATTAACTAAGTTGCTGATGAAAGACGTTAAATTTATCTTTGATGAAAAATGTTTCGAAGCATTTCAAATGCTTAAACAAGCACTAATCTCTGCGCCAATCACGCAGTCTCCAGATTGGAGTGATCGTTCGAGATAATGTGCGATGCAAGTGATTATGCTGTAGGTGCCATTCTAGGACAACGAAAAGATGAAAAACTCCATGTTCTATACTATGCGAGTAAAACCCTAGACGAAGCCCAAATGAATTACGCCACAATAGAAAAGAAACTTTTAGCAATTGTGTTTGTGTTAGACAAATTCCGTTCCTACTTGGTGGGAGATAAAATTATCATCTACACCGATCATATCACTATTAAATACCTTTTAACTAAGAAATATGCCAAACTTAGACTATTGAGATGGATCCTATTATTACAAGAGTTTGATTTGGAAATCAAAGACAAAAAGGGAACCGAAAACATCGTAGCAGATCATCTTTCTAGACTTGAAAATCTGAAGACCGAAAAAGTACCAATTAATGATGATTTCTTATATGAGAAACTTATATCCCAGTTGGAAACCAATAAGATTGAACATTATCAAGCCGACTATCCTTTAGAAATAGAGGCCTCAAGTCTTGAAACCAATAATTTGGTAAAAGTGGCATTAGCTCACTCTGTGGCACCATGGTATGCCGATTTCGTAAACTACCTTGTCGCGGGTGTCCTTCCACCTGAGTTAACACACCAACAAAAGAAGAAGTTCTTCCACGACCTTAAACACTACTATTGGAATGAACACCTCCTCCTCTTTAAAAGAGGTTCTGATGGGATTTTCAGTCGTTGCGTGCCCGAGGAAGAAATTGAAAGTATTATAAATCACTGTCACACTGCACTTTATGGATGTAATTCAAGTACATCAAAAACCTGTGCCAAAATCCTACAATCTGGTTTCTTTTGGCCTAATCTATGGAAAGATGTGCACATCACAGTTTTAAACTGTGACCGTTGCCAACGCACTGGCAACATCTCTAGACGCGATGAAATGCCTTTTGAAAGGTATTCTAGAAGTAGAAATATTTGATGTTTTGGGAATTGACTTCATGGGACCCTTCCCGTCTTCTTTTGGTAACAAAGACATACTCGTAGATGTCGATTACATATCCAAATGGATTGAAGCTATAGCCTCTTCAACAAATGACACATGAGTAGTAATCAAGCTTTTCAAGAACATAATCTTTCCATGATTTGGTGTGCCGAGACTCTTCATCAGTAACAGAGGCTCCCACTTCATCTCCAAAATCTTCGAGAAACTCTTAGTGAAATATGGAGTTAAACAACTTGTAGTAACACCAAACCACCCACAAACGAGTGGTCAAGTAGAGGTCTCAAACATAGAAATTAAGCAAATACTTGAGAAAATTGTTGCCACATCTAGGAAAGATTGTTCTTCTAAGTTACACGAAGCATTGTGGGCATATAGAACAGCTTTTAAAACACCCATAGGGACAACACCTTTCAAATTAGTCTATGGTAAATCATGTCATCTGCCGGTGGAACTCGAGCATAAATCTTATTTGGCTATTAAAACCATAAATTTAAATTACTTTGTCGCCGGAGGAAACAAAATCCTAGATATCAACGATTTAGAAGAGCTTAGATTAGACGCTTACGAGAATGCCAAGATCTACAAAGAGAGAATGAAAAATTGGCACGATAAACACATTTCTACGAAATAATTCAATTAGGAAGATGTACTACTCCTATTTAACTCCGGACATAAACTTTTTCCCAGAAAACTATGCCCCAGGTGGTCTGGCCCGTTCGAAGTCACTAAGGTTTTTCCAAGTGGCGCCGTAGAAATTAAGAGTAAGTCTAGTGATCCATTTATTGTAAATGGGTAATGTTTGAAGCATTACCATTGTGTCCAAAACAAAGACTACTCCACTAGCCTAAAGCTTCTACAACCACTGGCTGAATCAAATGACTAATTCGTGATTGAAAATGTGTCGAGCTTGCGACATTAAACAAAGCGCTTTGTGGGAGACAACCCACATTTTTATCTCTATATTTTTCTTTAACTTTTAATTTTTACTTAAAGTTTTATTTATTCCCCTTATTTCTCTTATTTCATTTTTTTTCTTCCTATCTTCATTTTCTTATTTTTCTTATTTTTTTACTCTAAAGGCATTTGGCCAATGCTAACTGGATGTTTCTATAATCTACTTACTTTTCAGGTTAATTTACTTTTTTTAGCTAGTGACTAACTCTCGAAATGACAAGAGTAGATTATATGAGTATTACTTTCAGGGGAAAACGTCAAATGAGGAGGTTTGAGGACTTAGTCGATAGGAAGATGACCCCCACCATCTATGCTGATGACTATGCTATGATCGCCTTAGGCATTAGAGAGAGTGTCCTATACTTGTTGCACCAGATAGGTTGGGATACCTCCCCTATTAGGAGGAGGTTTAGTTCATACCGTAGGATTACACTAGAGTTCCTAAGTTCTTTGACTTATGTGCCTATACATGGACTAGGATTCAACCATGGCCTGATCCGGTTTAGACTATTTGGTATTGATTTCCGTTAAAATAATAGCGAGTTTGCTAACCTTTTAGGTTTCCCTAGTGGCCCTGATGTGTTTACTGTCACCCAAGAGGATATTCTTTCCAACCATGAACTTAATTACTTATGGGGTATCATAATTGGTAACAACCATTATGAGCCTGAAGATATGCATTCTGAAAGTATCCACAACCCTGTTATAAGATACTTCCAGAAGATCCTGGCCCACACCCTTTTTGGAAAAGAACAAAATATTTCTTCGATGTCCTGTGATGAGATTTTCATTATGTTTTGTGCTTCACAAAACCGTCCTGTCAATGCGACTACCTTTATGTTAGCCAATTTTGTTCGTATTATAGATAATGCTCACACACCTATCCTTATAGGAGGCCTAGTTATAATGATTGTGAATGCTATCGGATTGAGACAACCACTTCTAAGATTAAACCCATATGGCAGAATTCGACCTATGAATATTTGTTTCTGTTTCAACACTTACCTTATAGGAAACCTTGGACCACATGAGTTTGACTTGCTCATTAACCATAACACTGTCCACCAATTTGTTGTGCCTAACCCTATAACGAGTGTTCACAACAGAGATAACTAGCTTTTTGACCTGGATCACCCTCCTACCCAACCCTCACCCTCAATCCCTCAAGCTTATGAGATCCCCGATGATTTTGATCCTCAGACTCCTTCTCATTATTATGATCTTCCTTCCCCTGATCGTTGTGTAGCTTCCCCTAATGCATCCCCGATGTCTGCTGTTTTTGCTATTCCGAATAATGTTGGACCTTCGCCTCCTTATTTTACTACCTATATTTCTAATTTAGAGACGCAGATTGAAGGCTTATGCGGAGAGTTCACCACTTTGCGTATGGACCTTCACGGTTTTATGGATATTGTAATAGAGAAGTTTGATAATCTATATCAGCATCTCTATTATGTTACTCCACCTCCTAGAGGCCCACATCGTGGCTAGATAGCTCATACTATTTTTTTTAATTTTTTATGATCCTCCATCTTAGAGCAGTGAGGCCACTGTCTGTTTTAGGTATGGGGAGGAACCATTATTGTTTTGTTTTTCCTATTTTTGGATATTTTGTTTCCAGTTATTTCATATTTCGGATTTTGTACCTTTCACATTCAGTTTATTTATCAAGTAATATTATTTTATTTCTTATTATTCCTATTTTTATTTTCTATCTCAATTCTTAGTTATTTTAAAGTTTTTATTCGTGCACCTCTTATACTGATATGATTATACTATCTCCGCAAAATATTGATAACTGTTCAAATACTCGATTTTACCTCGAATCAATTATTCGCCCATACACTAATTAATGTTGCTGAGTATTTTATTATCTATATTTTATGCCTCTTATCGGTATACTAAACAAATATTTCCTATCATTTCTTAATATATGCTGACCCTTAGAAATATTTATTATTGTCATATATATGTATACCAAGCTTTAAAGTACAATTATACATAATATATATATGTACCAGTAGCAATGGACATTTTCTGCACAGCCCATTCATTTGGTCCAATAGAATTGCATGCATGGTCAAATGAGCTGTCCAAGAGACATATGTATGTGCCCATGCTTCCTTGTCTTTATTCCGACCGTCATAGCCTAGCTGCCGACCGTCAACCTCTCCTTGCCGACCGTCGAGCATGCCCTGCCCCTCATCAGACACATGTGATGTTCGTCACATGCCTTGTCTCCCACGCCTATATTCTCTCGTGACCATATATTTTGACTTCAAACATTACCGTTTCATTTTTTTCTATAACTCCCATAACTTCCATCTTCCACCATTTAAACCCCATAATTCCCATCACTTCATTATAAACCACCATTACCACTCATTCATTTCCTATAACTCATGTAACCTCCCATTTTCAAATATTCAAAACCGTAAATACCATTCATTACCCACTCATACTCTCCACCTATTTAAACCCTTTTCTTCCATCATTCTAAAACCACTACAATTCACCACATTCTTTTCACTACACAAACACCATTCCTTTTCATCTTTGTCAAATATACCATGGCCGCTCGTAGAAATCAACCCAAACGAGGAGAACCCGATATGACTCATCTCATTTTCGACAAGGCGAAGCTGGGGAACTCCAACAGGAAAAATACCAAAAGTTTTATCAACAGGGATTGACATCCACACGTTATGTCGAAAACGACTGTTTGCATGATTTAGGGATGTTTGACAGTATGCAAGGTTTGCTAAACAAAGCAGGCCTGGTATTTATAAGCACGATGGGCTTACACACCTACGATCCTCTCACTTTGGAGTTCTTAAGTTCTTACTTCTACATCACTCCCACTGACGCTGGTGCAAATCTCATTGGAACCACCACATTTCGTATGTTAAACTAGGATAACACGCTAAACCAAGATGCTTGGAGCAACATGTTTTGTTTCCCTCGTGGAGACAATGTGAAATACTGAATCCCCCTGAATTAGATTGGAATATAATGTCATATGAATTATGGGAGCGAATATCCGGTGACAGAAATGTCGCCCTCGAAGCGCGCTACTCCACTCACATCCATAATCTGAACATTCGCTACCTTCACCGCACCCTGGCCAACACTATTTTTGGTAGGACTAACAACAACAAGGTCAACACCAAGGAGTTGCATGCTCTCCTTTGCGTCTTCATGCTAAACCTCCATTTGAACCCCAGTACCTTCCTGATGGCTCACATTCAAAATCTTGTAACGAGAGATGGGACTGTGCCTTTCTGTATTGGAGGTATCGTCACCGTAATAGCAGTTCACATGAACCTTGGAGGAAGAATCTTGAATCTACCCTTGTTGCCAGCACTGTTTATGGACATTAACAACTGTCGAGCTGGTCGCCTTATTAAGGTGAGAGAAGCGGGAGGATCTTATCTAATGGTGAGGAATAATGAAGTTCGTAGTGTCATTTTTCCAAATCCAAATACTATGAACTTAAGCATTGCAAACATCTGGCTATATGAACTCAACGCACCCGTGCCTGGTGTGAATGCACAAGGTAACCAAGGTGAGGCCAATAATGTTGCGGTTGATGAAATGAAAGAAGAATTAGAGCAGCAAGCAACTAATCCTGACATTCAACCTCCCGAGGCCCAAGAACCATAAAATGCCAACCAACCAGCCACACTTGATTCCATCTATGTCGTAATACTGCAGCATAACCTTTTGTCTAACCGGCGCTACCAAAGCATCAAGACGCGCCAAAGTGAAATGATGCATCTCATCCAACAGATGCAAAGAGATCAACATGATTATGCTCATTGGCAAGACCAAAGTATGCTAGAGTTCACCGCAAGGATGACAGAAGACATGCGAGCTTTAACACTCCATGTTGAAGGTTTTCATGAAGTTGTTTCTCGTGGGGAGGCTCAAAGATATGAAGCATAGTCCTCTAGAAGGGTCAAAAAAGCGCGTAGAAGATCTAGACCAAGGACGAGTGGTGGATTCCGTGGCCAGGGCGAGGAAGAATGAGTATTTCGTTTTTCACTTTCCTTTTTCATCTTTTATCGATACATTAAATACAATGTATGATTTAAGTATGGGGGAGGAAGTATTTCCCTTTTCTAGTAAATTTTTATTTTCATTATAATTTCCCTTCTTGTTATTTCCCTTCAATAAAAATCTTTGTTTTTATCTAGTTATTTATACAACATTTGGGTTTTTTTTTCGGTTCCCTCATTTTATTGAGCCCTAACAAAAAAAAATTGGTTTAATGCATAACTTGACTCACTCAACGAGTATGTAGGTTGCCACTTTTAAAACTTGTTAGAAATTTTTGCAAGATTTGAAGAAATCATTACCGTCTTGACACCCTACAACCCCAGAGTATAACAGACTAGTTAAAGTACCTATTATTCTAAAACCCAGAGCTTTAGTTTTGATGTAACCCTGAGTAGTTTATCTAGCAGTCAACACCATTTTAAACATAAACTATGCAGAAGGTCGATGAATATAAGTGGATGATCTTGGTAAATTATTTAGAAAAATGTTACATGCCTTAAGAAAATAGGAAGTGCACCAATTAAATTTGGTGATCCTCACCCGATCGTTTAATCCAACAGATGCAAGCCCTACAAAGTAACATAAAATCCACAGTTAGGTGGTTCAGAAGCATCTGGTACTGAACTTGGTAGGGCAGACTATTTTTTGATCCCCTGCATCTTGCCATGGTTAAAAAGAAGGATGCCACATTATTGTGCCAGAAACCACTATACTGAAAAGATCATAACCAATTACCGGCAATTCTGCTATGTGCGTGTTAGGATAAAGGACTTAATATGACTGCGCTCGAATGAAAATGTGTTAAACAAGACAAATACTTGGGGTGAGCTATAATAGCATCTGCAACTGGTTTAAGTAAAATGGGATTGTCTAGTGTCGTTATCGTAGTGCTGGAGTATAGATTAATCCTTTGATTCTCTAACAAAAACACCATGCAACCATATATAAGTTGATTTGTGTCATACATTTGCATTTGAATAATGTTTAGACAAACATCATAATGAGCACTTGCTTGAGGACAAGAAAAGATTCAAGTATGGGGGAGTTTGATAACACATAAATGTATTGCATATTTAGCTTGATTTAATTAAATTATTTTCCATTTTTGTCTAAATAAAATTGCTTTGTAGTTGGTATTATGCTGTTATTTGACTATTTTGTCGGTATTAAATTAATTAATGCGTTTGTGAGAATAAGAAAAGGAGTACATAAAGAAGAGCCAAAGGATGAATGAAACAAAGCATCAACCCAAGCCCAACAAGGAAAGAAGCGCATAACCCTTGCTTGTGACAAACGTCACACGTCCATGACGATCGGTAGGGTGCTTGACCAGGTGACAAACGTCACTTGGGCCTTGACGAACGACAACCCACGTTCTCCTATTATTTTTCCCACGTACTTCAAGCTTGCAACAAAAATATCTCACTTGCTATGTTCATGTTCCACTAAGTCAGCTAATTCAACAGCCATGCACCTCCTACAATCTCTCACATGTAGTTATTCAAGACCACTATAAATAGAAGGCTTCACACACTGAGCAAGGGCTCTCTGTTTTTTCCTTTCTTTATTCGTGCATTATTTTCCCAGATTATTATTTTCAAGAATTATTATTTCCCTCAATTATATGCAGTATTATTTTCCCAACTGATTTAAGCAATAGATTTCTAGGAAATCTATTGCCCCGTAGTTTGTTTCAAAACCTGCAGAATTCTGGTTTAGGTTTATTATTTTATATCTTTGCAATTGTTTCCGTTCTAGATCAAAGCAAAACCTACCAACCTGTAGAGGAGTGCTTCTCGTTAGTGTTAGACGAATCTTTACCAGTTTCCAGTCATATTTTATTCAGGTTTTTATTTTAATAAATTTTTATTTCCCTTTAATTCATTAATCATGCTTACTTCGTTGACTAACTTGTATTGTTCTTGATTGAGTTTTATAACATTCTAGGATAAATTTCTATACCGGTATGTAAGGTCATATAACTGAGGGAATTTTGTAATACTATTGGTTATTTATTTGTTAAAATATTTTCCGGTCTAAATTACTAATTTTAAATGATAAACCGTTATGTTATGAGAGTAAAAGACGAATAGAAGTTAGGTTCAATAAAGAGAGAGTTTGAGGATTTTTAACTGGACAGTAGTAATTAGGCATTGGATTTAAAAACAACGAGAGCGCTTTAAGGGTAATTAGAGTTTATTTGTTTTCAAAAAATGATTTTAACTCCGGCGGGATAGAGAGAGCATACGTTAGGACTTAACTGCATAGCCTAGATCAATAACCACGACAGTGTGAGACGAGGGTTTTTAAACTGATAAATTACTACTGAGAATTATTTGAAACTGCGACTTACCGAATAGGTTACTAGTTCCCGAAGTTTGATCATTACATACTGGTTATTTCCCCATCTAATTATCTAATTATATTTAGAGTTACTTTTAGTTCCCCTAATCTAAACCAAATATTTCTAGCCTTAGATTTACACCATAACATTAGATAACGATACATTTGACTTTTGATCCTCTGGGTTCAATAATCTTTAAAACTATGCGATAAGACTGTGCACTTGTAGTACAAATTATTTAGACTACTAAATTAGACCAATCTGTCTCTTTTTCATGTGTAGTATTTTTAACTATGTCCATGTTCACAGGGTGCAGATAATTTTCATTGTTCATGGCAGTAAGTGTTGTAACACTGCCAGAAAATATTTTCTTGATCATACGTGGCCCTTCGTACGTGGGAGTCCATTTTCCCCTGGGATTATTCTGGTGCACCCGATGTTTGAAATTATTGATCAACCATTGAATGCCAAATTTCTTATGGTCTTGACCTTCCTCAGTATTTTTCTAAGAATTGTCACGACGAAATGAAACCATCTGATACTACTGACATAGACAAGCAATTTGGTGATATTGAAGATTCAATTTTCATAGTGGCCTTTGTGGAATCTCATGATCAAGGCAACATGCCCCAAATTACTCAGATGGAGATTTTCCCCTAGCAATTCATCACTTTCGAGAGATTCTTTGAATCTTGACTTGACTGCCATAGATGAGTTAGATAATAACATGTCATGCCCCTTGATTTATAACCAATTGGGTCCACAAAAGGCATGTTATTGGAACTGTCTTTCTCTTTGACACATCATCTGAAGTAACTTTATCCATTGGGAGGATTTTCATTTATTAAATATTTGTCATGCGAATTTCTCTGTTGTCAAACACTTAGTCATATGTAAACAATGGTATTAAAATGTAAAGCTTATGTTTGTCTTGAAGTTTAAAAATGCATTTTTTAGTAAAACAAAATTTGTAAGAATGTGATATCAACTCAAGATTTATAGTGAGCCTTACAAGAGTCAGGATACATTTTTGTAACAATATGCTTTCACACTAACCCATGCTTTAGTTAGATCTTTTAAGGGTTGTTACATGGCCTGGTTCACGATTTAAGAAACAAAGGATAAAGGATCAAAGTTTATTTGTACCTAACCCGTTCTCCATGATGTTCTTCAGTCCTATACTTAGTTAATTATGCATTTAGGTTCTGATAAAGTTTGGAATTATAAAACTAATACTTTAGTGATGGTTCCGACACTAGAAGTTCATTTGGGAAAGCATTCATTTTTATTGTAACATCTTTCTTTTTTTGAGGATTTGTTGCGACCTCTTTTTGACTTTAATATCTGTAACTTTTTCCTGAACTGTTTCGTTTGAGATTATAGTCAGCGGGATGCCCCAATTTTTTTCCTAAGTCTCCTTCATAGGTTTTGACTTAGCAGACTTTTCTTTTGAAAGATAATAACTGCCTGACTCAATGTTTATGGGGAACCATCATCAATTTTAGATTTAGAAGAGTATCTTCGACACTACTCATCATGTACGAAGTTAAAGCTTATGAATGCACAATTGATTTGATTGAGAAACAACCCTGCCGCAGGTTATGTTTAAGGGTTTCAATTTGTGTGAAAAAGAGAACTCCTACTTCTTAGGCTCAAAGGGGTTTACTAGGGATTAACCTCCTTATATCTCCATTGTTTAGGAATTTAAGAAATGCTTATACATCGTCAACAATGTCTGCTCAAAAGCATACTGTATGAGATTATGGTATCGTTTTCGTCATCCTCCCTCTAAAGATTATAACTTTAAGGAGAGTTGAATATCATAAAAAGGAAGTAAGAAGCATATGATAAATATAGTGAAACGAATGGATTAATTCAAGACAAACATATGCAATGCATTATTGGGAAAAACCAAAGTTTGACATAATGATAAGTGCTTGAACAAACAAGAGAATTTCAAAATAAAAATTCAAATGATCTTAAAGCCTCTTCGCCTGAACTTGTCACTTCAGATGGTAAGTGTAATACGGTGGGAGAACTAACTTAGGGTTTTGCGTTTGATTACAGTTGTTGCGGATAGCAAGAGTCGCCACCGACTTTTCTTTTATCCAATAAAGGAAAGGTCGAAAAGAACATGAAAGACCTTTAGACGTGTTCTCTTGAGTTCGGGGGGTAGGTTATGAAAAGGGAAGGTGTTAGCACCCTTTCATCAGTAGTTATCTACGGGCTCTTAGGTTCTTTCTAGATCACTTACTTTGTTTGAAAATTTTCTTTGTGATGTGGGTTTGAAAATATTTTGAAAACATATTTGTAATGATTCTCGTCTCTATAAGAATGTGTACAAAGTTTTGGTTTTGAAAATAGTTCAAAGAGACGTTTGTTGTGGAAGATGTTTTTGAAATTGATTTTGAAAAGTGGCTTTGTAATGATTCTCGTCTCTATAAGAATGCATATAAAGTTTTTTTACTTTTGAAAATATTTCAATTGAAAGTGTTGGTGTGAAAATGATTTTTTAGTTGTGAGCAAGCAAGCAACTACGGGCATCCTACCTACTCGAAAGGTCTTTGTTATTTTCTTCCTCCTTTAAATGTTTCTATCTTACCATTTATTGATATGAAGCCCCATCGTTAGATGTGAAGGGACGGGCGTGGGTCATTCGTATAGTCACAGAAGGTAACCTATGAGACGTTTTAGCAATTTCGTTAGGGTCTAGATCATTTACCGAAGGCAACTTCGAGGGACTACGATCTTTTATCGAGGGTCTTTGCTAAAATGCCCATATTAGAGGGACATGGCTATTTCCCTAGGAAACAAGTGAGATTACCCTAGAGGTGCATGTTTCTGAATAATGTGTTTGATTGCATGCATTTTTGTCTTTGATTAGGGTGGTATACTTGTTGGTTTTATCTTTCCATACACCCTAATTACTAACATTTATGAAAGCAATAAAAATGCGAAAAATAAATGTCCTACACTATTACGTCACTTGGGGATTGGGATACCAATGTACAAATGGGGATTGCAAGAAATTAAATCCTAATTAATTATTACAACCACATTAAATGTGAATAAATGTACAAGAATTGGAATGAAAATAAAAGGAACTTTGTTTTGATTTTTGTCAAAGAAAGGTTTTGATTAATTAAAATAATTATGAAAATAAAATATTTTTATATATTTATAAAATAAAACTCGTAAATAAATAGTGTGTAAAAAATCAACTCAAATTGAGTTGTTTTGATTGGTTGGAAAAATGTTTGAAATTTGTTAAAAAGAGAAAGGAAACAAACAAAGGGTAAAAACTGTTTTGGTCCTGCCAAGGTTTGAACTCATGACCCTATACAAAATTTCCTTTCGCGCGCACTATATTTGACACTGGGGTGGTCTATTTCATCCGTTCATAAGGTAGCTTTGATTGGGTACAAGATGAACTAGTTTCTGAATGTTTGACATGACTAATTTCTTCCTTCGATTGCAGGAGTGCAAGACTCCCAAGTTGAGATTAGAAAGGCTTCAATCCTCAGCCAATCGAAAGATACACACAACCTTCCTAAAGTTTGAAAGTGAATCTAACAATGTAACTTTCAAAAGCTATAGGCCAGGGGTTAGTACAAGCTTGTTTGGCACCAAAATCCAAGGCTAACTAGTCAGAGTTGAGATTCTCAACATACAAACAGTGATAATCGAAGCTAAAAGCAGGGTCAACTTCTTAGATATGATATATACATTTTTTTCTTCTTTTATTTGTATGTACAAATGATATTTAAATGGAAAGTTCTATGTATAGAGAAAACTTACTTCTTGAAGTGCCAATCGAAGGACCTCTATATGACTCCGACTTAATAACGGATTGAGCTTCACTAGGACCTTACTTAAGCTAATAGGACCACCTCTCTGCTTGAATCAAAAGGTTGGTACGTGGTAGTTATGATGAAATCGAAGGTTGATATATAACAATCTAGGGAGTGAATCGAAAGACTGTTATGTTGCTTTTATGGAATGAATCAAAGGTAGGTTATCTGGAAGTTGGGGAGTGAATCGAAGGGTTCACTAATGCATAAAAGGATCTGAGATTTTTTGTGAGAGTTTTAGAGTTTGAATTTTTGAGAGTGTTTGAGAGTTTGAGAATTTGAGAGTTTGATGATTTTCCCACAACCAAAGTTTCTCCAGCTACCAAAAAGGCACCCTTTCATTACAAATGGTTTCTCTATTTATAGAGAAAAGGTTAGAGATGTTAGAGTAACCAGGTTTGTAATATAACAAACCATGTTTTGGTTAAAAACGAAAGAATCAAGTTTTATGGATTTTCATAGTTACCAAGTTCAAGTACAAGTGGGGGTCTGATGTCTGTTGGGGGTAGGAGATTGGACTCATGCTTTTGGCACTGCTTGCGTTCAGATAAAATCAGATTGGGAGCTCAAAAAACTAACTTTGTGATTAAAGTAATCTTTATGAAAAAAGGATACGTAGCTTTTTGCCATTTCATCCAAAAATGGGATAATTCAATGGATAAAGCTTTGAACCTTTGTGTAATGTATCACAAATTTGTGTAAGCCTCTGATTATGTAAAGATTTGGAATAAACATATCCTGACAAGTGAAATTTAGAGGATAAGGATATGATATTTGATCAATGTTCTTCAACCAAGCTTGCTCGAAGGTTTCCGATTGGATTCAAAGTATGTTGCTTCGAAGGGAACCAATACTCCAATCGAAGCTTTGTGTGAAGGTAGCCCTTGTCCAATCAAAGGCTTGCCTACAAGAGGTCACTGCTTTATGACTCCAAGAAGGCATGCAAGAGGCCTTTGCTCAAACGAAAGTTTGCATGAAGAGCCATTGTCCAATCAAAGCTTTCCCGCTGGAGGTCACATGGCCAAACGAAGGATGTATACCAAGCTTGCACAAAGAAGCTAAATGTTCAAACAAAGCAAGAATCAAGCTTGCTCAAAAGAAATCAAATGCCCAATCGAAGAAGGAATCAAGCTTGCTGAAAAGAAATCCAACGCCCAATCGAAGCAGGAATCATGCTTGCTCAAAAGAAATCAAATGCCAAATTGAAGCATGAATCAAGCTTGCTCAAAAGAAGTCCAATGCCAAATCGAAGCATAGGAATCAAGCTGGCTAAAAATAAACCAAATGCTCAATCGAAACATTTGTATTGAAGAAAACTGTTTCAAAGGGAAACACTGCCCAGTCGAAGCTAGCATGAAGGAAGGAGTTCATTCGAAGCTAGCATGAGTCGAAGCAATGCCCAGTCGAAGCTAGTATGAATTGAGGCAAGATTACTTTTCTTCAATTTTGTCAAAAAAATCAAATTGATTTTCTTTGCTCTTTCAATACTTTCCTCTTTGACTTGATGCCTGAAAATCCAATATGATCCAATTGTACATGTGCAACCTTGACCCAGTAGGAATTTTTTGAGAAAAATCTTGAGAAATGAGAGGGCAAATTTTCGGGTACAACAACTACCCCTGTTCAATCTTCTTAAGCATGAAAAGTTAGATTGGCGAGTCCATCATTCGTGACTTGAACGTAGAAGATGATTGAACAATAGAGTGCCCAGAAATTTGCACTTGATGATGTGGTGGTTGATTATGTAGGGAATGGGTTTAAAGATTCCATTGGAGTGATGATGGAGAGTTGTCGGAGATCGGCTTATAAATTCCATAGAAAGGTGATTGTTGGTAGGAATTTGAAGAAGTATCAGAATAAACCTCTGGTTGATTTATACTAAAACGATAAATGTAGTTCGATGAGTATCAGAATAATATCCATAAATGGATCGTATCTGACTCGTATTTGAAAGAAACTGAAATGAGGATCAGAATGACATCCATATCTGGATCATATTTGAATCGTTTCTAAGAGAAAAACTGGAATAAGTATCAGAATAACATCCGTATCTGGATCGTGTCTTAACCATTTCTAGAGGAGGTCTGGAGTAAGTATCAGAATAATATCATTCTCTGAATTGTATCTGAACCTTTTCTGGGAGAAAAACTGGAATAAGTATCAAAATTATATTCGTATTTGGATCGTCTCTGAAGCATTTCTAGAGGATGTTTGGAGTAAGTATCAGAATAATATCCGTCTCTGGATCGCGTCAGAACTGTTTCTAAAAGAGATTCTGGAGTAAGTATCATAATTTCAGTTGTATCTGGATCACATCTGAACTGTTTCTGGAAGAGAATCTGGAGTAAGTATCAGAATCTCAGCCGTATCCGAATCGCATCTGAACTGTTTCTAGAAGAGAATCTGGAGTAAGTATCAGAATGTCAGTCGTATCTGGATCGCATATGAACTATTTCTAGAAGAGAATCTAGAGTAAGTATCAGAATGTCAACTTTATCTAGATCGCATCTGAACTGTTTCTAGCAGAGAATCTAGAGTAAGTATCAAAATGTGAGCCGTATCTGGATCGCATCTGAACTGTTTCTAAAAGAGAATCTGGAGTAAGTATCAGAAAGTCATTCGTATCAGGATCGCATCTGAATTGTTTCTGGAAGAGAATATGGAGTAAGTATCAGAATTTCAGCCGTATCTGGATCGCATCTGAATTGTTTCTAGAAGAGAATTTGGATTAACTATCAGAATGTTAGCCATATCTGGATCACATCTGAACTATTTCTAGAAGAGAATCAGCCGTATCTGGATCGCATTTGAACTGTTTCTAGAAGAGAATCTGGAGTAAGTATCAGAATGTCAGCCGTATCTGGATCGCATCTGAACTGTTTCTAGAGGGATTCTGGAGTAAGTATCATGAAGTCATCCACATATGGATCACATCTGAACTGTTTCTAGAAGAGAATCTGGAGTAAGTATCAAAATGTCAGCCGTATCTGGATCGCATCTGAATTGTTTCTAGAAGAGAATCTGAAGTAAGTATCAGAATGTCAGTCGTAACTAGATCGCATCTAAACTGTTTCTAGAAGAGGATCTGGAGTAAGTATCAGAATATCAGCCGTATCTGGATCGCATATGAATTGTTTGTAGAAGAGAATCTAAAGTAAGTATCAGAATGTCAATCGTATCTAGATCGCATCTGAACTATTTCTAGAAAAGAATATAGAGTAAGTATCAGAATATCAGCCGTATCTGGATCGCATCTGAATTGTTTCTAGAAGAGAATCTGAAGTAAGTATTAGAATATCAGCCGTATCTGGATCGCATCTGAACTATTTCTATAACAGAATCTGGAGTAAGTATCAGAATGTCATCCGTATCTGGATCGCATATGAACTGTTTCTAGAAGAGAATCTGGAGTAAGTATCAGAATGTCAGCCGTACCTGGATCTCATCTGAACTGCTTCTAGAAGTGTGTATGAGAAGGAGCCCGTGTAGGATTTCTTCAGCTAGTCATGTAGATAATTTCCCTGGTTTGTTTCATGAATTAATCTACAATCAATTGTCCTCAGATAGTTGTCATGTCTTGTTTCAAGTATTAATTTGGAACTTGTTTTTATGGGTCGTAGAGATAATTGCCCAGGCTGGTTTCAGGAATTAATCTCTGACCTTTTGAAAATTGTTTATGATAGCTATTTGTTGATTGATCTTTCCTGAAAAGGTAAAGAGTTAGCTGCATGCAATGTCATGATGTATGAAATGCATGGCGTAATGATGTTCTCAAAATAAATGATATTGTATTGTATGCATTTATCATGTACGTAATAACATGCATAAATGTGAAATATTTGTTGAAATGTATCTTTGCTCCTTGACAAGCGCTGGGGAGCTTTGGGAAGTTAAATCCCAGACAGTTGTTGGGGATGAAGAATGTGCACATCTTCAAACCTTGTTTAGAATATTTCTGTTGGGGATTCCTATTGTTTGAGGAGAACTCCGCTGGGGAATATTGACTTTGTATGAGGGAAAACTCTGCGGAGAGTGTTGATTTCCGCTTGGGGAAAAGAGTTCAGGATTTTTAGTTTTCTTTTGCTCTACTGGGGAGTTATCTTTTGATTGGAGAGAATGGAAGTTAACAACTTGTTGGGGATAAAGGAGTTAACTGTTATCTGATTGACTTCCAACTTTTGTAGCAACTCACTAGTGATAGTGGTAAAGTCTATTGGGGAAGAGGAGCTTTGTTGATGATCTCACTAGGGACTAGGAGTTGTGTCCTTTAATTTGTAAAATTATGAGAGAAAAACTCAAACTGGGGAATATATAGTTTGTTGGGGAAATAAACCATGTTTGAAGAGAATATTTGACAAACTGTTGGGGAGGTGTTTTCTTTTGGCAAAACTCCTTGAGGATTCTTCTTAAGACCAACTCAGCTGGGAAGAACTCCTTGGCATTATATTTGACATTGCATAATGAGTGACTGAGTGATGTTGATAACATTATGGTTTTTTGTGTTTGAATATTATTGTTAATATGATGATATGATGATATAATTTATTTAGTATTGTTTATACCAAGGTATGAGAGCAATATACGAAATGTGATGATATATGGAATCCACGATGATTTGTTGTTGTACTTATATATCCATTCCATATATCTTTCATAATAATTTTTAATTACTCACCCTTTATGCTAGGAAATGTTGCCTCTATACGTGGGTAACTTGCAGGTGATCACAAATGATTTGTTGAAGCGTAGAGGATTGCTTTGAAGTGTGTTATTTATTTCTGTTGAATAAGAGGGTCTTGCTATAATATGTAACATTGGGGTTTCGGGAGAAGTTTGAATTGAATCACGTGTTTCTTTGTTGACTTGAGTTTATAAGATGTTATTTAGCCTTGAAATTGTTTAATAATCCTGACCTTTGCATGACAAGGATTAAAGATGTTATTCAAGGAATTTAACAATGAAGTTAGGTTATGTTTTCTGCAGCAAAGTCAAAGTTTTATGTTGATTATTTATAAAGAAATAATTGTTTGAGTTTGAGAACCCGTGTTACGAAGAAAGATGTTTTATATCATTCTTTTATGAAGACGTGACACTCGTGTTGGTGATTTTATTTGATTTAATTTCATAAAATATATGTGAAATGTATGGGGGGTTTAAAAGGGTGTTACTTTAGTGGTATCAGAGTAGGTCAGTCTATCCGGTCGGGTTATTGAGTTTGTAGTGTATGACAGTGAAATATTGTCGAAATATTTTCTAACCATTATGGTTGTTATTGGCATGAAACAGAGAAATGGCTGGAAGAAACGATGTTGTGATTGTTTCTACTTTGCGGGTTGTTGCTCAAGCTGTGCAACATCAGCCTAATGATGGAGGGAATGATGGATCATGTGTCTTGGAGATGTTTCCTAGGAACCATCCGCCTATTTTCAAAGGTAGGTACGACCTTGATGGAGCTCAGACTTGGCTCAAAGAGATTGAAAAGATATTTTGGGTCCTGGATTGCTCAGAGGCATCAAAAGTGTCATTTGGTACACATATACTGGAAGTGGAAGGCGATGACTGGTGAGTCGACACCTGTCCGAGACTTTCAGTGGAAGGTGAAGTCATTACTTGGTTCGTGTTCAACAAGGAGTTTATGAAGAAGTACTTTCCAGAGCATGTGTGTGGGAAGAAAGAGATCGAGTTTCTACAGTTGAAACAAGGGAATTTTACAGTGATTGGGTATGCTTCGAGGTTTGTGGAACTGGTAAAGTATTATCCACATTACAGTGAAGCGACTGCTGAATTATCAAAGTCCATCAAGTTTGAAAATGGGTTGCACCCGGAAATCAAGATGGCAATTTGATATCAGTAGATCTGTGGGTTTCTAGATTTGGTGAACAACTGTAGAATCTGTGAAGAAGATCGCAAAGCTTATTTGGCATATTACAATAGTTTGAATGAGAAAATAGGAAAACCATAACAAGACCGTAGGAAGCCTTATGATGCTCCATATGATAATGGAAAACATAAGGTTTTTAATGGGAAGAAGATAATTAGGGGAGAAGCTCTCTCTCCTGTCAAGTGCTATAGGTGTGGTGAACAAGGTCACTGTTCTAATGAATGTGAGAATAAGGTTCTGAGATGTTACAAGTGAGGTAAGTTGGGTCATCGATCTCCTGAATCAAGAACGATGGTCCAACATTCTTCAGTTGTTGAGAGAAAGGTCATATAAGTACCTAGTGTCAGAAGCCGAAGAAGGACTTTGCTGCCTAAACTAACGTTGGAGTGTTTGCTCTGAGTGGATCAGAGGATTCTAATATGGACAACTTGATTTGAGGTACATGCTTTATTAACAATATTGAATTGGTTTTTATCATTGATACTGGTGCTACTCATTCATTTATTTCGGGTGAATGTGCTAACATGTTGGGATTGAAGTTGTCTGATATGTATGGTAGTATGGTAATAGATACTCCTGCTAGTGGTTTTGCTACTACTACATTTGTTTGTTTGAGATGTCCTTTAACCATTTATGGTAAGAGTTTTGTGATGGATTTAGTGTGTCTACCCTTACACCAAATTGATGTTTATCTTGGAATGAACTGGTTGAAGTTCAACTATGTTCATATCGATTGTTATATTAAGACTCTGAGGTTCCATGAGTTTGGTGATAATGGAGAAATGACATTGTTGATTCCAATGCATGTGAATGAACTCATGGAAGATGAAGCTTTGATGTTTGTAATGTTTGCGATGTAGCAAGTTGATCGCGAAGCTGCGAGTATTGAACTACCAGTTTTCTGTGAATTCCCAGAGGTGTTTCCAGACGATATAAGTGATTTTCTTCAAGAACGTCAAGTTGAGTTTTCTATAGAGTTGGTGTTAGGTGTCATACCTCAAATTTGTCCGCATTGGTGTTAACAATTAAAATTTATTTTACTAGGACTATTAGGTCATTTTCATACTAATTTTTGTGTTATTATATTTGTTTAAAATCATATCATCATGCATGCTGGTATTTATTCATACGAGTGTTCTAAGTATAAGATAATCAAATTAGGATTTATAAAGGTGTTTTCTCATTTCCTTTTTATGAGGCTTATTATCAAAACTAATTAACATGCTCAATAAAGGTTGGTAAGTCCATTGGAGTGGGGTGTATTTTAAGTAAGCATTTATTAACTATGTTATTATGATTAGTTGACCGGGGTCAACATTTTTTTAGTTTTGTATTTTTCACAATTTTTTATATATATTTATATATGTAACTATTTAGTTATTATTTTTTCTTTTTTCTGTAATAGGAATATAAGTTGACCTGGTGTCAACATTCTTCTACATGTTAATATATATTTTTATTTTTTGTTAAAGAAAACTTTGACTAAATTCAAAATTAAGGTAGAACCTTTGTAGACAAGATGCACCCAAGTTGGTTGTCTTCAACCATAAGACATCAAAAGCCCAAAAATCCAGAGGTTTGAGTCGAATCTCTTTGAATAACTTGAGAATAAAAGATTGAATTTACTGATTAAATTAGATACATACACATAAGAGTGTAGATTCATTACAATCCCAAACCCTACTTCTAAAATATAATCGAATCTTAAACAAATTTACAAATCAATTCTCTAATTTAAATCAATTTAACTCATATTTGAAATGTAACACCAAATCAATGTTAATACTAATTCCTAATTGATTCTAGTCCTAACCCTATAAATAGATAATTCCTAAACTTAGGAAGGGAGAAATTATTTGGGAGAAAACCCTTGCATCAAACTGTTACTGTGGCGAACCCATCACACTCATTAATTATCAAATCTTATGAGTAACTTAGGGTTTCACATTAAAACCCGAAGCATTTGAGCTAAGCCCCAAACATCCGGTACCTGCAAACAGAAGAAGAATAAGAAGAGAGAGAGAGAGATATTAAAGGCTATAAGCGAAAAGAAAAGAAAGAATCAGAAGAGGATAAGACTTAGAGATTCACTGAAACGAGAGGTAGGTGTCACTCAGCTTATGATTTTGTTTCAATTGATGTTGTTGTATGGTTGCTGTTGTTTAAATTGTTGATTTATGGAATTTTTGGATAAGGGTTAGGTTTACGGTTCATCTCTAGGGTTAGGGTTCTTTGTGAAATAGGGTTAGGGTTCTAAGGGACTAGGTTAGGGTTCATCAATGTTGGGCTAGGGTTCTTGGGATTCAAAGGGGTTTGGGGTTAGGGTTTTAAGTTTCTGGATTTTAGATGAGGTTCTCGGTGAACCTTCATGATTCGCGGCGACTTGACGGCTACTCAGAGTGGTTGGTACTTAGGGTTCCTAGGGTTCATCTATATAGTGTAGCGATAGAAATGTTTAAGACTAAGCCATGGGATTGATTAGACTTGTACAAATCAAAATAAAATCGTCACCGCACTTTATTGTTTCCAAAGGAATGGGAAAAGAGTGAATAACCAAAAAAAAGGGGAAAGATTCAAGGTAAGGGGGTTGGTTATGCAAAGGGAAGGTATTAGCACCCTAAACATCTACGGTACTCCGCAGGAACCTCTTTGTAAAATCTATATATTTTGGCTATAAAATGTTGTATAGAAAATGAATGGTGGAGGTGTGAAAAGAAATATATTTTTATGGTTTTTGCACCCGCCACGGTTGTGAATCTTTAGTGCCTACTTACCATCTTTCGTGTAATAGGAGATCAGGGTACACGTAGTTCCTCTTTTAAAAAATTTAAAACAAAAATGTGTTGGTTAATTTTATGAGATAAAACATCATCGTCATTGTCCGTGTGGAAAACATACCTACTACCCACAATCATGAGAAAAGATAATTTGCATCATCTTAAAGTGGAGAATATGGCTTGGATTTTAAAATTAACAATGCCTCACTCAACACCCAAGTGGAAAATATCTCTTTTCACTATATATTGTAGAAGTATAGTTGTCTGCATCACTACAAGGATTGGCAAGAGTTCAATCTTTTGAGAAAAGTTTAAAGATAAAAGACAAAGTGGCAAAATGGTTTGAAATGAGATTGATTGACTTTTAGTCTTCTCACAAAAAATGTCAAAGTATCATTAAGTTTTATTGAAGTTTATTTATGAAAATGTTTTGAAAATGCATGGACCTAAGCCCAAGTTTATTATGAAAGTGGTTCAAGTTAAAAAAAAAAATAAGAGTTTTCAAAAGAGATAGAAGATTTTTGAAATTAAAGAAGATGAGAGGAGAAGAAGGAACTATCCCAAAGCATACGGTAAAAGCTAGGGATAATAACCATCTAACCAACAAGAAGCCAATACATGACACTATGAGCCAAGATAGAATTCTCATTATTTGGATTGAAACCAAGCAAGCAATGATACTAGACCTCTTGAAAGAACCAAACTTCAAGTGTATTAAGTCTTCACAAAAATTGGGCAGAGTAACGGCTGTATACGGGTGAATTCTAGATTACAACCAAAGAGTGTAATCACAATAACTTGCACATAAAACAAACAAACAACCCAATGCCTTGAGGTAAACCTCAAGAGCTCCAGACAAAATAATCAGATAAGGTCACAAGGTCTTCAATCATAGGCCAAAGTTCCTAATCCTAAGTCCAAAAAGTCCAATGCTCCATAATGCCAAGGATAGTAGCCAAATAGTCCAAGTATCGTTAAAGATTTTTAGGGTTTATGTTGATTATTAGGTGTTTTGAAAAAGAAAAGTAAAGCTCAAGTGAGCAAAAATAAAAATGACAAGAAAGTAAATACTTAAATGATCAAAAATGAAAATTGCATGAAATGTAAATGCTAAAAGTAAATAGTGCATAAAAATAAAAGGGACATTTAATGAGTTGCATTTTATTTTTGTCAACTATATAATCCATTTGGAATCCTCATAAGTACCATTTAATGATCAATGATGTTTAAGTAATCCGTGTTGACCAAAGGTGTTGTAGATCCATTAGAGGATTGGTAGAACCAAAGCCTCCACACAATGAATCTCAAGGTTATTGGATCAAAGAGATCAAATTAACATACTTGGGCTTGCAAACAAAATTTTGGGCCACGAATGATCATTTATTCGAATCAGGACAAAATTTAGCGTTATGTTAAGCAATCGTAAGTGGACTTATATAGAAGTCGCACCTATTTTGAGGTCGGTCAATAGCAATCTATACACCATTTGTTTTGAGATATGATATAGAGATCATGCTCCAATAACACTTAGTGCAATAAGAAAGGGATGAGATGAAGAAGGGTGGGAGAGAATATATAAACCACTTTTGAATTAAATTTAATCAAACTATTATTAAAATCATTCATCCATTTTTGTGGAATTAGACTCAACACCATAGATCCAATGATGTTAATAAAGTTCATGATCAAAAATTTAACCCAAGATCAGCCAGAAAATAGTCACAAAATAATATTACATTTAATATATACAAAAAAGGTTTAAAAAATGTTTTAAAATAGAAAAAAAAGAGAAAAATATCAACTATGTTCAAATTAATCCAAAAACAAAAAGTAAGACCATAGAAAAATCAGAGAAGGACTCAAATGATTTTCTAAATTTTTTGGTAATTTTTTAAAGTCAGAAACTATTTTTAAAATTAAAAGAAATGAGTAAAATAAACCAAAAATGATTTTAAAAAAATACCAAAGTCAGAAATAAAAAATAAGTGAGGTCACCAATATTTGTCACAATATCCTTGAATCATTCCATAGTTTTTCAGAGTTTAAAAATTCATAAAACTATTTTTAAACATTTAAAACAATTCAAATAAAGTGAAAATTTATAAAAAAAAATACCAAAACACAATTAAATTGTGACAAAAATAAAATCAGAAAGAGGATAATCAAAAATATTTTTCCTAATTTTTTTCAGATTTTTTGGACTAAAAATGATTTTTCTATGATTTTTTGAAGTTTACAACAATTAAATATAAAAATCAGAAAAGAAAATAAAAACCAAAAAAATATGGGCCATTTAATCAATGTCAAAACGCGTTAGTAAAAAGATCAAGTGGACCTGGCGCGATGTGCATGTTATGGACTTTAGTGGATAATGCATTGAATCATTAATTAAATCAGATTTCAAAAAATATAAGTGGCGTGCCATCATTGGTTAGAAGATGACACGTTGGTCATCTTCAACCTCCAGACAACGAGAATTACAAGTCTCGCAAACTGTATATTCATAAGCTCGGACCTATGCCATTCACTTCGTCTCTTCAAGATGAAGACAACCACGCCTTCGCGACAAATTTATATAAGTTGTAGCTCAATAAATTTGGAAGGAAATTTTTGACAAGGGATTTGAAATTTCATGGTCAAAACGTGTTTCCAGTAAAAAGAAAGTGTTGCAACTAGAACCAGGGCAATGAGAGCATCACAGTGATATCAATGTTTTGAAGTATTAATGAAGGAATCTACCTATTGAAGTTGAGTTGAAGAGCTCTGAAACTGGACTTCTATGGAGCAAAATAGGGCACGATTCTTGAATGTAATTATATGGTTAGCTTCAAGGAAGATCAAGGAATGTGAATTGATGGAAAAATTGGATTGAAAAAGGCTTGAGAATGGATTTCGAAGTTGCTGAATTTTTAGTTATGGAACAAGTTTGGCAGGGTGATTCTGGCTATCCAAGCTTGAGGAAATGAATGGGGGATGACCCTCTATTTATAGGGAATCAAATGGAATGTCCAAGCGTGAGAAATGATGAAGTTTGGAGGGAAATCGTGTGAAGTTGCAAACAAGAAAAGTGTGAATTCTAATTTGATCAAAACTCATCCAAAACATGCGTTTTACTATGCTAATCACTTCTGGATGTTCGCTAAACATGTTCAGAAGCAAAAACGCGTAGAAACAAAGTGTTTAGAAGCCAAATCAAGGATTTCAAACTTCTGACTTGGTGAAAAATTCAGTTTCGAATTACCAATCTCTGACCAATGGCATTCTCAGCTCAAGGGGTCTTAGGGCATGATTCTTGATGATTTAGAAAAATGAGGTTAGAAGCTTTGCAATGGGAAAATAATGGAGTCAAATGGATGCATGAGCTGAAAGTTGCAATGAGTCAAAGTTGGAAAAAATGTTGACTTTCCATACTTAGAAATATTTCAAGTTTTTCTTCAAACATGACTTATAATGTCTTGCATCCAAACATAGCCTTCCACTTGGAATTTGCTCTTAACCAAAAAATATGGCATGAAGTATATCTCTTAAATGACATTTTGGGACTTGAACCATTCAAAATCTCAAAAAATTGAGAGAGTTTTGAATTGTTGAAGTTGGCAAAAAATCATGAAATGACCTATAATATTTTGTATCCTTAAGGAAACTTCCATCCATTTTCTCACTTTGCACATAAAATAAGGCATAAATTTCACATCCTCAAGATCATTATGAAAAAATAATGGGCTCAAGGTGATAAAAATTGACCAAGTTATGATCATTTGAAGTCACACATGGAAAATTGGGGATTCATCTGGAGGACTTATAATCTTTCTTCTTCATCAAGTTTCTTCCACATGAAAACTCCATGGAAATTTTGAAATGATTTGTTGATAACCTTTTTAAGAGAAGGATGTCTTTATAATCACTCCAAAATACCAAAAGATGAGAAAGATATTCTCCTTTGAAGTTCAAAACCCTAGCTCATAGATCTAGAAACATGCCTTGAGGAACTTTGACAATTTTGAACAAACTTCTTGTACCAACACAAGTGATTTGTAAATATAATTTGTTAAAGATGATAATTAGAACTCATAGCAACCACAACCAATTCCATATCTTGAGAATTGAGATAAATATGCATTTGTGACCAATGGGAACAAAGCCTTGTCCAAGCATGACAACTTCTCCAATCAATCCCTTGTGCTTTTGAACCAAATTTGATAACCTTGAAATGTGGTGAACCAAAATAACATTGCCATGCCATTCCTTCCAAAACAAATCTAATGGTGAGGTTTGAACTTCTCAAGCTTTATTGACTAGGGCATGGAAATAAACTCATGAACCCATGGAGCAACTTGTTAAATCTCATTGACTTTACCTATATTAGTAACAAGCAAGACAAACAAACATTGCATTTTATTAATTAAGAGGAGAAATCAAGACAAAAATATTCATGATCACAAAAGAACACAAGTCAAGGTGCTTGGTGATTCCTCAAAGAGAAAAGCTAAATATAGGGAGGGGAACCAAGAAACCTAATGTGATCTTATTGTGAATGAATTAACATGGTATGATGAAGGGATATTAGGGGCAAAAATTGGGGTATAACACATAGGGTAAGGGTTCATGTGGAATATGGGTTGGTGGTCGAATTTTACGGTTTAAACTCAATTGGGAACAAGGTTTTGGGGTGGTTTGCATGGTGGTTGAATAAGGATCCACCGACATAAACGATTTACGGCCGGTGGGGGTGATTTCCAGTCCCCTGGGATCTTAGAGAGAAGGAATATCATTTTTTGTATGGAGAGAAGAAAAGAGAGAAAGTATGAGGGTATAAAGAGTAAGAAGAAATTAAAATTAGACAAGTGAAAAGAGTTTTGCTTAAGTACTCCCTCTGAGGTTCTTCGATGTGCAATACGTTGCCCTTCATTGGCCATGGGATATGGGCACTGTTGACCAGTCTTCATGCGCTCCACCCTACCATACACCCAGTCAACGCTCAATCGTATCCCTATGTTTGGCATACTTTAGATCAATGTCCCAGGATTAACTCCTGGTGAGTTGATCCAAATCAAATGCTTCTGATCACGTCAACACACCATAAGCTCATATGAGTCACCTTATGTTATCTAAACGGACTTCTACAAATGTTCTAGGCTAGGCCCATTTGTTTTGGCACCCATAGGATTACTACCTCAACTATGATCACACACCTCTTTGCGTTTTGGACTTAACCTGATTCTAGGCTTAACCCATTGATATCCAAACCCTCCTGATTTACTTAATTGAATTAAAATATAACCCTTGTTTTATTTATTTATAAATGTTATTTAATTTTTCTTTAGTTTATTTATTTTTATTTATTTATTTTTCTAATTTACTTTATAATTTATTTTTATTAAATAACTAAAATATTTTTTTAATTAAGTATAATCAATTTTTAGGGGAAGTAGTAAATCTTTTTTTAATTAATAATTTTAGTATTATTAATTCAAATTACTTTCTAAAACTACTAACAATTTTCTTACTAACTTACTTATTTTTTAAAACTTTTTACTAACTTCAAACATTATATTTTAATTACGTAGTCTATTTCCAAAATTCAAAACAAACATTAAAATAGATAACTCATTAAATTATTTTTCACTAACATAACAAAAATTCCAGATTTAAAAAAAAAAGGATTGTCAAATTACTTCCAAATTAAACATCGAACTACGTCTACGATTACTTAAATTTCAAATCCGGACGAATTTCCAAGGATCATTCAAATGCAATTCTACACAATCCTATAAAAAAACTAATGAAATACATATGAACTACGAAATGAACTCTGATTTCTTCGCAAGCGGATACATAGGCACACAATTAAAACCAAGGCGAGTCTCCTAACTAAAAAAATCAAATATTTTCATGCATACATGGTAATAAACACATTTAAGTATAATTCCCCATTAAGTCCTAAACCTAAAAAGGATCCCATTGACTACAAGAAAGGTAAAGGGTACTTAACACTTTCCCTTTATCTAACCAACTCGTGAACCTAAAGATCTCTGAAAATTAAGGTTTTTCCGTTGTTTTCTCATCCTTAGTACAAAAAGTAATGGTGGTGACTCGTATTTTTTTCCGGTTACGACAGGTGGCAACTTTGCCGGTGACACAGCCCTTAAGTTAGAGTTTACCCTTTCTCTAGGTTTTGGGTTTTTGGATTTTTTTCTATTTATGGTATGTTGTTATTTCTATATTTGTTTATTTGTCATTCATTTATTGTATTCACTTATTACCATGTTATTCATATAGTATTTGTGGGATCTTGTTAAATAAATAATGAACCTTATAAAAAGGATAGTCAATTGGCCAAGGGGGTTAAATGTCCTTATCAATGTTTGCGATAACTTAACCTAGAGTAGGTCGAATTCTGAGGAATATCTTTAGAAGGATGGCCTCTCTTGGAGGTAGGAATTTGGATTTGGCTAATGACTCTTTGAATAACCCAAAAATAAAATCTCATGGTGATACCTTGTATGACCTATAAGATAAAAGTCTTGGTCTACAATGAGGCTCCACTTAAGGGAGGCCCTTTTGTCTTTTCCCTTTCGTGTTATCCATGATACCCTTAAGGAAACCACACTTATAGGGAGGATAAAATATCCGTAGAATGAACTTATGAACCCACATACTAAGGATACCTTTATCATCCCTCCACTATATTGCATCCCCATGAATGCATAGATATTGCATTTAAAAATGTTTATTTTTGGCATTTTTGTGTCTTATTCACATGATTTCTTTAAAAAAAGATAAAAAAGAAGAAAGGTTTTTGGTGAGCATCCTGAAAATGAATACTGATAAGAAACCACCATCCGCATTAGCGCCATGATATCTATTTTAAAGAAACTAAAGTTAATTAGAGGGAAACTACCTGAAAAGGCTATGATGGGTTTTGTTCGCTGTTATAGGGATATCATTGATCTTACAAAAATAATTTTACAAGTGGAAGTAATCACTGCGCTTGCCTAATTTTATGAACCTCCACTAAGATGTTTTACTTTATAGAATTTTTAATTGGCACCTACTTTGGAGGAATTATATAGGATTTTGGGATTCTCTAGAATCAAGGATGAAGCTTACGTAGGAATTCAGAATACCATCAAAGTCCAAGACTTGTATAAGAAGATAGGGATACCACTCACTGACCTAGTACTCAACTACAAGAAAGAAGGTGAAGTTCAAGGTATTAAGAGACAATACCTAAAGTCTTTTGCAAATAAAAAATAATTGGAGGCTTGTGGAGATTGTTTGGCGCTACTTATCTTTGGTTGGATTTTGTTTCCAAATATTGTGGACTATGTAGATTCTATGGATATTAATGTGTTTTAGGTCGTGAAAGTATTGAATGATGATCCTACTCCTGGTTTACTTGCGGATGTGTATTACTCCCTTCATACATGTTATGAAAAAGGGAAAGATGTGCTAAATTGTTGTATTCCTCTCCTATATTCTTGCCTTATTTCTCATCTCTAAAAATAAAGTTACATGGTCAAGGATCTAACAAGGAATGAATTGTCTCAAACGTTGCGGGCTCTCAGTGAAGATTATATTTTAAGGTATGCTAGAAAATTTAACATAGAAGATATTGTCATTATTTGTGAAGATTTCCAAATGTTCCTTTGATTGGGACAAGAGGATGTATTAATTATTAGTCCACTTTGGCTTTACGTCAACTTGGGTATCCTTTTGTAGATAAACCTTCCAACAAACAACTTCGACAATTGGTCCTTCAGGATATGGGTAGTAGTAACCCTGAGTTACTCAAGAAAGTCACCCATGCTTGGGGAAAAGTTCATAAAAAGAAGATGAATTTGGAAGGAAGAATCTTGTGGCAAGAGATCCCTATACTCAATGGGTTTTGGATAAGTACCAAATCAACAAACTATCATTCAATATTGATCCCATGTACAAGCCAGATATACCAGATCCTCTTCCGATATCAATAGTGGAAGTGGAAGAATTAAGGGATGCCCTTGAGCAATCCAAAAGATAAAAGGAGGGATTAGAGCGTAGCCTTTATGACCTTTATTATGAGAAGAATCAGTTATAACATGAGCTCGATCTAAATAACCAATAGATTCAAAAACATCGTGAATTGGATGAAAAAGAAAGTCTTAAATGAAAGCATATGACTGAAGGGTTGCTAAGTGCTACTTTTAATCTTGATTCCCACAACCAACATTTGAATGATGTAGATAGAAAATTGGAAGACTAAAGGGTTTGTACAATCAAGCACTACAAGACAAGAGGGAATTGGAAGAGGATTTGAGAGCCCAAACGAAATAATTAGAAAAATGCTCAAGGTTTAGAGGAGAAAATTAAAAACCTTGTCACAAGTCTTTAAGAAAGCCAAGAGTGAGAGGTGAGAGAATTCCTTAGGAGGATGAGAGAAGAAAGACTCATTTCTGAACGAGTAAAGGAGTATGAAGAAGTCGGCCAAGAGTTAGAAGGCCTTCAAAAATATTTCCTTATACAAAGGGAATTCTATAAGAAAATGAGAGTTGAAATAACATATTGGAAAGAGAAATACACAATCATAGCCCAAGCGGGAGAAGATAATAAGATTATAATCCCGACACTATAGGAGGAGTATGTGAAGTACACATACAAGCATGCAAAGCTCACCTTTTTATGAAACAATCTCATTGGTGATATTTCTAGAAGCTTAAGGGATGCGAAATATACAATGGTCCCTCTACCTAAGAATGTTGAAGATTTCCTCAAACTTTGTAGGATGATGGTTGATGGTTTTATGGGTAGAAATTAGCAAGCGTAGTTAGGAGATTTAGTTTCCCCTTTTTTTATTTCTTTCAGTATTTGGAATTTGTTTTGATTTCCTGTATTCAGTATTTGCTTTCGTTCAAATTGTATTCCCACTTTGAGGATTATTATGGTTTTTTTATTCAATAAAAAGTATTTTGTTTCGGTATTTACATTCTTGGGATGATCACCAATAAAAATAAGAACCTAAAAAAATTAATAATAATAATAAGAAAGAAATATCAAGTGAATAAGACATAAAATAAATTCTTAGCATATTTATACACATTCAATCAACCACAAGCATCGCATCTACATTTCATGCAAAAAAAAGTTTTTTACATCATCTCCAGTTAACTCATCGGGAAATACAAACTAACTTTCCGACTTCCATATCAAACAAGATCTAATCGAAAGAAAGTGATGGAACAAATCGAGCAGAACCAAGATTTCTTTCAAGAGGATTTAGAACAAATGAAAAAAAGCATCGAATTAATGAATGGTCATTTGAGTAAAGTCCTACTTTCCCTAAAGAACTTCATAGCTAGACAAGATGAGATCCCTAAGGTAGATTTAAAGAGGTAGCCCAAACTATTGGTGCATCGAGCAGTCACCCACCAAGAAAAGAGCCAGAATCAGGTCCCATCAATGTAATTGTTGCCCAACAAGAGACCTTTTTGTCTCACACTGAATGTTTTGTTCCACCTCCTCTGAAGGTAGGGCATCCCACACTCTTCAGATCACGGTCAATAATCCTCCAAACATGGATAATTATATGTACCTACAATATATAGACCATGATTTGGAAGGCATGACTCAACTACCTCTACAAAAGGAACTCCACACCAATGATGTGGAAGATCCTATGGTGATCAATGAATTTAAAGCCATTGAAGAAAGACTAAAGGTTGTAGAGGGTTATGATGCTTTCGGTGTCGGTGCTCTAGAAATATGCTTAGTCCTATATGTGGTGATTCCTTCCAAGTTCAAGGTACCTGACTTTGAAAAATATATGGGACTCACGTGACTAAGGAATCATGTACGCATGTTCTGTAGGAAAATGGCTACCTGAGTGGGGCATCCCAATATTGGTATATGCAGTTTGAGCGAGCACATATCCGATCATGGGCAGACCTTGCTCATACTTTATTAAAGAAATACAAGTACAACTTGGATATGACTCCTAATCGCATGTAACTTCAAGACTTTTCTCAAAATAAGGATGAATCTTTCAAATAATATGCTAAACGATGGAGAGAAACGGTAGCCCGTGAACAACCAGCAATCCTTGAAAGAGAATTTGTAGACATGTTCATGAGTAATCTAGAAGGTATATATTTTGAGAAGATGGTAGGTAGCGTCTCCTCAGGATTATCTAACTTGTTAATAATTGGACAATGAATTGAAGCTGGTTTGAAAAGTAGCAAGATACAAGTGGAATCTAGTACTCCTTACAACTCAAAGAAACATATTCCTAACTTCTCGAAAAAGAATGAAGGAGAAACTAATGTTGTTGCAACACACCAGAAGGCATAACAACCATTGGTGACCCCAAGAGACCAACAACAAAATAGGTTTAAAAGACCTCTAAGAATATTTGATCCTCTCCCTATGCCACACAATTAACTACTACAACATCTACTCAAGGCATCCTTGGTAGAGCTGAATCCATTCGCTTCTCAAATTGGGGAACTCCCTTCAAAATATGATGTGAATGCAAGGTGTGAATATCATGCTAATTCTCTAGAGCATATCATAGAGAAATGTTGGGCTTTCATACAAAATGTTCAAGATTTGATAGAATCTCAAGATATCACCTTTGATAAACCAAAGATCAAGACGAATCCCATGCTTTAGCATGGTGGTCCGATTATGAACGCAATTGAGAAAATCACTAATCATGGAAAGACTAAACAGCTAAAAGCTCTGATAGATATTCTGAAGGAGCATTTGTTAGAAAATGGCTTTCTCTTGGAACACAATGATTCTTTTAAGAATAATTTGCAACAATTGGTGGATCAGGGAGTAGTCTAGTTCAGACATTACCCTGAAGAAGAATATGTAGCTGCAATTATTGGGAATACAAGGAGACTATTAGTGATCCCTTCCCAAGGTCTGAGTTCTACAAAGAGGCCACTTGTATTTCCTTGTGGGAAGCCAAGCTCAATAAAAATACTAGTAAGAACACCATGCGAAGGTAAAACTTTGAATATATCAGTTCTTTCAAAAAGTACAATGGTGATCGGGGGGCTATCTTCCACTCCTTATGACAGGGATAAAGTTGTACTATGGAGTTATGATACCACTGTCTATGTCAATGGGTTGAAACAAGAGTGTGAGCCCTTAACAAATCAAGGTCCTATAATTACTAACATAGCAGGAACATGGGGCATGACTTGTAGTTGTTGCATATATGCTCCAGATCAAAAAAAGAAGAATGATACCTTGATTATAGATAAAGGAAAAGTTGTGGTTGAGACTAGTCAAAGACATGAACCTCCGAGTAAAACCTTCACTGGCCAAGAGGCTGATGAGTTCTTAAAAATGGTCAACAAAAGTGACTATAGGGTGGTGGATTAACTTCACTAAACTCCATCCGAGATTTCAATACTCTCATTGCTAATAAATTTTGAAGCACACCGAGATTCTCAGATGAAGATCCTGAGTGTTGTCCTTGTAACAAAGGAGATCATAGTGGATCAATTTGATGGAGTCATGGCTAACCTAACGTCAAAATCATGCTTAGGCTTCAATGATAGTGAATTTCCTATATAAGGTAGAGCTCACAACAAAGCTTTATACATTTCAATCCAATGCGAAAATACCAGTTTATCCAAGGTACTCACTAATATTGGTTCTTCCATGAACGTACTACCAAACACTAGCCCGATGAAACTAATAATGAATGGCATATTTATAAGACCAAGTTCCATGGTGGTTAAAGATTTCGATGGCTCATAAAGCACAGTATTTTGAGAGGAGGGTCTTCCTATAAAAATTGGTTCACATGTTTTCTACATTACCTTTTAGGCAATGGATATAGAACCAACATGTACTTGCCTGCTCGGGCGACCTTGGATTCATACTGCGGGGGCTGTCACCTCAACTCTGCATCAGAAGTTGAAATTTCTCATTGAAGGAAAATTGGTTTTGATTGATGGAGAAGAAGAGATCTTTGTATGTAATTTAGATTCCTACAGATACATCAGCGTGGAAGAAGATTGTGTGGAAACTCTTTTACAAGGATTGAAAGTGGCTACATTAGTTACCCTCCCTGTAGAAAAAGTCAAGAAACCTAGAACTACCATAACATCGTGGCGAGACTTACAAACAGTTATGGGAGACCGAACATCTAAAGGTTGGGGTAAGCTCGTGGAGATTCCTGAAAAGAAAGACCATTTTGATTTAGGCTATAACCGTCAAAGGCTACTAAGAAAGATGAAGGGAAATTTCATCCCATCCAGGAGACATTCATCAGCAAAGGAGTAAAGCACGGTGAGCAAGTGTCAATGATATCCAACAAGAGAAATAACAAAGGAGCGCCCAACTTTATCCGTGAATGTACTCCAGGCGAAGAGCTCAAGAATTGGATTGCAGTGGAGATTCCATATATATTTTTCTTTCCAAAGTAATTTTTTCTATTTTAAAAGAACATATGTCTTGCCCGATGCATAAGGGTTTCTTGTAAGGTCCCCCATTTATTTTTAATTAATAAAAGTTGTGTTTTCATTCAATTGAGATCCATCTCTCTCTTTTATTTACAAACTTTTTTTGAAATGGAAATACTTTTTCTTCATAAGCACTTTCCAATTTTGCATTCTAAAAAGGACCAAAACATGATAAAATGTGCATATTCACACCTAAACTCACTGACAATGATATTGCTACTATCCGATATGAATTTGATGCACCAATCAACCAAGCTGAAGAGGGAGGAGAGGAAGATTATGAACTCTCTGAAGAATTGTAAATATTTTTAGAACGTGAATCAAATGACAAACAACGACACCAGGAACCTGTGGAGATCATCATTTTTGGAACAGAAATAGACCAGAAAGAGATCAAGATAGACGCAACCCTGGAAGAACGTGTAAAAGAAAGGTTGATCAAGCTTTGCATGAGTACGTAAATATATTTGTCTGGTCTTATTGAGATATGCCAGATTTAGATGCATATATTTTTGTGTGCAAACTACCTCTCAGGGAGGGTTGTTCTTCTGTTATACAAAAGCTTAGAAGAACTCGTCCCGACATGGGTAGAAAAATTCGAGAAGAAGTCCTCGAGCAATTTGACGCAGGGTTCTTAGCCATGGTAGACTATCCACCTTGGATTGCTAACATTGTGCCGCTACCCAAGAAAGACGGTAAAGTACGTATGTGTGTGGACTATCAGGATCTAAACAAAGCAAGTCATAAAGACGATTTCCCATTACCTCACATAGATGTTTGGGTGGACAATTCAACTTAAGCTTCGGTATTTTCTTTGATGCATGGTTTCTCAAAATATAATCATATCAAAATGGCCCCCGAGGATATGGAAAAGACTACTTTCATGACTCCTTGAGACACCTTCTGTACAAAGTAATGCCCTTCAGTCTAAAGAACACAGGGGCAACCTATCAATGAACAATGGTCACGCTATTTCATGACATGATCCACAAAGAAGTCGAAGTGTATATGGACGATATGATTTCCAAATCTCAGACATAAGAGGATCACATCATTCATTTACAGAAATTATTTGAACGACTAAGAAAATTCAGACTGAGGTTGCATTTGGTGTCAGATCAGGCAGACTATTGGGTTTTATTGTAAGCTAACGAGGTATTGAGGTGGATCCTGACAGAGTAAGGTCCATATGAGAAATTCCAGCTCCATGAATAGAAAAAGAGGTTCTTGGTTTTTTAGGACGATTGAACTGCCTCTCAAGATTCATATCGCACCTAACGGCCATTTGTGATCCTATATCCAAACTACTTAGAAAGGATCAATCAGTGGAGTGGAACAGAGACTATTAAACAGCCTTTGAAACAAAAAAAGAGATATTTAC
Organism: Vicia faba; assembly: GCA_948472305.1. NCBI lineage: Eukaryota > Viridiplantae > Streptophyta > Magnoliopsida > Fabales > Fabaceae > Vicia > Vicia faba. The sequence goes on along the minus strand of OX451736.1, from coordinate 805,360,325 downwards.
AAGAACCACCCATTCTAATGCCCCGTGTTCCTGGAAGACCACGTATCTTGTACTTGATAGTTCTAGAAGGATCTATGGGATATGCATTAGGTCAACATGATGAAATATGTATAAAAGAACACACCATCTACTACCTAAGCATAACATTTACTGACTGTGAGACCCGATACTCATTTCTTGAGCAGACTTATTGTGCTCTAGCTTGGGCCACTAAACGAATAAGAAAATATATGTTAACTCATACCATGTGGTTAATAGCAAGAATGGATTCTTTGAAGTATGTGTTCGAAAAAACCAGCTCTCATGGGAAGAATTTCCTGATGGAAGATGTTGTTATCTGAATAAGACATCTAATAAGTTACGTAAAAGGCCATCAATGGTATTATATTAGTTGATCACTTAGCACATCAACATGTGGCAGAATATCAGCCAATGAAGGTTGACTTTCCTGACGAAGACATCATGGTTATAGAAGACTATGAAATACCAGGACCCGACGAAGGACCTGAACTAGGGGCACGATGGACACTCATGTTTGATTGTGCTTGAAATGCACTAGGGCATAGAGTTGGGGGAGTATTGACTTCTCTGATGAATTTTTCATAAAACTTATACTACAAGGTTATGTTTTGATTTCACCAACAATATTGTTAAATATGAAGCTTGATTATTACGTTTAGAAACTGCTATTGATCTAAGGATCAAGTTCCTCGAAGTATCTAGAGACTCATCATTGGTCATACACAAAGTAAACAACAAATAGGACACCCGACATCCCAAATTAATCCCATACCGAGATCATGTTTTAGAGTTAGCTACAGAATTTATAGAGATTACTTTCACTCACATTCCCTAAGAAGAAAATCAGATGGCAGATAGCTTAGAAATTTTTTTAGCCATGTCTAAAGTAACTTGGCCTAATCAAAAACCACACATCATGATCAGACATTTCGAAGAGCCTCCTGTCTCGCAGCTGAATAAGGGCCAGATGACAAACCTTGGTTCTACGACATCAAGAGGTATTTAGAAAAGAAAGAATATCCAGAACATTTATGAATAAATTGACACGAGAACTCTACGAAAGCTAGCAGCAAAATTCTTTCAAAATGGGAATGTTTTGTACAAAAGAAACTACGATATGGTTCTACTCAGGTGCGTGGAAAAGCACAAAGAAGACACGCTTATGATGAGGTCCATGAAGGAAGCTTTGGGACCCATGCGAACGGACATGCCATGGCCAGAAAAATATTAAGGGAAGGTTACTATTAGTTAATGATAGAAGCTGACTGTTATTGTATGATGACATGCCACAAGTGCGAGATATATTCTAACAAGGTAGATGTGCCACCAACTCCTATGAATTTCCTGAGTTCACAATGGCGGTTCCCTATGTGCAGAATTGATATGACAGGAATGATCGAACCAAATTCTTCCAACAGACACGGATTCATATTAGTTACGATTGATTATTTCACCAAGTGTGTAGAAGCCGCTTCTAATGAAAAAGGTGGTGAAGCAAGTCGTCACCCGGTTCATCAACAATGGATGAGGAAAAACTACCACACCCTCTAAACTCTGAGGCAGTAAAAAAATACTATGTATAAAAAGTTCGTTAAGTCGAAAACCCGAAAGGGAGAATTAAGCAAAAAGGTACTTCCTAATGGATTAAAACCCCTAAAGGGAAATCAAGGAAAAAATTAGGGACATATAGACAAAATCATCATCCTTGTGGATTGAGAACCAGAAAGGGCGATCCAGGTAAAAGTTAGGGATTTTATTCAAAAAATTAACAAATAGACTGCAGTTCAAGGATTTATTTCATCTACGACTATGAAGGGGAAAATTAATCTAATTATATTTCTCAGAAGAAAGGGGATTGGAGCTATCAAAATACATTGGAGAAATAGCGGTAATGAATATCATTTTTCATTGCCAATTTTCAGTTTTGTTTATCTTTTGTAATTACCTCTTTTAAGAATTGCATATTGTACTCTGGCCTTTCCAAAGGCATTTTCATTAATAAAATAATTCTTTTTCAAATATTTCTCAATTGTGTTTTTCTTTTTTTCTACTTGTTTGCAAAATACTATGTATTTCTTGTAAACATTGTGTTGAAACTACTTTGAGAACATGGAAAAATGAAAAGCATTTAGCGAACATCAAAAATCACTTTGGTTAGAAAATTGTCAAAAGAAATCCAAGACTACGCCCATATACAATCGTCAAAATGACATTGACATTATCCATGATAACATATCAAGATACAAGTCAACTTGGAAATACCACAACAAAAACAACATACAATGTTGGGGAGTCAGTAACCCTGAAGACCCGATGATCTAAAGGAGCGAGTTTATCAAAAACTCTCATAATACTTGGTGCATATACATACGAAATTCATATCAATAACATTATCATTGGGAATCATACATAAACATAGCAACCATACATTGCATTTCGAATTACAAAGGCCCATGAATACTACGAGAAACCTCAAGGCCTATTTACCAGCTAAGCTAAGTAACCTACACGAATCACAAATTCAAATCTTTGCATTTTTCACACCATTACAACAAATACCTCAATTGAGAACAGACACAACATTTAGAGGAACTGCGAACCAAAATTAAACTAGGTGGCATATCTACGATCCGTATTCATGGCCTAGTTATTCAAATTTCAAAGTATCAACTATCAAAATTCAAATTCATACTTCAAATCCACATTATTTATCCCCTAGGTTATGATAAATATGCAAGTTTGTAACACAACTCGCTATGTTAGTCCTAGAGCTTTAGCTAGTTTGTTCTCAGACCTTTTTTCGACTCTATTGGTTTGGTCCCTTGGAATAAATAGAGTTGATACTCGCATTATCTACCTCCTAGGTAGTAGTAGATATGCAAATTGGATATAACTATTGATATCGGTCCCTGCGTAATGATAGGCTATTTTCCAAATTTTCGATCTTATTGGCTTAGTCCCTTGGCATAAATAAGATTGATATCGCATCGTTTATCCCCTAGGTTGTGATAAATATGCAAATTTGCGTTTCAGCTTACTATGGTAGCCCCGAAGTTTTAGTAAGTTTGTCCTCAGATATTTTTCAACTCTATTGGTTTAGTCCCTTGGCATAAATGGAGTTGACACCCATGTTACATATCCCATAGGTTGTGGTGAGAATGTGGAATCGGTAATAACGTCCTTCTCATATTTATTGATTTAGTCCATTTGCAAAAATAGATATGTGAATCCACACTCTAGGTGTTGATGAGTTAACTACGTCATATTTGCCCTTTTTACCTTTTGGTTTATTGTACAAATTATCTTTCAAAAGTTTTTTGGTCAAAAATTTGGGTCTTCCATTATTTAATAACCTTTCGATCCGGATGCGCAAGAACTTTGTATTCTCGCACCCTTTCAATCAGAGAGAAATTAAATAGAGGCAGTTGTATAAACCCCAAATTTGTCTGCATTTGTGTTAACAGTCAAAATTTATTTTACTAGGACTATTAAGTCATTTTTATACTAATTTTTGTGTTATTACATTTGTTTAAAATCATAATATCATGCATGCTGATATTTATTCATATGCGTGTTCTAAGTATAAGATAATCAAATTAGGATTTATAAAGATGTTGTCACATTTCATATTTATGAGGCTCATTATCCAAACTAATTAACAGGCCCAGTAAAGGTTGTTAAGTCCATTGGAGAGGGGTTGTATTTTAAGTAAATATTTATTAACTATGTTATTATGATTAGTTGACCGGGGTCAACATTTTTCCAGTTTTTAATTTTTTACAATTATATATATATATATATATATATATATATATATATATATATATATATATATATATATATATATATATATATATATATATATATATATATATATTAATATTTATATATGTAACTATTTAGTTTTTTTTCCTTTTTTCTATAATAGGAATATAAGTTGACCTGGGGTCAACATTCTTAAACATGTTAATATATTTATTTTTATTATTTATTATTTGTTAAATAAAATTTTGACTAAAGTCAAAATTAGGCTTGAACCCTTTGTACCCAAGTTGGTTGTCTTCAACCCTAAGACATCAGAAGCCCAAAAATCCAGAGTTTTGAATCGAATCTTTTTGAATAATTTGAGAATCAAATATTGAATTTAGTGATTAAATTATATACATAAGCATTAGTGTCCAAATTCATTATAATCACAAACCCTAATTTTAAAATACAATCGAATCTAAAACTTATTTATAAATAAAAAAACTAATTTCAATCAATCTAACTCATATTTGAAATGTAATAGCAAACCAATATTAATACTAATTCTTAATTGATTCTAACCCTAATGTGGTCGGTGGGAACGAGAACTGACTGTTTTTGGAATGCTGGTTCGCGTTTTCGCAAAGTGTCGCGGTAAGCAAGAGTCGCCACCGTCTTTTATTTTATCCAACAAGGGAAAGGACAAAAGCACAGAAAAATTCCTTTTCGAGATGTTTCTCGGGTTCGGGAGGTAGATTATAGAAAGGGAAGGTGTTAGCAACCTTTCTATCCGTGGTTATCCACGGGCTCTTAGGTACTTGCTCACGATGTTTTCAAAAGGTTTGCTTTTCTTTGTGATTGTGGGTTTTGAAAAGAATTTTTGTTTGAAAACTTCAATTTAACTCTTGTGTCTGTCCTCAAGAGTGTATGAAGTGTTTTTGAAAAATTTGTTCGAAAAGTGTAAGTGTGAAAAGTTTGTTTTGTTTTGAAAGAGCAAGTATCTAAGAACCTCTACCTACTCAAAAAGGAATTAAATTGTGCTAAAGTCCTTTAGACAGTTCTATCCCACTATTGAGGAGTAGGTAGCACCATCGTTGGAGTTTCCGGGTCAATTCAATTTTAGGGACGTGTGGTCACTAAAGCAACGTTAGGACACTTTAGTGGTAATCCTAATGTCTTAGATCATTTTTATCGAGGCAACCATTTCGAGGCAACTTTGATCTTTGGACAGAAGTACGACCTCTAAAACATCCTATACTTAATGACCACGTTTAAGGCAACCAAGTGAGGTGTACCCTAAGAGTGGCATGTGCAAGTGTGTCAATTTTCAGTTTATGTTATCTTTGTACATGTTATGGTGAGCTGTGGTTGATTTTAAATTAAGATAGATCTTGCCATGCAATCCTAGTTAGCATACATCTAAACAGTTAATATATGTACAGGAATTTAAAGTGCGAGAATTGTAAATCCTACGCTATTACAAGGCTTCGGGGAGGGGGATTATTTACATGTCCAAAATTGGGGGAATAAAGAAGTAAAGCATAAAAGGTATCAGCTAAGCTATTACAAACCAGTAGGCAATTACAATAAAATAAACACGCTCAAATCTGAAGATAAACTCTAAAAAATTCTAAGAATAAAATCTTTTTGTTGTTTTAGTTTATTTTGGGAAAATAATCTAAATCTATTTAATTTTAGTTTTTGAAAAAATGTTAAGATAATTAAAGGTTAATTTACAAAGTTAATTTAATAGAAAAAACTAACCTAATGTTTTTGTGTATTTGATTTTTATTTTAAAGTTAATTAAAAAGATAAAAAGATGTCAAATGAAAGCAAAAATAAAATACAAGGGGAATCCTTCGATCCAGGGAGAAAGGAGTTTCGACCCAAGGAGGGAAATGGTCCTTTCGATTGGGCCAGACAGTAAGGCGTGAGTAGCCTTCGATCCAGGGAAGAGGATTTCCCTTTGACCATGGAGGTCATGGCTTTCGATCCAGGAATGAGATGCCTCCTTCGATCCAGCATGCTAATGGGTTTGATCCAGAGAAGGTGTCTCCTTCGATCTGGGATGTTATACCTGCAAAAGTATGTTAGCGAAATAAAATGCAGGGCCTGGGTATTGAACCCCAGGCCCTTCGATCCTGCGCTTGCTGGGTCTCTTCAGGCTATGTCTGCAGCAAGTGTTAGCAAACGAAAAATATGACCTGGGTGCTAAACCCAGGCCTTTCGATCCTGTCTAAGATGGCAAATCAAAGGCAACAACCAGTAATAATATGTTATGCAAATATGAGGTTGGATAGTTTACCCTTTCTTACCAGCAGATTGGACTTTTAATTTGGACATTTGCTGGATGTAGGCACCTTCGATCTGGGCACTTCCTGGATGTAGGCACTTTTGATTTGAGGGCTTCTGGGCGTGGGCACCTTCGATCTGAGGGACTGCTTTGGCTTGGAAAATTCTGGGCAGGGTCTCTCCAATGTTTTGTTCTCCTGCAGATTTTTTGTGTGTGTTTAATTTTTGTTCTATGATTTTCGTGTAATTTTCCTTTTCGTGTAATTTGTGTGTCCTGGATATGCATGCTGGCCTCTGTATTTATAAGGGTGTGAGGGTGCAGTAATGGCAAGAGACATGCATTAAACAGACCATTAAATGCCATGAGACAAGAAACGGACAAATTAAAAGTTTTCCTTTTTTGAAACATCTGTGTCCCTTGAATGAACCTGGACGCTTTTGACTTGAGCGCCCTCTTGATGACCTCCTTCGAATGGCCCTTGTCCAAGGATCATTCGAAGGGTGCTAATTAAAATTACAATCGAAAGGCTTTGTTAACAGGCCAATCGAAAGGTGTTGTTCATGCTAATCGAAGGACATGGTTAACATGTCTGTCGAAGCCGCCTTGACATAATGCCAATCAAAGTGCTTGTCCATGCCAATCGAAATGCTCCTTCAGAATGCCAATCGAAGGGCTCCTTCAGAATGCCAATCGAAGTGCTCCTTCATAATGCCAATTGAAGTGCTCCTTCAGAATGTCAATCGAAATGCTCCTTCAGAATTCCAATCGAAGGGTCTTTCAGAATGCCAATCAAAGTGCTCCTTCAGAATTCCAATCGAAATGCTCCTTCAAAGTACCAATCGAAATGCTCCTTCATAATGCCAATTGAAGGGTCTTTCAGAATGCCAATCGAAGTCCTCCTTCAGAATGACAATCGAAATGCTCCTTCAAAGTACCAATCGAATGGCCTTTCTGAATGCCAATCGAAAGGTCTTTCATAAAGTCAATCGAAATGTACTTAAAGCACCACTCAAAAAATTTCGTTTTCCTTAGGCAAGAGTTTGTGATCAACCATGCAGGGGGAAGACTTTGGAAAACATGAGAGGCAAATTTTGGGGTGCAACAGTTGCCCCTGTTCAATTTTCTTAAACCTGAGGATATAGATTGGCTTTCGGGCCTTTCGTGATCCGAGGGTGGAAGATAATTGAACACTAGAGTGCCCAGAAATTTGCACTCGCATGGTGTAGTATCAACATTTTTATGTCGGGAATGGGCTTACAGATGCCATTTGGAGAGATGATGGATAGTTGTTGGAGATGGGCTTAAAGATACCATCCAGAAATGATTGCTGGAATGTATTTGAATGAGTGACCGAATTACATCCGAATCTGGATCATATCTGGACTGTTATTTGAAGTTCTCTGACTGCCAGAGAAAGTATTTTCTGATAATGATGTGTGATGAAGGAATCTAAGACGATTGCTACTCCAAACAGATGATGAAGGAATCTGAGACGATTGCTACTTCAGCAGGATGATGAAGGAATCTTGGACGATTACTACCTCAGCAGGATGATGAAGGAATCTTGGACGATTACTAACTCAGCAGGAATGGTGAAGGAATCTTGGACGATTTCTACCTCAGCAGGAATGGTGAAGGAATCTTGGACGATTTCTACCTCAGCAGGATGATGAAGGAATCTTGGACGATTTCTACCTCAGCAGGATGACGAAGGAATCTTGGACGATTACTACCTCAGTAGGATGATAAAGGAATCTTGGACGATTACTACCTCAGCAGGAATGGTGAATGAATCTTTGACGATTACTACCTCAGTAGGATGATGAAGGAATCTTGTACGATTACTACCTCAGCAGGATGATGAAGGAATCTTGGACGATTACTACCTCAGCAAGGTGATGAAGGAATCTTGGACGATTTCTACCTCAGCAGGATGATGAAGGAATCTTGGACGATGACTACCTCAGCAAGGTGATGATGGAATTTTGGTCGATTGCTACCTCAGCAGGATGATGAAGGAATCTTGGACGATTACTACCTCAGCAAGGTGATGAAGGAATCTTGGACGATTGCTACCTCAGCAGGATGATGAAGGAATCTTGGACGATTACTACCTCAGCAGAATGATGAAGGAATCTTGGACGATTACTACCTCAGCAAGGTGATGAAGGAATCTTGGACGATTGCTACCTCAGCAGGATGATGAAGGAATCTTGGACGATTACTACCTCAACAAGGTGATGAAGGAATCTTGGACGATTGCTACCTTAGCAGGATGATGAAGGAATCTTGGACGATTACTACCTCAGTAGGATGATGAAGGAATCTTGGACGATTACTACCTCAGCAAGGTGAGGAAGGAATCTTGGACGATTGCTACCTCAGCAGGATGATGAAGGAATCTTGGACGATTACTACCTCAGCAAGGTGATGAAGGAATCTTGGAAGATTGCTACCTCAGCAGGATGATGAAGGAATCTTGGACGATTACTACCTTAGCAAGGTGATGAAGGAATCTTGGACGATTGCTACCTCAGCAGGATGATGAAGGAATCTTGGACGATTACTACCTCAGTAGGATGATGAAGGAATCTTGGACGATTACTACCTCAGCAGGAAGATGAAGGAATCTTGGACGATTACTACCTCAGCAGGATGATGAAGGAATCTTGGACGATTACTACCTAAGCAGGAAGATGAAGGAATCTTGGACGATTACTACCTCAGCAGGAATGGTGAAGGAATCTTGGACGATTTCTACCTCAGAAGGATGGTGAAGGAATCTTGGACGATTACTACCTCAGCAGGATGATGAAGGAATCTTGGACGATTACTACCTAAGCAGGATGATGAAGGAATCTTGGACGATTACTACCTCAGCAGGATGATGAAGGAATCTTGACGACTGCTACTCCAAAAGGTAATGACTTTTATCTATCGATCGATCTTTCCTGAATAGGTAAAAAGTTAGTTGTATGCAATGTCATGATGTATGCATTGTGTAATGGTGTTCTCAAAATAAATTAGATTTATGTTATATGTATTTTGTCATGTATGTAAATAGGATGTATGAAATGTGAAATGTTAATGAATGTATTTTTGTCTGGGAAAATTAATCCTTGACAAGTGTTGGGGAGTTGGTAAATCCCGGATTGTTGTTGAAGAGTATGTGTGTCTTCAAATTTTGCTTAGAATGTTTCCATTGAGGATTCTCGTTTTGTTGAGGAGAACTCCATTGGGGGAAGTTGTGAACTCTGTGGAGAGTATTGATTCATTCTTGGGGAACAAGTTCAGGAGTCTCGGTTGTCCGTTGCTCTACTGGGGAGTCAGAGTTGAACTGATATCTGGTCGGGTCCAGGTTTCGCAGCAACTTGCTGGGGATTTTGATGATGAACTCCGCTGGGGATAGAAAGAACTTCGCTGGGGATGATCTTTCAGTTGCAACTTGCTGAGGATAACCCAGCTAGACCCTTGTGAGGATAACCTTCTAAATTTGGCTGAGGAGACTTATTTGTGCTTCGCAGGGGACAAGCTTTCAGAGACTACTGGGGAAGAGGAGTTGTGTTCCTTTGATTTGTAGTAGTCAGAGAGGCAAACTCAAGCTGGGGATTCCTGGTGTTGTTGGGGAAATAAACCCTGTCGTCAGTCTGCTAGAGAGGTGACATCTTCGTTGGGGAAGTCCTCGAGGATTCTTGAGGTTGATTCAGCTGGGGAAAGGTTTTCAGAGATTAAACCCTTACTGGGAATCATCCAATGAGACGGATTTTGGGGAGATTTGTCACTGCCCCTAGCAGCGAGTGTTTGTGGCACTTCCTGGAAATGTTTGACTGTATGTAACCCTTTGTCGGGGTTGACGTTCAATGCCCCAAGTGACGGAGATGGAGACTTGCCCCTGGTTACTCTGCATTTCTTCAGATATTTCTTGAAATCTTGACTGGACTGCCCCAGGTGATGGACAATGATCATGCCATGCCCCTTGATTGGAAGGAGATTTGTCAATGGAAGCGTCATCTTTTTTGAAGTGATTTTGTTCACTGAGAGGGCTTTCGTTCATCGGATATTCGTTGTGTGAATTTCTCCGCTGTCAAACAAATAGCCAAATGCAAACAGTGATATTCAGATAATGCAAAGTTTATGCTTGTCTCGAAGTTTTTGAAAAATGCGTTTTTTAGCAGAAAACTTTTTTATAAGACAAATTCAACACAAGATTTAGGGCGAAGCCTTACAGGAGTCAGGATACCTTTTGTAACAGTATGCTTTTGGACTAACCCATGCTTCAGTTAGGACTTTTGAAGGGTTGTAACGTGGCTTGGTTCACGGTTTAAGAAGCAAAAGATAAAGGCTCAAAGTATATTTGTACCCACCCGCTCTTCGTGATGTTCTTCAATCCTAAGCTCAGTTAATTGTGCATTTGAACTCCATTCGAATTTGGAATGACGTTTTGGTGATGGTTCACACAAGTTAAATTTTTTAAGGCAGTCATTTTTGCAACATTTTTCATGTTGTTGAGGATTTTTAGCGACCTCGTTCTTTTAATTTGTTATCCCTAACTTTTGCCTGATTGTTTCTGTTTTCGAGATTACAGTCAGCGGGATGCCCCAGCTTTCTTAAGCTTCCTTTATAGGTTTTGGCTCAGTGGGCTTTTTCTTTTGAGAGATTGACTGCCTATGAGATAAGGAACCACCAATGTCTTTTGATTCCATAGGAATGCTTTTGATGTCATTCATTGTATTATGAACTGAGAGTTTTGCGACTTCAATGCGCATCTTTTTGAATTAACTGAGAGACTACCCTGCCCCAGGTTTAAATTAAAGGTTTCAATTTGTGTTTAAAACAGAAAACTCCTACTTCTTTGGCTCTAAGGGGTTGACTAGGGATTATCTTCCTTATAACTCCAGTGTTTAGGATTTGAAAGAAATGCTTGTACATCGTCAGCAAGGTCTGTCCAAAAGCATATTGTATGAGATTATGGCATTGTTTCGTCATCCTCCCTCTAAAGGCTTGTAACTTTTAGCAAGAGTTGAATGTCATAAAGAGAGTAAAAAGCATAGTTTAAATGTAATGAAAATGATTGGATCAAATCAAGACAAACATGTGCAATGCATTAATGAAACAAAGTTTGGCATTGATAGATAATTGTTTGAATAACAAAGAGATTACAACTTGAAAATTCAAATGAAACAAAGACATTCTCAATGATTTGGCATAGGATCAATGATCAAACTTGATCTCCTTGGCATCAATCAAGTCTTGAATCTTGTTCTTCAAGGTCCAACAGTCGTTGGTGTCATGTCCAGGACTGCCAGAATGGTAGGCACATCTCACACTCGGGTTATACTTGGAAGAGGAAGTATCAGGATTTTGAGGAGGATCCTTTAGTGTGATTAGCTTCAACTCCAACAAATGTTGTAACGCTTGAGACAAAGGCATGTTGATGTTAGTATACTTCCTTTCTTGATATCTTACCCTACGCCTATTGCCCTGTCTTTGTTGAACAGGCGTGGGATCGGAGATTAGGGTTGCCCCTACATGTTGATCATGACGACTCTTTTGACCAGTCACTGCATTGGACTCTTTCTTCCCATTGTAGGGCTTTTTTTGAGCATCAGAAGGTGTTTCTTCTTGAATCTTCCCACTTTTGATGCCGGCTTTGACCCTTTCGCCGGTCAGTATTAGCTCGGTGAATCTGGCTGAAGAGCTTCTGATCAAATGTTTGAAATAGGGACCAGACAAAGTCCCAAGAAACATGTCCACCAACTCCCTATCAGACAGAGGGGGTTGGACTCTACCAGCAAGATCTCTCCACTTCTGAGCATAGTCCTTAAAGCCTTCGCCTGTACCCATAGACATACCCTGAAGCTGAGTACGCGTGGGAGCAAGGTCGGCATTATACGGGTACTGCTTGTAAAAAGCAGCAGCAAGATCCTCCCAGTTGCGGATGCTAGCTCCTTCCAGTTGACAGAACCATTCAAGTTGAGTCCCCGACAGACTATCTTGAAAGAAATGAACCCAGAGATTTCTATCAGTAGTATAGGGATGAATCTTCCTCACATATGACCGGAGGTGTAGCTTTGGACAGGAAGCGCCATCGTACTTGGCAAAGGCAGGTGCCTTGAATTTATGGGGAATCACCACCCCAGAGGATAGACCTAGATCTCTGAAGTCCAGACCGGGCACCTTCTGTATCTCCATAGCGTTCCAGCGGTCTTCCAGCTGTTTGTACTTATCCTCAGCAGGAGGATACCGTTCTTCATCATAGTCCGTCTCGTTGTCAGAGACCAAAGGGCTAGGAGCCCTCCTTTCTTGTGGACTATCTTTCCCTTCAGATGGGGTGGTCAAATCAACTTCTTCTTGCAGCCCGTTCCCAAACCTGCGTCCAGTATTGAACATGATGGTCCTCTTTTTCTTCTTCTTCCTCTCTTTCAGAATCAGAGTCTTCAGTTCCTGCTGACCCTTAGCTAGGCTCATGACCAACTCTTGAAATTGGGCATTCTGGGCCTGGAGGGCCTTGATGGCTTGCTCAGTGGAAGGCTCAGTAGACATGATGATTGCTGAAATAAACAACGAAGAAGATAAGAGACCTGTACTGGAAGACCTGTTATGCAATGATATGTATGATATATGTATGCAATGTTTTCAAGGATCTCGCGGGGTAAACAAGAAACTGTTAGAATCTGAATCTGGTAGCTGGATTGAAGGAACTTCATGTTGCTGAGAGTCCTTCTTCAAGAGTCAAGCTCACCATATCGAGTGGGTCATAGCCCTTGACTCAATTTATCTTGTTTTGATCTTTAGATGGCATTGGCTAGAGGAAAATAAATCCCCTTTGCCCCTTGCTAGACATCTGATGTACTATAACCTGCATCACAGACCCTTGAGATCCTTGAAATGGTTAAGGAAATGTTAAGGTATGATGTTATGATGTGTATGCTATGTGTTTAAGCACAAGTGTGAGGTGATGTAAGTGAGCCCTGCAATAAATCCAATTTGTTGGATAAGGACTGTAAACAAAACCTACAAGGAACCCCTATTGTCAGATAACAAGTAGTTCAAGTTTGAAGGCACACAAGTCACACATATAGCCTTAAGTTTAGGTTGGCATGGAGTTTAGGCATTACCCTCTTTCAGTTTAGTTGGTTTAAACCTGTCCTAAAAAAATTGTAATCGGGTTCTAGAGGATCTCAATATCACTGACTACCCTCAATCGGTCATAATTCCAGCTTAGCAACCTTTTCTTGCGGCCGGAACCATCACGAGAGTTTAGTCTCAATGAGTGTAGCATACTGCTACTGTTCTATGGCCAAGTTGGTCAATTTAAGGTTCTAAGGTCAGTTGGTGCTTAATGATTCCTCAGAAGACCCATATTCTCCTCGTTTCAACACAAGGGATATCGGTATAGACCAAGGTGCCACACCAACGTAGCTACTGCTTCATCCGTGTCGGTCTACGCCAGACAGATCCCTCACAGTTTATTGCTACTTACCTAAAAAAGGTACCCCCAGATCCGGGTTAGGATCTATAGAACTCCGATACAAGCCCACAAAATTAAAAGCATACAAAGCAATACAATTGAAAACACAAGTGATCTAATCCCAAGGTATACCTCACTTATCAAAGTCCCCAGCAGAGTCGCCAGTTCTGTGGTCGGTGGGAACGAGAACTGACTATTTTTGGAATGCTAGTTCGCATTTGCGTTTGTTTTCGCAAAGTGTCGCGGTAAGCAAGAGTCGCCACCGTCTTTTATTTTATCCAACAAGGGAAAGGACAAAAGAGCAGAAAAATTCTTTTTCGAGATGTTTCTCGGGTTCGGGAGGTAGATTATAGAAAGGGAAGGTGTTAGCACCCTTTCTATCCGTGGTTATCCACGGGCTCTTAGGTACTTGCTCACTATGTTTTCAAAAAGTTTGCTTTTCTTTGTGATTGTGGGTTTTGAAAAGAATTTTTGTTTGAAAACTTCAATTTAACTCTTGTGTCTGTCCTCAAGAGTGTATGAAGTGTTTTTGAAAACTTTGTTCGAAAAGTGTAAGTGTGAAAAGTTTGTTTTGTTTTGAAAGAGCAAGTATCTAAGAACCTCTACCTACTCAAAAAGGAATTAAATTGTGCTAAAGTCCTTTAGACAGTGCTATCCCACTATTGAGGAGTAGGTAGCACCGTCGTTGGAGTTTCCGAGTCAATTCGATTTTAGGGACGTGTGGTCACTAAAGCAACGTTAGGACACTTTAGTGGTAATCCTAATGTCTTAGATCATTTTTATCAAGGCAACCATTTCGAGGCAACTTTGATCTTTGGACAGAAGGACGACCTCTAAAACATCTTATACTTAATGACCACGTTTGAGGCAACCAAGTGAGGTGTACCCTAAGAGTGGCATGTGCAAGTGTGTCAATTTTCAGTTTATGTTATCTTTGTACATGTTATGGTGAGTTATGGTTGATTTTAAATTAAGATAGATCTTGCCATGCAATCCTAGTTAGCATACATCTAAACAGTTAATATATGTACAGGAATTTAAAGTGCGAGAATTGTAAATCCTACGCTATTACAAGGCTTCGGGGAGGGGGATTATTTACATGTCCAAAATTGGGGGAATAAAGCAGTAAAGCGTAAAAGGTATCAGCTAAGCTATTACAAACCAGTAGGCAATTACAATAAAATAAACGCGCTCAAATCTGAAGATAAACTCTAAAAAATTCTAAGAATAAAATCTTTTTGTTGTTTTAGTTTATTTTGGGAAAATAATCTAAATCTATTTAATTTTAGTTTTTGGAAAAATGTTAAAATAATTAAAGGTTAATTTACAAAGTTAATTTAATAGAAAAAACTAACCTAATGTTTTTGTGTTTTTGATTTTTATTTTAAATTTAATTAAAAAGATAAAAAGATGTCAAATGAAAGCAAAAATAAAATACAAGGGGAATCCTTCGATCCAGGGAGAAAGGAGTTTCGACCCAAGGAGGGAAATGGTCCTTTCGATTGGGCCAGACAGTAAGGCGTGAGTAGCCTTCGATCCAGGGAAGAGGATTGCCCTTCGATCATGGAGGTCATGACTTTCGATCCAGGAATGAGATGCCTCCTTCGATCCAGCATGCTAATGGGTTCGATCCAGAGAAGGTGTCTCCTTCGATATGGGATGTTATACCTGCAAAAGTATGTTAGCGAAATAAAATGCAGGGCCTGGGTATTGAACCCCAGGCCCTTCGATCCTGCGCTTGCTGGGTCTCTTTAGGCTATGTCTGCAGCAAGTGTTAGCAAACGAAAAACATGACCTGGGTGCCAAACCCAGACCTTTCGATCCTGTATAAGATGGAAAATCAAAGACAACAAACAGTAATAATATGTTATGCAAATATGAGGTTGGATAGTTTACCCTTTCTTACCAGCAGATTGGGCTTTTAATTTGGACGTTTGTTGGATGTAGGCACCTTCGATCTGGGCACTTCCTGGATGTAGGCACTTTTGATTTGAGGGCTTCTGGGCGTGGGCACCTTCGATCTGAGGGACTGCTTTGGCTTGGAAAATTATGGGCAGCGTCTCTCCTATGTTTTGTTCTCCTGCAGATTTTTTGTGTGTGTTTAATTTTCGTTCTATGATTTTCGTGTAATTTTCCTTTTCGTGTAATTTTTGTGTCCTGGATATGCATGCTGGCCTCTGTATTTATAGGGGTGTGAGGGTGCAGTAATGGCAAGAGACAGCCATTAAGCAGGCCATTAAATTCCATGAGACAAGAAACTGACACATTAAAAGTTTTCCTTTTTTGAAGCATTTGTGTCCCTTGAATGAACCTGGACGCTTTTGACTTGAGTTCCCTCTTGATGACCTCCTTCGAATGGCCCTTGTCCAAGGATCAATCAAAGGGTGCTAATTAAAATTCCAATCGAAAGGCTTTGTTAACAGTCCAATCGAAAGGTGTTGTTCATGCTAATCAAAGGACATGGTTAACATGCCTATCGAAGCGGCCTTGACATAATGCCAATCGAAGTGCTTGTCCATGCCAATCTAAATGCTCCTTCAGAATGGCAATCGAAGGGCTCCTTCAGAATGCCAATCGAAGTGCTCCTTCAGAATGCCAATCGAAGTGCTCCTTCAGAATGTCAATCGAAATTCTCCTTCAGAATGCCAATCGAAGGGTCTTTCAGAATGCCAATCAAAGTGCTCCTTCAGAATGCCAATCGAAATGCTCCTTCAAAGTACCAATCGAAATGCTCCTTCAGAATGACAATCGAAGGGTCTTTCAGAATGCCAATCGAAGTGCTCCTTCAGAATGCCAATCGAAATGCTCCTTCAAAGTACCAATCGAAGGGCCTTTCTGAATGCCAATCGAGAGGTCTTTCATAAAGCCAATCGAAATGTACTTAAAGCACCACTCAAAAATTTTCTTTTTCCTTAGGCAAGAGTTTTTGATCAACCATGCAGGGGGAAGACTTTGGAAAACATGAGAGGGAAAATTTTGGGGTGCAACACCTAACTCTATAAATAGCTAATTCCTAAACCTAGGAAGGGAGATAAAATTTTGGAGAAAACCCTTGCATCCAAATGTTACGGTGGAGAACCCATCACTCTCACTAAAGCTCAAATCATTTGAGTAACTTGGGGTTTAACATCGAAACCCCAAGTATTCGAGCTAAGCCCCAAGCATTTGGTACCTGCAAACAAAAGAAGAAGAGATAATAGAGGTTGAAATAAGAGAGAAAACAAAGAATCAAAAAAGGATAAGACTTGAATATTCACGATAAGGAGATGTAGGTGTCATTCAACTTATGATTTTGTTGCAATTGATGTTGTTGTGTGGTTATTGTTGTTTAAATTGTTGATTTATGATATCTTTGGATAAGGATTAGGTTTATGGTTCATCTCTAGGGTTAGAGTTAGGGTTCTAAGGGCCTAGGTTAGGGTTCATCATTGTTGGGCTAGGTTTCTTGGGAATTAGAAGGGTTTGGGGTTAGGGTTCAAAGTTTATGGGTTTAAGATGAGGTTCTCAGCAAACCTTCATCATTCACGGCGACCTTGATGGCCGCTTGCGGTGGTTTGTACTTAGGTTTCCTAGGGTTCATATACATAGGGTTAGGGTTCATATGGAATTTGGGTTGGTGATTGAATTTCACGGTTGAAACTCAACCGAGAACTGGGTTTGAGGGTGATTTGCATGGTCGTTGAATAAGGAGCCATCAACTGAAACGATATCCGGCCGGTGGGGGCGAATTCTGATTGTCTATGATCTTAGAGAGAAGGAGGAGCATTTGTTGTATGGAGAGAAGAAGAGAGAGGAAGTCTGAGGGTATAGAGACAAAGAAGAAAAGAAAATGAGACAAGTGAGAAAAGTTTTTCTTAAGTACTCCTTCTGCCGTTCCTGGATGTGCAACACGTGGCCCTTCACTGAAAATGGGATCTGGGGACTATTGACCAGTCTCCATGCGCTCCACCCTACTATACACCCGGTCAACACTCAATCCTATCCCTTCATTTGGAATACTTTAGAGAATGAGGAGCATTTGATGTATGGAGAGAAGAAGAGAGAGGAAGTCTGAGGGTAAAGAGAAAGAAGAAAGGAAAATGAGACAAGTGAGAAAAGTTTTTCTTAAGTACTCCCTCTATCGTTCCTGAATGTGCAACACGTGGCCCTTCACTGGAAATGGGATCTGGGGACTGTTGACTAGTCTCCATGCGGTCCACCCTACCATACACCCGGTCAACGCTCAATCTTATCCCTTCATTTGGAATACTTTAGATCAACGTCCCAGGACTAACTCATGGTGACCAATTGATCCAAATTAAACGCTTATTATCACGTCAACACACCATATGCTCATAGGACTCACCCCAAGTTGTATAAATAGACTTGAACAAATGTTCTGGGCCAGGCCCATTAGTTTTGACACCCCCTAGGATTACTACCTCAACTAAGGTCACACCCCCTTTGCGTTTTGGACTCTATCTGATTTTGGGCTTAGCACATTGCTATCTAGACCCCCCCTAAGATTTACTTAATTGAATTAAACTACACCCCTGTTTTATTTATTTATAAATGTTATATTTTTTTTTAGTTTATTTATTTTTCGAATTTACTTTATAATTTGTTTTTATTAAATAACTAAAATATTTTTGTAATTAAGTATAATTAGTTTTTAGGGGAAGTAATAAGTCTTTTTTTTAATTAATAATTTTAGTATTATTAATTCAAATTATTTTCTTAAACTACTAACTATTTTCTTACTAACTATCTTTTTTTTTTAAACTTTTTACTAACTTTAAACATTATATTTTAATTGCATAGTCTATTTTCAAAATTCAAAACAATCATTAAAGTAGTTAATCCATCAAATTAATTTTTACTAACATAACAAAAATTCCATATTTAAAAAAAAAAGGATTGTCAAATCACTTCCAAATTAAACTTCGAACTATGTCTACGATTACTCAATTTTAAAATCCAGACGAATTTCAAAGGATCATTCGAAGGCAATTCTACACAATCCTATAAAAAAACCTAATCAAACAAATACGAACTACGAAATGAACTCTGATTTCTTCGCAAGAGGATACGTAGGCACACCGTTAAAACCAAGGCGAGTCCCCTAACTAAAAAATAAAATCTTTTCATGAATACATGGTAATAAACACATTTAAGTAGAAATCCCCATTAAGTTATAAACCTAAAAAGGGTTCCCTTGAGTACAAGGGAGGTAAAAGGTGCCTAACACGTTCCCTTTATCTAAACAAACTCGTGAACCTAAAGATCTCTGAAATTAAGGTTTTTCTGTTCTTTTCTCGTCATTAGGACAAAAATTAGTGGCGGCGACTCGTATTTTTTGCCGATTACGACACCAGGTACAATTGCAGTGTCAATGGCTCCTTACAGAATGTCAGTTTCAAGCTGGGTGAGTTGAAGAAACAACTGGAAGAAATGCTTGAGATGAAGTCTGTTCCACTGAGTGTTTCACAGTGGGGTGCACCTGTGTTGTTAGTTAAGAAGAAAGATGGAAGTATGAAATTGTGTGTGGACTACATGCAATTGAACAAGGTGACCATTAAGAATAAGTATCCACTCCCGAGGATTGATGATTTGATAGATCATTTAGTGGACGCGTTTGTTTTTAGTAAGATCGATTTAAGGTCATGTTATCTTTATATTCATGTTAAAGCAAATGATATTCCGAAGAAGGACTTTTGAACAAGGTATAGCCATTACAAGTACAATGTGATGGCGTTTGCTGTGTCTAATGCGTGTGCCATGTGTTTTCATGGAGTATATGAATCGAACATTATATTCGTATTTGGATAAGTTTGTTGTGGTCTTCATTGATGATATTCTGATTTATTCAAAATCAAAAGAAGAACATGTTATGCATTTGTGAATTATGTTGCAGGTGTAAAACAACAGAAGTTGTATGAAAAGCCGTCAAAGTGTGATTTTTTGTTGAAGGAAGTGAGTTTCCTTAGCCATGTAATTTCTAGTGGTGGAATTGTTGTTGATCCATCTAAAGTTGATAAAGTGTTTCAATGTGGGACTCTGAAGTCTGCGACCGAGATTCAAAGTTTTCTTGGTTTACAAAGTTATTATCGAATGTTCATTGAAGGATTTTCTAAGTTAGAATTGCAGTTAACACAATTGACTCGAAATGGTCAAGCTTATGTGTGAAATGTTGCGTGTGAAGAAAGTTTTGTGGAATTAAAGAAGAAACTAAAGACCTCTCCGGTATTTATTTTGCCTTATCCGAGTAAGTCTCTTGTGGTGTATTTTGATGCATCGAAGATGAGTCTTAGGGGTGTTCTAATGCAACATGGACAGGTTATTTCTTATGCTTCTAGGAAACTGAAGGTTCATGAAAGGAATTATCCTATGCATGATTTGGAGCTAGCAGATGTGGTGTTTTTGTTGAAGATCTAGAGACATTATATATTTGGTTCTAAATTTGAAGTACTCAGTGATCATAAGAGTGTAAAGTACTTGTTTGATCAGAAGGAATGAAATATGAGACAGAGAAGGTGGATTAAATTGTTAAAAGATTATGACTTTGATCCGAGTTACCATCCTGGTAAAGCAAATGTAGTTGCTGATGCATTGAGTGCAAAGTTGTTACATTTGTCGATTCTTATGGTTCAAGAGTTAGAAATGATCGAACAATTTAGAGATATGAGCTTGGTGTGTGAAGGGACTCTTGATAGTGTGACGGGACTCTTGATAGTGTGAAGTTAGGAATATCGAAACTGACTAGTGGTATTATAGAGGAAATCTGAGAAGGTCAAAAGATTGATTTGAAGTTTGTTGACAATTAACCTTGATTAACAAAATGTATACAAAATGTTTGTTTCGAAGAGTGTTTTGAATGTGTGAGGTGTGGAATGGTTTTTTTTTTGTGAGCAAACAATTATGAGAAATCTACCTACTCAAAAAGTCTTTGTTCTTTTCCTCCTCCTTTAGATAATGCTATTCTACCATTGATTAGTTGAGAGCCATATCATTGGATGTAAGGGACGGGCGTGGGTCATCGTATAGTCATAGAAGGCAACCTGTAAGATGTTTTAGCAATTTTTTTAAGGGACAAAGATCTTTTACCAAAGGCAACATTTGAAGGGTCATCGAGGGACTATGATCTTTTAATCGAGGGTCTTTTGCTAAAACATCTCACATTCGAAGGACATGACTGATTTGAATATGAGACAACAAGTGAGGTTAACCCTAGAGGTGCATGTGTGCAACGTGTTTGATTTCAAGTATTTTATCTTGAATTAGGGTTGTCTAATGTTTTGATTTTAAATCTTGTCATGCAAACCCTAATTACTAGCAATTATAAGGAAAACGGTAAATTTTGGAATTTAAATGTCCTACACTATTACAACGCTTTGGGGAATGGGGGGTACAAATTTACAAATGGGGATGACAAGTAAAATAAACCCTAATTACTATTAGAAAGCTTTGACAGATACATAAATTGTAATGCGAAATAGTAAAATGCGCAAAGAAATGTAAAGTGTATAAAAGAGAGAAGAAATTGTTTTTTTGGTGAGTTTTATTTATGGAAAAAGTTTTATAGTTAACCTAATTAAACTAATTAATTTACAAGGGAATTTAATTAATTATCTAACAAAAAAACCTAAAATCTAAGTTAATTATAATTAACAAAATCAACCTAAGTCTATTAATTTTAATTTGTGAAAGAGAAATTAATTGTTAGAAAAATATTTCTTGGGGTTTAAAAAAATAAGATAAAATAAAAATGATCAAAATATTTTTAGTCTATTTATTTAAGAAAATATATTTTTGTATTTTAATTAAATAAAAATTAAATAAATAAATAAAGAAAACATAAAAAATATAAAAAAGAAAATAAAAGGTTGGGGCCTGAGTTAAAAGTAAAAGAGATGGTGAGAAAATCATTTTGATAGGCCCAACATAAGACTTTTTTTGTTTAAATCAGAAACAAAATAAAAAGAATAAAACGGGCTTGTGGTTAGTAAGCAATCAGGGGGTGATAGGAAGAAAAATATGAAGAAACACTTATGGCCCAAGGCCCACATGTGCTGGAAAAGGAAAATAACAATGAAAAATATAAAAATGGGATGTTGGGGCTCGAACCCAGGTCATAAGGGTGAATAGGCGCGCGCTTTAACCACTGGGGTGGTGATACATTCGTTGGTTTATGCAACAGTTATTCCATTTATTATAAAACCCTTTCTGAATGAACATCTCCTTCTTTCTCGCGCCAGCCACCTTTGATGGATTTTTGAATTTTCAAACTTGCTCATTTCTCAACCATTTCAGTAAGTGTAAACATCAGACTTGTTCGAAATTTCATCACAATTTCAACCATACAAATAACTTAAGCTAACACTCAAATATGAACACGAATTTTTGTTGGTAACAAATTTTGACCTAATTTTTCTCTAACTTCAGCTTCAAAATTCGCATCACTCAGGCAATAGAAATGAAAACTAAAGGCATGGTTAGCTTCGGGAAATGATGTCTACATTTTTTATTTACTTAATAACTATTAATGATTCTTGTATGAGGAATTCAAAGTTGAGAAAACTTACCTCAAAACTGGAAATTGTGTTTGAGGTGTGGTGATGATGTGGATAGATTCACTGGACTCCTATGAAGCTAATGCAATGCTTACTTTGGATTCAGAGTGGTTGAATCTTCCTGTAGAAGTCAATGTGCAGAACTCTGTTTTTGGAAATGGAGGATGGTGTTGGAGGTGTTATAATTGTGTAACAAGGTCTTGGATAGGTTCTATATGGTGCATGGAATCTTTGTGATTGATTTAGAGTGAAAACCCACAAGTGGTTTATGTATTTGGAATTCAAAGTAAGAAATGGCAAGTTATAGAGTTTTTGGTGCAATTTTTTATTTCAGGGAGTTTGAGGGAGTTTCAAGGCATGTGAATTTGTGTCTTAGGTTGCAAATGACCTCTCTATTTATAGAGGAAAGGTTTGAGGGTTTAATATAATCAGAAACAAGAAATCACATGTTATGGTATTCAAACTTGTTTTTGAAGCAAAGTTGAAATTCATGGTTTCAATGTGAAGTACAAGAGCTTGTAGGGTGGTTAACAGGTTGTAGATATGTTTCTTCTTGATTTGAAAAGTTTTGGAGTCAGAAGCAATAATGTATGAGCTCAAGGATAGTTCACATTGTGTATAAAGCAACTTTCAAGAATGGAAGTGGGAAATTTATTCCATCAATGGCAAAATGGTTTGGACAATGGCTCAATCACATGGATAATGGCTCAATCAGTTGTGTAAACATATAACTATGGATAGACTTGCAATTTTGAAGTCCTACAAAGCAAGATTATGCAGCATGCTTGAAGTTTGAATCAAGTGTTCTTCATGAAAAATGACCTATAATTCAAGAATGGATGCCCAACTTCTTCTATTCGATTGTCCTAGCTCAAGTGTGCTCTCTTCAAGTTCTTTAATATTTTGGAAAGCTTGAAACATTGTCTACAACATTAATTTTGACCACATTGGCTAAATAAAATTTGAGCTAGGAGAAAATTTGTCAAGAAGTTAGGTCAAAAAAATCTGCCTAAACTTGCCAAAATTTTCACTAAGTGTTTTATGAAAAATGTCATGACTTTGTGAACTTATATCTTCAAATATAAGAATATTTTGGAAATCAACCCTCTAATACAAAGTTGTAGAGTTCATCAAGATATAAAAAATTTAAGTTGAAAGTTTTCCTTGAATCATCTTGCATCTTGGTGAAAAATTGTCATGAAGTATTGAAATTATCAAGGTTAAAAACACTTAGAACTTTTCTAAGTCTTTGAAATCTATACTTTTTTGTTGAATTTTTGAATTTATTGACTCTTGATGATCATGTTTGATATTTTTTAATGTCTTTATGAATTTTGATCTTTGAAATTCAATGTTGACCAAAAAGTCAAACTTTGACTTTTTGTGTATCAATTGACTTTTCATCAGTTGATCAAATTTCAACTATCAATCCAATGATCTTGTGAAATGATTTGAGCCATAAAATCAGGTCTACATGTTCTATTTTAGTCTTTGAAATTATGCTTCAATTTATTAGGTCATGTACTAGGTCAAGAATCATTGACCAGTCATTCTCGATTAAAACCCTAATTTTAACAATTTTGCCCCTTTGATGTTCAGAATGTTTTTCTTGAGGGATTGTGATCAAAACTTGATAACTTGATGAATATGAATTCAAAATGTTGATGTTGGCCAAAAATCATGAAATTTGACTGTATATTGACCATAATTGACTTTTTACCCAATACAGCTGATTTTCAGTCATCTGAGCAATTGACTGAGCAAATTTGTGATGCAAGACTTGAAACTTGGTATGAGCAATCTTGGAGATCTATAATGAACCATGAAAGTAAATTTAGGAATCAAAAGTCAAATTGTACTTGAGAAAACCAAAACCCTAATTTAGAGGCTCAGTGCTTAGGAGGTGAGATTGTCTGATCAAACCCTTGAGGCCCCTTGAGCATTTGAGATATTTGGTGAGGGATGTCTTGAGAAAAGAGAGGGAAAAAAAATTGGGGTACAACACACCATATGAATAGTTGTATGGTAGGAAGTGTATAAATCCATTGTGTTGGTTTGAGTCGGACCTGAGATTGTGCAGGAGACGACTAAAAAAATTAAGATAATCCAAGAGAGGATGAAAGCTTCTCAGAGTCGTTAGAAGCGTTTCATGACAAGATGATAAATGAAATTTAATTCCAAAAATATGATCATGTGTTTTTTAGAGTAACTCTGGTGACCGATGTTGGTAGACCTTTGAAGGCGAGGACGCTTATGTCGTGATTTGTTGGTCCATGTTAGATATCGGAAAATATAGGTGAAGTGGCTTATCAGATTACTTTACAATTGCGCTTGCAAATCTTCATGATGTGTTTCATGTATCTCAATTGGAGAGGTATATTCCCGATCCTTCGTATGTGATTCAAATGGATGATGTATATGTAAGAGATGACTTGATGGTTGAAGCATCACTCGTGCGGATAAAAGGATGAGAATTGAAGCAATTGTAGGGTAAAGACACCGCCTTAGCAAAGGTATTGTGGGGTTAACCAGCCGGTGAAAGTTGGACTTCGGAACGTGAGGATCAGATGAGAGAGGCTTATCCGATTTTCTTTCCGCCAGATAATTTTAGAGGGAAAAAATTATTTTAAGTGAGGGAGAGTTGTAACACCCTGTTTTTACCAATTTTAAATTGAGAGTCGCCACCCTTAAATTTTATCTTTAAGAATGGAATATAAATGATAACCCTAATTTGGTCAGAGATTCTAAGTTGTTTGACTCGTTCTTAGACGAAGGGAAGGTGTCGGGAATCCCTCACCTACCTTATTCCCAAGGATACTTGGATTTAGAATTACGACTTAGGAAATAGGGTTTTAATTTTTTATTAGGGGAAATTGCCACAGTTTTTAATTCGTAGTTCGTAGTTGGTTGGTGTTTTTTATAGATTACGGTGATGTTTTAAATTTCCCTTGTACTAAGTCTAGGTGTGTGAATAGAGGAGTTGTTAGACGAAGTTCGTAGTCGATTTAAAGTATCTTCGTAATCCTTTTTTAAAATTATCTTAGATTTAATTAAGTTAGTAAGAAAAATAGATTTGACGTTGGTTAAGTTATTTTTTAAATATATTAATATAAAAAACTTTTTAATGCACGACAAAAACAATTTTAAAGTAATAAAATATTTAAATGAATTAGGAAAAAAATAAATATTTGATTTTTAATGATAATAGTAAATGTTTTAGAATTTATAAATATATTAAAAATAAAATTATAATAATAATATAAACAATAAAAAAATAATTTTAATATAACGCATGGGGGTGTAATTCCTAACATAGTAGCAAATCTGCGGGGTTTGTTCAGCAAGGGTGAGATTATGGCCCAAGAGCCCATAAGACCAACTAATACCCTAGTTATACCTTAACTTGGATTAATAATTAAAAAAGAAAAATGTGAAATAGAAAGAGCTTGGGGCAGTACCTTTAGCAAAGAGGATAACAATTTTTAACTTTCCCAATGTTTACCAATTGACCAATGAGCAACTAACAAGTGGCAAATTTATCATTAAATAAAAAAAACTATCTCATAACCTTGCAACCAGATCTCGTGAAGACATATCTCAACCTTTCTCCATGTATTTCATCTTCTTCTCTCTTCTTTCATTTTCCTGAAAAGGAAGCAAAAACATAAAAAAACAAACACACGAATCTGATTAAACTAAAAAAAGGACTTGACAATGACGATTCGGATCTGTGGGCAGTAGTCAACTGCCTGTGAGAAGGCGGAACCGTGGAAGGAGGTCTGTCGAAATCTGGGCATGCATAGCCGTGGATCTGCAAGCTCTCAGCAATTCTGCACACAGAGGGATCTGTCCGTCATAAGTAGTCATCTGAGTGGTGAACGTGAGCCTTAAAATTCTTCCTTCTATTTCTCTATTTTCCTACACAATAAACAAAGACGAAAATCACAACAAATATATATTTTCCAGATTTTTTTTTGTGACTTGCTGTTGAATTCTCTGTTAGATTATTGTTCTTGTGCCACTTTATTTCTCATCTTCTTTAACATATTTCCATATCAAAACAAACAACAAAAATCATCAAATAAATAAATTTAATAACATACCTGGTGGAGGTAAAGGTTGTCGACAGTGGTTGCGGTTTGGTGAAGCTTTTGAGGTATTGAAAAAATGTACGGATTGTGAATATGTGACGCGAGAACAAAAAGAGATATTTGTATCAGTGTAGTTTGTTAGAAAATTGTGTGAAAATTATTGATAATAGAATTGGCCTCTTAGTGTAAGAATAGATGTGAGAAATGGCATCCTCTTGATGATATAATATCATCTCTTTATATAGCAAGAAAAAATTAGGTTAAAAACTAATTAAAGAAATAAAGTTTAAAATTTGTTATTAATCGATGCTAATTATAATTTTTTTTTAAATTTGATTTGATTTCTAAAATTTAACTATTTTGATCAATCTCATAAAAACTATCCTAAAATAAAATGGAATATAATCAATAAAAAATATTTTTGGTATTTATTATAATTTTTACACTCAATTTTTGTAAAAAGTGCATAAAAATAAATAATTAATTTTAAAAATACCATAGTAAAAAATACGAAAAAATAATAATTAAATAATAAAAAATGAATTTTTTGTGATTTTAGAAATAATTAAAAATAGAAATAGTTAGTAACAAATAAACAAAAATACCTAAAGCGCACCATTTGGGATTTGAACCCTTGACATTGTGCTTCCAAGCTATGTTGCCTTACCAATTGAGTTATGTTATTTATTTTAAATAAAAATCCAATTAGAAGTGTATGAGAGGAGCGCAAATATTTTCTATTTAAATTATATATATATATATATATATATATATATATATATATATATATATATATATATATATATATATATATATATATATATATATATATATATAAAATTTAAAATTAAACTATTATATTTTTAAATAGAATTAAAAACGAATATTTATAAAACCCAAAAGGTTAATGTGAATAAACCCAAAATAATTTAAAAATCCAAGTTTGAAAATAATTTTGACTATAGCACCAAGACGGACAAATTTGGAGTATGACAGCTGCCCTTTTTTAATTACTCTTGGATTGAATAGTGTGAGAATAGAAGGAATCGCATATTCGAATAAGAGGGTTATTAAATAATGGAAGACCCCAAAATTTGGACTAAAGATTATTAAGGATACACTGATATAGCATACCCAAGAGCTCAAAGAAATAGGCAAAGACGATGATGTATCATCCTACCAGATTTTGGATAAAGTTTTGATTTGACTTAGATACGACATCACAAATAACTCGTCAATACCTATAAGAGATAAGATATTTTCGTATATTTACCATAACCTAGGATGTAAATAATACGAGTTTGAGAAGTTGACTTACTAGTGCTTTGAGACTAATATAGTAAGTTTATAATGCATGTTTTGTCTTTTCATCACAACCTAGGGGATGAATAAAATAGAGTTTTGATAATGCATTGCCGCATGGAGACTAATGCAATGAATTATGCAGGTTTCACTATGTTTACTACGACCTAGAGAGTAGAGAGTATGAGGATAAACCTGTGCATTTATCACGACCTAGGGGATACAAGACAATAGGGATAGGATTACGTTATTCATCACGACCTAGGGGATGAATAATATAACCCTAAAAATTCACATACCTATCACATCCTAGGGGATAGATATTTGAAGAATTTGTTCGTTTACCACAACATAGGGGATAAACGGCTCAAAGATAGATTCATGTATTCATTACAACCTAGGGAATGAATAATATGAACCTGGAAATTCGCACACCTACCACAACCTAGGGGGTAGATGATTGAAAAGTGTTTTGGTGATAAAATCTTAGATAACTAGATCAAAGATGAGATCGAAATTTTACCGGTTGCGTCTATTCTTATCCGAGGTAATTGCTTGCTTTGATAATCTGACAAAGGGCCCCAAGGCTTCGCTGATAATGTCGGTTGTGTCTGTTCTCAACCAAGACTTAATCAACTTGAAGAATTGAACCCCAAATTCACTGATGATATATGTTCTGTCTGCTCTCAACCAAGACTATTAACATGAAGAAATGAACCCCAAATTCATTGATGATGTAGGTTGTGTCTGTTCTCAACCAAGATTATCAACATGAAGAAATGAACCCCAAATTCATTGATGATGTCGGTTTTGTCTGTTCTCAACCAAGACTATCAACATGAAAAAATGAACCCCAAATTCACTAATGATGTCGGTTGTGTCTGTTCTGAACCAAGACTATCAACATGAAGAAATGAACCCCAAAGTTTTACTAATGAAGCCAGTTGTGTTTGTTCTTAACCGAGGCTTGATCAATATGATAACCAAATGAAATTGAATGTGTTTGAGAGATTTGAACTTGAAAAAAATTTATTTGATAATTGCACGTGAAATTCCCAGAGGATGGTGATGACTAGGCTTTAGATATGAGTCATAGGTAAGCTTCCTAGTGACATTTTTAATAGTGGTACCTTCAACGGGTTGTCTGTTCTCAACTAAGGTGGCTATAGTGATAGTATGAACAATGGACAATGCTAAGCTTGGATCTTGGATGTTGAGTGTGTCTTTGCTAGCCATCATGCCTTGAGATTTTCTGTAGTTTTCATGGGCATATATGATTGAATGTAATGCATGTATGCATGTTTGATATGTTTATGCTTGATGTATGCAAGATGTATGGTATTTATGCTTAATATGATAATATTATTAATTGAAATGATCTGATGATTTATAAATGCAATGTCCATTTTATTTGAACTATGGAATATGTGCATAAGGCAGGCTACCAGCCGAGAACTAGTGATAAGGATTAGCTTCCAAACTGAAATTGGAACACTGTCAGACTAGAACTGGACTTTACGCTAATGTTATAAGGGCTACTAGAATAGTATCCCCTTGGAAAGTTGAGACGTACATCAAAGTCACTATTATCAGTAAGGTCGTTGGAAGACGTCGATCAGGTGATTGGAAAACGTGAGGCTGCTCACGATTTTTACATATGGCTACTTACGTATGGACGATTGATGAATGCAAGAGGTTGATCATGCTTCGTATGGCTGCCAATGAATTAACAAAGGGATAAGGTTGTGTGAGGTTGCTCATGTCTTGGATGGTTGTATGCAAGGCCGCTTACGATTTAGTTTGACGAAGAATGCTTGTATCACAAACTCATTGAGAGAGATAGTCGGAGATATGTTAGAGATTGCAATAGTGACTCCCTTAGAAATTGACTCTATATTTTTACGGGGTCCTAAGTCTCAGTCTATGTTATATTATGCATGCATGCAGATGTAGGCGTTAATGTAGAAAGATTGACCAATGCATGTAGTGGGTGACTTGGATATGCATCAAAGGATGTTTGAATTTGATGTGCCAATGAAAATTGGGCTCTTTGTTAGATCCATGCTGTCAGAAGTCATCAGGCGGATGAGATGATAAGTATAGCTTGGTTGTAGATCAAAGTGAACTAATGAATGCATGACAATGACTTATGAAGACTCGTATGCTTTTGACTGATTCCCCTATGATGGGTAGTAGATGATTAAAGCATGTGTGTTTCTTGCATAACAAGGTTGCTTGTCACATGGTTGCAGGGCGTGATACTAACGTGATTTCCTAATACTCGATTTGAAATTGAAAATTGTTGATGTAGGAGAAGGATCCACTGGCGATTGTTAAAGTAAGCAAAGAGCTTGCCCCTTTGTGGAATATCTTGCCTCAATATCTCAGGTCTTGGAGGAGATTCTATTTGAAATAAGCTTGGAAATGGTTTTATCATAATATAAATGGCCCCACTATCTTGAACTATGCCCCTGATTAAAAGACTTTTGAAAATATTTGGCTTTGATGAACCATTTCGAATCAACGCCTTTGGATAGAGCCTCACAGTGGTTTTCCCCAACATTTGAATTTTGGAAGATGTTCCTCTCAATCTCCAGGATATGGAGGAAGTAACTTTAGAAAGAACTTAGACCTCACCATGAACTTGACATAGATTTCCCCAAATATTCGAAGCTTGAAAAGTTTTGTTCTTGAAGTTGTTTAAGAGAGAATTTGGACCCTACATGTAGTAGGATGAAATTGATACATACTGCCCAAACATTTAAGTCTCAAAGGTTGTCCCCTAATTATTAGGGCCTTTAGGAGTTGTTGAAAAAGGAAACTGAGTCCTACAATGTTGTGATATGAACTTGATTAAGGAATTTCCCTTTGAAAGGTATGCCCTTGATTGGTGCTTTGAAATGTGATCCAAGTTGATTGAATCTCAGAATGGTCACCCCTAGTCAATAAGATATTTATGTGATATACCCCTATGATCATTAGACTTTCCTATTACCATAAGGTTCTTCCTTAGATGCTTTAGCTTCCCGGAATGGATCACTTCTGATTAAACTAGTTTATGAGATCTCCTTTGATGCTAAGCATTTATTCGTAGATAAAATCATACCTTTTGAAAAGTAATTATATTTTATGCACATGCAAGTTTTGAAATCGAAGTTTGTTACAGAGAAAAAAATGGATGATTAGAGATGGAGATTCGAAGAAGCGATACTAAAATAGGAGTCAGTTTGACAAAATTTTTGCCGAGTATGCTTTCATAGTTAACCTTGCTTCAATTAGGACTTTTGTAGGTTGTAACGTGTCCATGGTTCGTGGTTTAAGAAACAAAGGAAATAAGGCTCAAAATTTATTTTAACCCCCCCCCTCCCCCATTCTCCTTGATGTTCTCCAATCCTAAATCCAATTAATGCAACAAATATGTTTAATCTCCAAGAGAAATTTTGTAGTCGTGCAAATGATGAGAAGAGTAGATAAAGATCCAAACACTATTGAAAAGGATTGATAGGATCCAAGAATTGATGTAAAGACTTGAAAATTCTTGAGGTGGCAGTCATAAGATTTTTTTTCAAATTTGTTAGTTTTTTATCCGTTATTTTTGCATGGACTGATTCTTTTGAATTTTGGTCCATCGGGATACCCTAACTTTTTCCTAAGTCAAGTTTATTTTCTATTTTTACTTGACTTAGCAAGCTTTATTTTTTTTTAATTTCTCTTTTTTTTTTTAAATTTGTGACTGCCATGTTAACTTTGTAAGTTTCATCTTTATTGTTTCCTCGGTCTTGAGTGGTGTATTGAAGAAGAAGGATTTGTGGACTTTATCTTCATTGGTTCCTCAATCTAGGATGATGAATGTGAGGGAAAGGGTGTGCTTGAACCTTTGCTTATACTACTATC
The DNA here is from genome assembly GCA_948472305.1 of Vicia faba. Lineage (NCBI taxonomy): Eukaryota > Viridiplantae > Streptophyta > Magnoliopsida > Fabales > Fabaceae > Vicia > Vicia faba. The sequence continues at coordinate 805,328,957 of OX451736.1, read as the reverse complement.
TCAATAAAGTATCGAGGAAGGAGATATGCTTGAACCTTTTCCTGGATGGACTTGATTCTCTTGAGAATAAAATGCACCACTTAATTAATTGAAAGACTACCCTGCCATAGGTTAAAATTAAGGTTTTTTTTTTAAATCGAAAAAACTCCAACTCCTTGTTCGAGGGGGTTGACTAGGGATTAACTTCTTATTTCTCCACTGTTTAGGAATTGAAATAATGCCTTACATCGTCAGCTCGGTCTTACATTTAAAGTGTATGTCATCCAAATTTAGTAATTTAGTTTTCATCATTATCCCTCAAAGTTTGTTAAAGTTGTGAAATGAAGATGGAAAAGAAAAGTGAAAATGAAAAGTCGTCAATTATTCATGGAAAGTGATAGAAGAGTGAATACGAATGGATCAATTTAAAAAACATGCATGCTTATTTTATTAGAATTAATAATCAAAAGATACAAAGTTACACCAAATACAACTTAGCAACTTGGAAATTACAAATTGAAATTGATAAGTCTGATGATCCTATAGAAGAACTTTTGTGTTGATCCACTTGACTTTAGGAGATACTTCTTAGTTCTTGGATTGTTGAAGTAAGCGGTGACCTTTATCCTTTCTTTTGTTGGGTATACCTCTTTTATTGATAAGGCAATTACTGCTATTAATGTAGGGGAGTTACCCTTAGTAGTGGCATCTGAGGCATTGTGTAGGCCCATAGTCATCTTGGTGATGGGTTGTCCTCTCTCCAATAAGACTTGTATCTCTTGAATTTCTCGATAGCTTTTTAGTTCATTTGCGAGTATCGGGAAACCCTGCTAGCAGATGATAGTTGGATAATGGTTTAAAGTGGAAATGGATATGTATGAATGTATGTAACTGGAAATGCATGGGTATGCAAAAAATATTTTTGGCTTTAAGGGTATGCAAAAAAGATTCATGGATATGCAATATGTTGCAACGTGGAAGTAGTATGAAGGTAAAAATAAGGGCACCCTATACTGGTTTAATGATAGATACGAAAATGATGATATCCTACATTGACTCAGAGATTGAGATAGGCAGAAACTCCTTAAGGACGAAGATAATGATAGACATGAAAATGGGGATACCCTACACTGACTCAAAGATTGAGACATGTAGGAATTACTTAAGGAGTAGGGACCATGAAAGACAAAGAAAAATCCGTATAATCTAGGGATTATAATAGAGGGACGGGAATTCCTACAGGATAGGAATTGTGATAGACCAACAGATGATTAAGATGAAGGTTGGACTTGAAGGAATAGCATGGAAGAGAGCACACGGTGACTGGTTTTCAATCAAAAAATACCATGTACTGATATAGGTCACATGGCGTGCATTAGCGAGGAATTCATTCATGGGAAAGTTTCATTTGAAGGTTAAGATCCTAAGGTTCTAATGACAATGATGGGCCAAAGCGAGGTCCCTATGGGCTAGGGATAGTAACGGGCACATGGAAGTCCCTACAGGCTATAACATACTTAAGGGAATCCCCATGGACCTAAGGTTTGTAATTGACAAACTAAAACCCTCGTGGGTTTAGGATACGGAATACCCTATACGGGTTCGGGGTATGTGAATACCCTATACTTGTTTTTGGGATATATATAGAGATGGAGATACCCTTACAGGTTAAGAGGATAGGATGTTGAGAGACTAACCTATAGAAGAATTCCTATAAAGGTTCTAAGTTTTTCTACCCTTCCTAATAAAGTGGCTTCCTTAAGGGTATCATGGATAACACTAGAGGGAAAGGTACAAGGGCCTCCCTTAAGTGGAGCCGCTTTACAGACCGAAACTTCCGTCTCTGGGCCATGAAATGTCTCACCATGTGATTTTGGTTTAAGGGTAATACAAACATTCATACGTTTCATTCCAAAGTCCTACCCATAAAGAGGATGTCTCTTGACCCGTATTCCTTTCGCAGAATTCCACCGACTCTAGGCGAAGTTGTCACATAAACTCATAGGGCTGATGTGTCCCCTTGGCTAATAGACGAACATTCTTTCTAAGGTTTTTTGAAAAATATTTTTTTTAGAAATAAATAATCCCATCAAATACAATATGATAAAAAATAATAATTAATGTAAGCAAATGAATAAATAAAGGCAAATATTGAATGAAGTAAAAAACAAACAAAAACCCTAATCATAAGAGAGAGGCTTTTAAACCCTAGGGTTGAATCCCAGTATGGTCGACAACTATTGTTACCGGTTTTAAATTGAGATTCATCACCCTTAATTTTTATCTTTAAGAAGGTAATATAAAGGATAACCCTAATTTGGTCAGAGATTCTAAGTTGTTGGACTATTTATTAGATGAAGGGGAGGTGTTAGGCAACCCTCACCTACCTTGTTCCCAAGGATACTAGGATTTAGAATTACGACTTAAGAAATAGGGTTTTAATTTTTTATTAGGGGAACTCGCCATGGTTTTTAAGTCGTATGCTTATGTATCCTCTTGTAAGGAATCAGAGTCCCAATTCATAGTTAGTAGTTGGTTGATGTTTTTTTGGATTACAAAGATGTTTTGAATTTCCCTTATACTATGTCTAGGTCTGTGAATAGTGGAGTTATTAGACAAAGTTCACAATCGATTTAAAGTATCCTCATAATACGATTTGAAAGTTATATTAGATTTAATTAAGTTAGTAAGAAAAATAGATTTGATATGGTTAAGGTATTTTTTAAATATATTAATATAAAAAAATCTTATTAATGCATGACAAAAATAATTTTAATGTAATAAAATATTTGGATGAATTAGGAAAAAATAAATATTTTATTTTTAATGATAATAGTAAATATTTTATAATTTATAAATATATTAAATATAAAATTATAATAATAATATAAATAATAAAAAAAATTAATAAAAATTAATAAAAATGCATGGGGGTGTAATTCCTAACGTAGTAGCAAATCTGGGGGGTTTGTTCAACAAGGGTGAGATTATGACCCAAGAGCCCATAAGACCAACTAATACTCTAGTTATATCTTAACTTGAATTAATAGTTAAAAAAGAAAATTGTGAAATAGAAAGAGCTTTGGGCGGTACCTTTAGCAAAGAGAATATCAATTTTGAATTTTCCAATGTTTACCAATTGACCAATGAGCCACTAACAAGTGGCGAATTTATCATAAAATAAAAAACTATCTCATAACCTTGTAATCAGATCTCGTGAAGACATATCTCAACCTTTCTCCAAGTATTTCATCTTCTTCTCTCTTCTTTCATTTGCCTAAAAAGGAATAAAACAAACAAAAAACAAACACACGAATCTGATCAAACTAAAAAAAGGACTTGACAACGACGATTCAGATTTGTGGGTGATGATCAACAGCCTATGAGGAGGCAGAATCGCGGAAGGAGATCCGCCGAAATCTGGGCATGCATGGCTGTGGATCTGCAAGCTCGCAATAGTTCTTCACCCAGAGGGATCTATTCGTCGGAAGTAGGCGTCGTGAGCGGTGAACATGAGCCTCATAATTCTTCCTTCTATTTCTCTATTTTCCTGCACAACAAACAAAGACAAAAAGCATAACAAATATATAATTTTCAGATTTTGTTTTGTGACTTGCTGTTGAATTCCCTGTTTGATTATTATTCTTGTTCCACTTTATTTCTCATCTTCTTTAACCTTATTCTATATCAAAACAAACAACAAAACTCATCAAATAAATACATTCAATAACATACTTGGTGGAGGTAGAGGTTGCCAACAATGGTTGCGGTTTGCTAAAGCTTTTGAGGTATTGAAATAATATTGTTAAAATATGTACAGGTTGTGAATATGCGGCGTGAGAACAAAAAGAGATTTTTGTATCAGTGTAGTGTGTGAGAAAATTGTGTGAAAATGTTTAATAATAGAATTGGCCTCTTAGTGTAAGAATAGATGTGAGAAATGACCTCCTCTTGTTGTTAAAATATCATCTCTTAATATAGCATGAAAAAATTAGGTTAAAAACTAATTAAAGAAATAAAGTTTAAAATTTGAAATTAATCAATGCCAATTACAATTTAAAAAACAAATTTGATTTAATTTCTAAAATTGAACTATTTTGATCAATCTCATAAAAACTATGCTAAAATAAAATGGAACCAAATCAATAAAAATATTTTTGACATTTATTATAATTTTTACACTCAATTTTGGTAAAAAGTGCTTAAAGTCAAATAAGTAATTATTTTTAAAAATACCATAATAAAAAATACGAGTACTAATATTTAAATATTAAAAAATGATTGTTTTGTGATTTTAGAAATAATTAAAAATAGAAACAGTTAGTAACAAATAAACAAAATTCTCCAAAGTGCATCAATTGAGATTTGACCTTGACCCTATGCATCCAAACTATGCTCCCTTACCAATTGAGCTATGTTATTTATTTGAAATAAAAAAGCCAATTGAAAGTATATGAGATATATATATATATATATATATATATATATATATATATATATATATATATATATATATATATATATATATATATATATATATATAAAATTTAAAAGTAAACTATTATATTTTTAAATAGACTAAAAAACGAATATTTATAAAACTCAAAAGGTTAGTGTGAATAAACCCAAAATAATTTTAAAATCCAAGTTTGAAAATAACTTCGATGTATATGATGCATTGTGATGTTCGCTGATAGCAGATGTTGGGATAATAGTGAGTTAGAAGATAATGTGAGATACTTAGAATTTAAATAATTAGTTTGTAATTATTTAGAATTATTTTATTGCTTAAATAAAATAAAAGTGGTGTAGAAGGAATAAGGGCAACGTGGTAATTGGTTAAGCGATAATTGAGGGTAATCTAGAAAGACCATAGAAAGGGTCCAAGGGGTAAGTTTGACATAAGGAAAAATTGAGGTTTAGAATGCTCATTCTGTACGATCGTGAAAAGAGTTGGAAGAGCGCAGAAGAGCTAGCGCAGGAAGGGAACAAGCGAATTTTTGGTAGAACCCAAAGAATAAGATCGAACCTATAATTTAAGGCAAGGGGGATTAAACTTGTTCTTATGATTAATATAGGGTTTAGATGTACGTATATTATTTGGGTTTTTTTTGGTGAATTGATAAAATGAGGAGTATGATGAGTCTCTCATGAATTTGATGAAATTACCATACTGTTTGGCTATAATTTAATGTATATGATGTATATGACGTATAATATGATGTGTTGGTATTATTTGATGAAAATATGACTATTAGTGATGATTTGGAACCTATTTGTGTTGAAATCGCAAGAAAATTGGGACTGGTGTAGTGCAAAAAAAGAACTGGGAATTCCCTATTCGCGTTGAGTCGTCGGGCGAGCCATTTTCTTTTCCGGGCGAGTGATCTTCTCCCAAGAAGCGCAAGGTGTGCAAGAAGCGAAGGGAAGGGGTGAAAAACATAGCGCCTGGAATTTGTATGGGAAGGGTCACTCGCCTCAGCTTCGTCGGGCGAGTGAATAGCTTCTTCAGTCGAGGGTGACAGAAGAAAAACAATCCTTCTGATATTTTCTATATGGGAATTGTTTTCTCCCCAGTCTCATCGGGTGAGCCTCAAGCGAGCAAGCAGCTTTGTCGGGCGAGCCTTAGGTGAGAGGTGTCTGACAGAAACTTTGAAAAGGTTGTAACTTGAGTTTCCAGACTACATTTGACGAGCCATTCGAAGCTTTAGGAAGCTAAAACGATGTACTATGCTTTAGTAGAATAAAATAAGTCATATAATGTGTATTTGTAATACTTTTCTCATATTAAAATAGATCTTGAATGATAAAATATGTTAATACTATGATGAACTGATGTGACTATGTGATTGATGCAGCATGATGTATTTTCGCATGATAGACTAATGTTTTTCATGATGTTGCTTTGTGTATTACGATGTATATGATGATATGTGATGAATTAATGAGTGGTGATACGTTTTGACTATAAAAGAAAATGTTTACAAAATAGATGGTGGAGGTGAGAAGAGAAGTTGTTTTTACAATTTTTTCACCCGCCGCAGTTATGAACCTTTTGTGCCTACGTATCCATTTCGTGCAATAGAGGATCAAAGCACTCATGGTTCTTCTCGAAAATTTTGAAAATTTTTTGTGTGTTGGTTAATATTAAGGAAAAAGTTTTAAATAGAAAAGCCAAAGCGGCGATAAGATTTGAATAAGGTTAAAGACTTTTAGTATTTAAAAAATATGTCAAAGTATGATTAAATTGATTAAAATTTAATTAAGAAAATGGTTTTTTAAAATGCATGAAATTAAGTCCAAGTTTATTATAAAAGCGGTTCAAGTTAGAAAACAATAATCCTTTGAAAAATGGAGAATATTTTGAAAATTAAAGAAGAATGGGAGGAGATGAAGTTACTATCCTATGTACACAAAGTAAAAGCTGAGGTAAGGAAATGTATAACCAAACAAGAAGCCAACATTTGACATTATGAATTCAATTTAGAATTATTATCCTTTGGATTAAAATCCACAAGTACCAAATAGACGAAGAACATACCAATCATCCATGTGAAAATAAATCACAAGCAAAGAAGTATCAAAGAAACCCCAAGGTTTTAAAACCCAAAGAAAGGTCTTCAATATTGAGAAATGTGACTTATAGATCACTTAAGACCAACAGATAATACCTGCACATATAAGATTTCCAATACAAGAAAAATAACAATGAAATACTACAAGGTCCTAAGTCCATGAGATCCACAACTCCAAAATGCCTAGGATAGTAACCAATAGTCCAAGAAGAGCCTTAAGTCTTTTAATGTTCAATTTGGTTATTAAGTGTCTTCAAAAGAAAATAAATGCTCAAGTGAGAAAATTTTAAATGACATAAAAATAAATTCTCAAGTGAGCAAAAGGAAAATAGTATGAAATGTAAATGCTAATGATAAAGTGCATCAAAAATAAAAGCATAAAGGTAAAGTCATAAAGATAAAGGCATAAAATAAAGTTAATTGTTAATGGTTAGTAAGTTAATTGTTAATAGTCACAAAGTATGAGCAACGGTAATTGAATGATGATCTTAGACCAAGGATAATGAAAACTCATTAGAGGATTGATAAAATAAAAACCTCATAACAACAAGTTTTATAGGTATTGGACTAAAGACTCTCAATCAATCATACTTAGACTTTCAAACATAGACTTTTGGTCACTAATGATCCTTTTTCGAATCGGGACAAATTTAGCATTATGCTAAGCAATCGTAAGTGGACTTATGTAGAAGTCACACATATTTTGAGAACGGTCAATAGCAAAGTATGTACCATACATGTTTGAGACATGGTAGAAACCAAGCTCCTAAAACATGTAGCATAAGTAAAAACCAAAGATCAAGACCTAAGTCATGATAAAAATTAAAAAATGAAGTGAAGTAAAGATGAATTCCATTATACATGATCAATGATGATTGAAGATCGAACTTAGGTCGAAGTTGATGGAGACTTGTTAGACGATTGATAAAATCAAAGCCTCCTAAGAACAAGTTTCAAAGGTTTTGAACCATGGTTCAATAACCAATCATACTTGGAAAATTTAAAGCATAAAGCTTTGGCCACGAATGATCACTTAAAGGGAAAGAAGAAAGGGATAAGATGAAGAGGAAGAGGATTAAGTAGAGACAGATAAAGAGTTAAATCTCACATTTGAACCAAAGAACTAATCAAGCTATTATTAAAACCATTCATCCGTTTTGGTGGAGTTTAACTCAACACCAAAGATCCAATGATATTAATAAAGCTTATGCTTAAAATTCATATGGTCCAATATCAGTGAAAGTATATATAAAAAAAAAAAATTGCAATTAAAACAAAAATATAATTAGCAATTGATTTTAAAAAAAAATGTTTTAAATTGAAAATAAAAGAAAAAATACCAAACCACGATCAAAGCTTAAATTAAATGGAATCTGAGGCACTAAAAAAAATATATCAAAGTACACTCATAAAAATTTTCAAATTTTTGAAAGTCAAATTATTTTTAAAAATTGCAAAATTAAGTGAAATAAACAAAAATTCATAAAAAATATCAAAATTGAAAATAAAAATCATATGAGATCATCAACAATTGTCAAAATGTCATTGGATCTTTCCATAGTTTTTTTAGAATTAAAAAAGTATTAAAAGCATTTTTAAATCAATTAAAATAAAACAAACATCTCAAAAAATATTAAAAATAGCAAACCTCATCAAAAAAATATGAAAAAATATTCAATAGGTCAGAAATGATTTAAAATATTTTTGTGAATTTTTTCATATTTTTTGAATTAGAATAGAAAGAGTTATGATTTTTTTGAAATTTAAATGAATTTAAAACAAAAATAGAAAAAAAGAAATAAATCAGAAAATATGAGAGGCGTTGGATCCTTCTCATTTAACCAGTGTGGAAAATCCAATGGCCAAGAAGCATGCACGCACGGTGGAAATGAGTCAACAAATGCACAAGGAACATAAAAAAGGCAGTTCAATGGTTGAAGAGAGACATGTAGGTCATCTTCAACCTCCAGTCGTCTACAAGCAGGGCAATGTAGAGATTCTTCAAACAAAATCATTAGAAATTCATAGTAATCATAACTACAACATAGAAGATTTATAAAAAACTAGAGATAAAATGTAAAACAAATTTTGAAATTAAATGCTCAATTCTTGATGAAAACGAAAACGTAAAGAAGCATGAGCTTCAAAGATGAAAGTAGTACATCTTAATAATTTATTTGGAGCCGAATGGTTGAGAATTCTACCTTAACTAAGTCAGAGTATTTCGCTCTTGAAATTGGACTTGGATAGCTCGATTCAGAATTGATAAAGACTTGATTCTTGTTGGAGAAGTTTCAGTGAAGTTGAATGATGCTTATGCAATACAAAAATTGGAACTGGAAATGCTCTACACAAGAATTCAATGTTTCAGAAAAGTGAGCACTAGAGAAAGTTGGATAGAGATTTTGTGGCTCTCAAAGCTTGGCTAAATTAGTGAAATGATGTCTATATTTATAGACAAGTGAATGGCACACAGAGGAGAGGTGTGTGATACAATTTTGATTGAATTCGTGCGCACCTATATAATGAGTAAAGTGTGACTTGAAAGTTGTCAAAACTCACTCAATCCATGCATGTTGGCACTCTAATCCCTTTAGGCAAGTTTGTTAATCATGTTTAAGTAAAAAACGCACACCGATTTGATTTATAATGAGACTTTAAGTGATAATGCAACTTGACTGTTTTAGAAACTTCAGTTCCAAGGTAGCACTTTCAAAATCATAGGGCATGCAACATAGGAAGCTTTATGATTGTGACTTTAAGAGTCTATCAGGTTAACTAATTGCAAGTGCACAGTGTAATTGCATGGTTTTAAAAGATATCGAACCCACATGGCTAAAAATTATACTAATGTTATCTATCGTTACTATGTAAAGCTAAGACGAATAATTATCTTGGATTAATGGGAATTAATACTAAACTAAAGTTTGTTGGAAAATATTATAATAACACGCATATAACAATGCCAAAGTCACTACGGTTCACCCCAAAACCATAGTGACACAATTAAACTGATGCGCTAACATTTTATTTTTATTTTTTAATTGAAATTTTAAGTTTATAATTACGGTTAATTCCCTAACCGTGATGATACAGTCTAGCTTTCCTGGGTTTGATTCCCAGGTCCCTCATATAGTTTATCCCTTTTACTTTAATGCACGTCTTTTCAATTATATTTATATAATAAAAAAATAATAGGTATATCACCACGGATCTTTTGTACAACATTTGTTACACACATGCGATTCTTTGTATATATTAAACACTAAGTACCCATTCTTCCACTGATAAAAGAAACAAACCCTAACACCAACGTCGTCGGGAAGAAGAAAACAACCATAACACCATACTTATTGTTGTTCTCCAGTCTCATCTGAATGTCTCATTCCAAGGGTGTAAAGTATCGATCCAGAAATTTCGGTGCTTGTGACATTCGTATGGTTTCGTTCCTATGCTAGAGGGGTCAAAATAAAGGAAGAATTTTTTGGAAATGTACAAATTAGTGGAGTGGTGAAACATGTAATTTGTTCAAATGGGATGATGAACAAAAATTGGAAGATGAGAGTACGATGATGCCATAGTTGAAATCTGTTGGGTATTTGAAGGTTATGTATACAAGTTCAAAAAATAAGAATAAGAATTTGAAGTACAAACTAAAGTCAGAGAGATTTTCTGGAAATTTGAAGATGTTATGTTTTCTTATATCCTTTTTGTTTAATATTTACTTTGTTATAAAATGTAATAGTTGAATTAGGGTTTGAAATTTGAAAATGTTATTTTATCTTCTATCCTTTATGTTTAATATTTTATGTACTTTGTTATGATATGTAATAGTTGAAGATGTAGTGGACTTGACAAGAATATGCAACTAACAGATCGTTTCTTATGAGTAAGTTCATTGCAATAATTTTTAGTTACAATAATGTGTTTTATAAATTTTGAAGTTTAAACTGATAGGTTAAGTTGAATGTTTAAGTTGATAACCTTAAGATATTTAAGAAGATTAAAACTTTATTACATAATACTTTCATTACATGATCGAAAATTATAACCAAATCTAAATCCTCTCACTGAGATAAAGTTAGACCAATCGTAGTCGGCCTCATCATCACCATCATAATCGGCAAAAATCATCACTTTCCTTCTCAACCTTCTTCTTCTTCTTATTCTCCTCACATTGAGAGCTCACATTATTCTAAACACAACACCCTCTATAGCAACATCTTGAATCTGAGGATGGTTTTACACCACAAAACCGGCCTTTACAACAACATCTTGATTCTAAGGCTGGTTTGGTACCAAATCACCCTCTATAGAAACATTTGGATTCTCAGCATTGTTGGTGGCTTTAGAAGGATAACACATGTTGATTCCTTTGGATGAAGTTGTTTTTGTGTCTTGGTTCTTCCGCTTTTATGTTGTTCCTTCCGATTCTTCATCTTCTTATCTTGGAAGTTTAAAAAGAAAATCTTATCGTCATTGTTTTTTTTATTTTATACGCTTTCTTTTCTCTTGGAAGTTGGAAAGATTGCATATCTCGAGTTGTTCAAAATTTATTATTTACTTAATGGAATTATTTACATGTAAGTATAAGTTTTGATATCAATTATAAATTGGTTTAGTGTTGATTCTGGTATGAAAATTTGACATTTATTCATATGCTATATCACAACGGTTAGTATGAATGTCCGTTGTTATAAGGCGCACGCTTTCCAGATTACTACGACGGTCATTGAACCATGATTGTAAGTGACGCATATACAACCACACACTATATAACAACACTTGGTCCCAAATGGTTATATATCTTTCCTAACTGTTGTTAAACGTCTTTTCCATAGTAGTTTAAAGAGAGACCGGTATGTGTATCCCGCATACCTCAGGGACACTATAACTTGTTGGCTTGTTGTGACGTTAGAAAAGTGATTAGTAGAAAATATCAATTTAAAGACAATATCTCACAGTCTCGTGGTTTTGAATAAAGTCATGTTCCTTAACCATGGGATTTTTCTCTCGCTCGCCCATTCTAATCAAGGAACACGTTTTGAAAATTGAACAAGTTCTAATTGATGCCTAAAGTGCTCTCGCTCTCTTTAGGAATCAATCCCGGTTCTTACTATCTGGTTTAACTCCCACACTCTCGCAGTGCGGGATAGAACCTTAGTTAATTTCCCACTCTTGTGACAAAATTGTGTTAAATAACCTCTCACTCTCTTGACATATCTATTTAAACTAAGTTTACAAAACCAATACTGAAACTAAATTTTCAATTAAATTATTAAGCCAACTTGTTACCTAGTCTCGTCTAAAACAACATTATTCACATACCGAATTCTAGATGTTTAGCCGAACATGATTTTTAGTGAAAACGAATTAAACATTATTATTTGAATAATAAGCAACCTGCCAATACAATAAAATTAAAGAACAGCAATATAATGGAATTAAAGTAAAACCTATAAGAAGAACTAAAGAAAACTAGAACTTTAATATCATATCGGCAGGCTTGTGATCCAAGAGTACAAAAATCTATTTCGATTTGACAGAGCTTCGCTAAAAATTCCTGGATACCTAGAACTAAGAGTCCAATACCTATATATAGTGTTTCAAAGCTGATACTGAATTCAAATTGTGTACAACTGCCTAAGAGAGAATATAGGGAAGTGGAGGAAGAACAAGTCCATTATGTTTTGCACGTTTTCTGTTTTCCTGGTGCATGGCGACCACCATGAGTCATCTTCATTAAATTACGTGGCTACAGGCCATGGCGAGCGCCATGGTCCTGGTGGCGACTTCCACATCCATAGATGTGGATTTCTGCCCTCTTTTTCTTCCTTTTCTTATCCCTTTCCGATTCCAATGCATTTTATCTCTAGAGCAGTAAAGAACCTGAAACACAATATAAAGCAATGTAAAAGCATGATAAAAACAAGAAATGAACCTAAATAGCATGTGAATCGAGTAAAAAAATATGATGCATTTTCAATTTATCCAACTCCCCCACACTTAGACCATTTTTTGTCCCCAAGCAATCAACCAACGCAATAATGATTAAGATGCAGTTTGAAACATACACACAACGAAAACTCTAATCATAAGTGGTTTCAAGGCTATTGTCAAATGGATAGGTACTAAAAGTCAATACCAAGGATACCTTAATGAAACAAGCCGAAAAATCTCGTTATATGCAAACCAATCTTAATCATGCTATTATAACTCGACCTATGTTTTTCGTCTCTTTTAACCAACTTTCATTCTAGCGCAATCACATTAAACATATTATCCATACGCGCTTATAGTAGCGGGATCAATTATTTACTCTGATCTTTCTTAAGCACGAAGTTTTGGTACTAAGCGGTGCAACCCCCTTTTTCCTAATTACTTATTGCGGGGGATTAAACCGCAACCCGCCCTACCAAATCCGGTACTTGTGACTTCAAGACCAACCAACAATGATTTCTTATTATTATATTTATAAAGGTATAATAACTGTTAGGCTAAATGAACCGGTGAGGGTCACCTAACTTAGAAGGCTATTATTTTTTAGTTGACAACATTTATTCATTAAAAACGAGATCATTCACTTATGTTCATCGACTCCTCTACGTAGAGCGTTCTTAGGATGATGCTTACTGCTAATATAAACTACTTCAGGTTTCTTTAAGACTCAAACTCGTGATCTTATCATAATAGGTACCTAATTGGGACTTGCGTATTTTGGGGGTTAAAGGTGTAAAGACAATACCAATTTTATCTGATCTTTCTCAAATCTAGTTGACAAAGTTGAAAGTGCAAAATAACATAAATACTCTTAGAGTGTTGTGACATGAATCAAATGAAATTTTTTCTGTTAGGGTAAATTTAAAGGGAGTTAACAACAAAAGAAAATAACACGCATAAATGACCCGATGACACATGCCATTAGTAAATAAAAACTGGAAATAGAAATCCTAAAGGCATGAAAATGAAACTATGAAAGCGATAAATCTACCTAGAAATAAATAAATAAAAGCAATAAAGCTTCCTCCCCCACACTCAAACTGAGAATTGTCCATAATGTGAGAATAAAAGGTTAAAAAGGAACGTAGAACCTGATGCGTCAGCTACTGGTGGCCTCAACCACGTGCTCTTCCACGCCCACCATTACCAGGTTGGTGAGATGGAAATCCTACGTGCTGGATATATTCTTGCAAATCATCCACACATACTCTTATATCTCCAATTGCAGAAATCAGGTTTGACATGTTATTTTTGTTTGTGGCAGCCTAGTCGCGTTGATCCTATTGAATCTGCTGAAAGTGTCGCATCATCTCAAGTTGTTGAGTTTGCATGTCATGAATCGTCTAGTCACACTGGGCATCCAATATGCTACATCGTTTAAGCTCAACAAGGATCTCATCAAGAGTAGAATTTGTGTGATCATTTCTTCTACAGGGCTGATGTTCGGAGGATGTACCAACAAAAGTGTTAGAAGTACCATGTGTTGTGTGTGGGTATGTATCAGTAGCAGGAGCACCTTGCTCCATATCATCTAACTCATTATCAGTGTCATGCTCCTCATTAACCTGGGTGTCTATGTTAACGCCCAGGGTAACTTATCATTAAGACCAAGCCCAAGGAGACCTTCATCAACAAAGGAGTAAAGCACGGTGAACAAGTGTCAGTGACATCTAACAAGAACAATAACAAAGGAGCGTCCAACCTCATCCATGAATGTGCTCCAGGCGAAGAGCTCAAAAATTAGATTTCCGTGAAGATTCCATAGATCTTTTTCTTTCCAAAGTATTTTTTTATGTATTAAAAGAACATATGCCCCGCCCGGTGCATAAAGGTTTCTTGTAAGGTCCCCCATTTATTTTAAACTAATAAAAGTTATGTTTTTCATTCATTTAAGATCCATGTCTTTATCTTTTATTTACCAACTTTTTTCGAAATGGAAATACTTTTTCTTTACTTTCCAATTTAGCATTCTAAAAAGGATCAAAACATGATATAATGTGCAGATCCACACTGATAATGACACTGCTACTATCTGATATGACTTTGATGCACTAATTAACAAAGCTCAAGAGGAAGTAGAGGAAGATTATGAACTCTCTGAAGAATTGGAAAGATTGTTAGAATGTGAATTAAATGACATACTACCACACTAGTAACCTGTGGAGATCATCATTCTTGCAACAGAAATAGACCAAAAAGAGACCAAGATAGACACAACCCTTGAAGAATGTGTAAAAGAAAGGTTGATCAAGCTTCTAAATGAGTACGTGAATATATTTTCCTAGTCTTATCGAGATATGCAAGATTTGGATACAAATATTGTCCTGTGTAAACTACCTCTCAGATAGGGTTGTTCGTTTGTTAGAAAAAGCTTAGAAGAACTCGTCCCGAGAGGGCTAGCAAAATTCGAGAAGAAATCCTCAAGAAATGTGACACAGGGTTCTTAGCCAAGGTAGACAACCCGCCTAAGATTGCCAACATCATGTCGGTATCTAAGAAAGATGGTAAAGTACGCATATTTGTGGACTATCAGGATCTAAACAAAGCATGTCGTAAAGACGATTTCCCATTACCTCACATAGATGTTTTGGTGGACAATTCAACTCAGGCTTCAGTATTTTCTTTGATGGATGGTTTCTCAGGATATAATAAGATCAAAATGGCCCAGAGGATATGGAAAAGACTAATTTCATGACTCTTTGTGACACCTTATGCTACAAAGTAATTCCCTTTAGTCTAAGGAACCCAGGGGCAACCTATCAATGAGCAATGGTCACGCTATTTCATGACATGATCCCCAAAGAAGTTGAAGTGTACGTCGACGATATGATTGCCAAGTTTATAAAATCCTAATAATTAAAATTTTCAAAACTAAGATCTAAAATTGTGGGTTGCCTCTCATAAAGCACTTCACTTAATGTCGGAAGCTCGACATTAATTCGAGGGCTAGTTTTGCAAACAAGCGGGAAGCTCCTGTAATTTGTACTCGAAATTGTAATCTTTATTTTCTATACTATGATAATGTTTAAGCTGATGTCCATTCGTAATGAATGACTCATTTGATCTACTTTTAATTTCTACGGTTCCGCTTGAAAATACTTTCTTAAACTCAAAAGGTCCTAACCACCTAGATCTAAGTTTTCCTGAGAAGAGTTTAAGTCGTGAGTTAAAAATGAGTACTATGTTCCCCTCATTAAACTCATTTATAGATATGCGTTTATCATGCCACTTTTTAGTTCTTTCTTTATAGATTTGTGCATTCTGGTAGGCGTCTAATCTAAATTCTTCTAGTTCATAAATATCTAAAATCCTTTTTTCGTCGGCGGCAGTATAATTCAAGTTATGGGTCTTAATGGCCCAATAATCTTTATGTTCTAATTCCACCGGTAAATGACATGATTTACCATAAACTAGCTTGAATGGTGTTGTTCCTATTGGGGTCTTGTAAGCTGTTCTATATGCCCATAGAGCTTCATGTAGCTTTGAAGATCAATCTTTCCTAGAGATGCAACTGTTTTCTCTAAAATTTGCCTAATTTCTCTATTTGAAATCTCTACCTGCCCACTGGGTTTTGGGTGATAAGGTGTTGCTACACGATGTTGGAATCCATATTTTAGAAACAAGTTTTAAAATATTCTTGAAATGAAATGGGAACCTCCATCGCTTATGACAAGTCTCGGCACACTGAATCTAGGAAATATTATATTTTTAAAAACCTTATTTACTACTCGTGTATTATTAGTAGGAGAAGCTACAACCTCGATCCATTTTGATACATATTCGACAACAATGAGTATGTACTTTGAAATGACCTAGAGGAACCTGTCATCTGGTGTAATGAAACATCAATGAAGTCGCCACCGAACATCTTTTATCCCACCGAAATGGAAAGGTAAACATCGAGAAAACCTAAAAAGGGAGAAATCACAGTCTTTCGACCGAGAGATTGGGTAAGGGAGTCTGTTAAGCGAGAGGAAGGTATTAGCACCCCACACGCCCGTAGTACTCTACGGTATCCACTCTTGTTGTCTAATCTAATGGGTGTGGTTAAAACCTATGTCTATGGCTTAATGCTGAAAAGGGAATGCATGCAAGAAAAAGAAAACAATGTAGGGAAAATAAAAGTTGTGCTCGTTTGGGCCCTACCCCAATGCCTACATATCCTTTTTAAGGAATCAGAGCAGCCGTAGTTCGGATTGTATATTCTGGTTGGTTTGTGTTTTTTAGTTGAGACAATCTAAACAGTCAAGATGGAAAAACATCAAATAAAACAACAAAACAATGAGATGGTAAAACATCGGCTAAATAATAACAAAGTAACATGTCAAAGATGGCGAAACATCAAATGATAAAACAACACACTTAGCCATGACATTGATAGTCAAAGTAGGATAACAAACATGTGTGATGGCGAAACATTGGCTTCAAACAAATGTGCGATGGCGAAACATCGACTTCAAAAAAATGTGCGATGGAAAAACATCGGCTAGAAGATAACAAGGTATCATGGCAAGGATGGCGAAACATCAATAGAACGGATGACAAAATATCACACCTAACAATGATATTGAGAATAAAAGTAGGATAACAAACATGTGCGATGGCGAAACATCAGCTTCAAACAAATGTGAGATGGAGAAACATAAATAAAACGGATGACAAAACATCACACCTAACAATGATATTGAGAATCAAAGTAGGGTAACAAACATGTGCGATGGCGAAACATCGGATTCAAACAAATGCGATGATGAAACATCAATAAAACGGATGATAAAACATCACACCTAACAATGATATTGAGAATCAAAGTAGGAAAACAAACATGTGCGATGGCGAAACATCAGCTAAACCAGATTTAAAAACAAAGCCAAGAGGTGCACAAACAAATAAGATTGATTTATATCTTTTACATTTAAGAAGGGTTTGAGTTTATTAGAGGTGTTTTATGATTTGCCAAGAAAACAATTTTTGTTTTAAGATGCAAAATGCAAAGGAAGGAAAAAACAAGTAAGGGAAATTAGCCTAGCACTATCCCTAGTGTTATCATACAATGATTGACCCTAAGGTTGAGGATAAAGGAAATTCCTACCCTATGCTAGCATACATGGATTCCTACCTTAATCAACATGTCAAAGGAAGCTTAAAAAAACTATCCTATAGGGAACAGGCAATGAGAGCGAAGTCGTGATCTCAATTTCTAAATTGAGTGACTCATCGATCAACAATTAAAGAAGGAAAATAATAAACATCCTATAGGGAACATGCACTGAGAGCTAAGTTGTGATCTCAATTTATAAATTGAGTGACTCATCGATCAACAATTAAAGAAAGAAAACAATAAACATCCTATAGGGAACATGCACTGAGAGCAAAGTTGTGATCTCAATTTCTAAATCGAGTGACTCATCGATCAAAAACAAACACAACACATGTATCAAACAAAACAGAGGACCTCCTGACATATATCAGCAACAGAGGTCCCATCATGCAAAATAGACCTATAGAAAATGAAAATAGAAGAAAGGAAATAATGTAATACCAAACGGATAACTATCTGTAGCAACTGAGCAAGAATAAAAGAAACCCAGAGAACTTCAAGCAAGCTGGCATCAGCAGACAAATCAAGTCAGAAATTATGTCATCAGGATGTAAGTATTGAGATTTCCCGATATGATCAGATCCCATGGGCAATGTATAACATTCATAATCACATACATATATCCTGCATAGACTATCAAATATGCCAAGCACAAGAGTAGTTCCAATATAATAAATTGTGTTCCATAAATAAAGTGAAACGCAATAGCCTGAAGTCAAAAATGGAAAACTTTTCTCAAAGTACCTCGCACATTCAACAGCCAACTTAGTATTCCCATAAATTGAATGATGACTCACATAAGAGATGGATGATGACACCATAATGAAGTGAGGAAACATGATAGCAACCATCAAAACATTATATATGATAGACAAAAAGGAAACAGGCATATGCACAATTTAATCAAAATTAGAGGAATGTTGCTCCTTTCTATCACCATGTTGAGTTGATAATTGAATATCAATCAAGGATCATGGGAGCTTGAGAAGAATACAATGAAAGACCATGAAGGTCAGTAGCAACCACAATTCAATCATACTCAATTACTTCATCACAGTTCACAAGCATAATATAAGAGGAATCCCACACAATGCATCAAAAGGTTCAATCATTCAAACATGGGGCATTAAGTGAAATGACTTGAGTTTTGTGGATAAATAGAACCAACATGATCATTAGGTGCCCAATTATAGGCCTCACTTGAGTTCATTGGCCATCAAGCAAATTGCAACAAGATATGCAACATTAATTGGGTACCTTCACTTTAAAAATACATCAAAAATAGAAACAAGGATCAATAATTCACACAAAAAATTTCTTAGCATCTTTGAAGTGTGTAGAAGTCAGAAAGAAAGTCTTAAGTTCATGAATGGTTGAGGAGGGGATCAAATGAGGCCCAAAGTTCAAAACTAGTTGGACAAACTAACAAAACTAGACAAGTTTTCAAAATAATTTGTGGAAAAATATCCAATCAAGTCAAATAATTCAAGAAAAACATTTTTCAGATCCTCAATACATTCATGACCCTTAAACAAGATCCAAATTCCAATGGAAACTCAAGGCAAATTGGTTTTGAAATTGAAACTTGCAATGTAAGATAGAAAACCCTAATTGTTTGAATTTAAATCTTAAGTATTAATTAAGTAAGATAAAAATTCATATAATTCAAACGAAGATCATGCAAATCACAAGGAAACCCTAAATATCAGAATACATATTTTTTCAAATTTTTAGGATTAAAGAAAAGTCAAAAATAAAATCAAAATTCAAACCATTAATCAATAAAACAAATAATCACATCTCAAAATAAAATTCTAATCAAAAGTCATAAAAATATCCAACCAAAATTATATTCAAATATTAGAATTAAAAACTAGCATCCATGATTTTTTGTGGAATTTTTGAATTAAAGGAAATATTAAAATAAAAATCAAACAAACAATTAAACATTTAAACTATTAATTAATGGAAAAAATGAAAACCCTAGCCAAAAGTCATAAAAAGGTCAAAACAAAATTATATTCAGACACTATGATTAAAAAAAAACCTATATGATTTTTTTGAGGATTTTTGAATTAAAGGAAATATTAAAACAAAAATTATGAAGCAAACATTTCAAATAAACTTCTCAAATTAAATTTTTAATCAAAAATTAAAAAAAAATGCCAAACAAATTTCAGAATCAAATTCTGAATAATTTTAAGAGTTCAAAACATTTTTTGTGGAATTTTAAGATAAAAAAAAACTATTAAAATAAAAATAATCTTTGAACAAACAATTAATTAAAATTATGAAATTTTAAACCAATCAAAACATTTTTAAAAATTCTAATAAAATTACACAAGATAGTAGAAATTATTTTGGACTTGTGATAATTTTTTCAGAATTTTTTTAAATTGTTTTGATCAAGAAATAAAAATCAGAAAATTAATTAAAATCAAATAATATGAAATGCATTAAAACTTCAAACAAGCCAATCACAACGCGCCACCTCACTTCGTCTTCAACCTCCAGCATAGGGCAAAACGTGTGCAACAAAACAGGTCATGAGCCTATGTTCAGTCCATCAATCGTGCTCGTTGCTCAATCAAAATCCATGAAATCAAGTGCAAATTAAAGCTAACATATCATACTACATTATGCAATTCGAATCAATCTCAAATTTCAAGCATGGATCAAGAAATAAAGTCTCAAAAATTGAAAAAACTCACTACAAACATCAAAATCAGGAACACGATTTCATCCATTCTACTTGAATCAAAGTTCAAATATACATCAATCCTAGTGATTGGCCAGCTAGCAACTCAATGGACATGATTTACATCATCAATTCAAGCTGAAACACATAAATCAAAGTTCAAGAAAACTCACATGGATGTGAAAACTGGAAACTCGAATCCTTCACTCCAGAAGCAATCCAACGATGCAAGCTTGATCTCCTTACTTCACTGAAGCTGAACCACCAAGAATTTTGAAGAATGATCCAAGGAGAAGAGAGATTTGAAGCAATTTGCAGAGATACTTGAAAATTTTCAGATTTGCAATATAGCGATTATGAGCCTCCTCCTTCACAACTGAGCCTTGATTCTTGTTATATAGCACGAGAGGAAGAGGATAGAAGTGGTATTTGGCACTCTAAGCCATTGGAGTGAAAGTTTGGTAGTTTTTGCCAAAAATGAGGATGCACATGGAGCCTGCGTCTCACTCGTGCATTTGCTTTCTTTTTGTGCGTTTTGTGAGCCAAATGAGGTCAGAAATACATTCTCAAAATGCCAGCTCATGATTGTTTGAAATGAAGAAGTGTTGGTGAATTTGCAAAATCGGGCAAGTTTGTGATTTTTTCAACCAAACAATTGCAATACCATATGAGGCACGAAATGGTGAGTGTAATGGGCCTCAGCATGTCACAAATTATTCATGGGCTTGATTAGAAACAAAAGGAATGGCTGAAACTCGAGTTCTCAAGAATTGGCCATTTTGCATACTTGTCAAATTTCAATAAAATGCCTCAAAATTCCAAAGTTCATAACTTTCTCATACTTTTGAATTTGGACACAAATGAGTACAATTTGGAAAGGTATTGAAAAGAACTACAATCCCTTAGCTTTGAGTTTTTGCAATTGAATCAATTAAGGTCCTCAAAATTTGACATGAAATTCACTAATTTTGGAAAATGACCTATAATTTTAACTTGAGGCATGAACTTCCAAAGACCATAATTCTTGACTCCTTGCCAATTTGGACATGAGACCAAAAGGAGATGAAAGATCATCCTCTTAGCTTTCAAAGCGTACTTCATTTGCATTTTTTTGATCAAAGGTGAATAAAGTATGAATTTTTGAAGTTAAGTCCTTATTTTCCAAAATTAGAAACTTTTAGGGTTTCTTCATGAACAAGTTTCAACCCAAACCTCAATCTTTTTGATCCAATGATCAAAATGGACTTGAAATATGAAAATTACACCCTTGAATGGATGGTTGACCAAAAGTTCCCTTTGTCAACCTTGACTTTGACTGATTTTGACCAAAATGACCATTTTGCCCCTTTGAATCAATTGATCCACTTCCCTTCAAAATTGGTGATAAAAACTTCAAACATATGATCTTCCAAATATATAGAGGCCATGTACAAAGTTTCACTTTAAAATTCTCAAGAAATCTTGATGAAATCCCAAACCCTAGTTTTGGTTAACACCTTAGGAGACTAATTAATCCTCTTCAAAATTTCAAATCCTCTGGGCATCTTGACCAATTTCTTGTACAAAGACTTTTCAAATACCAATGAGATGTTGTAGCTTTCAAATCAAGACTTGGACGTTGATCAATAGCCTTGATCAAACAAAACCCTAATTTGACTAGTGAATCAATAGAGTGATTCTTCTTATAATCAAACACAAACTTCAATCCTCTGATGATCCAAAGAGATGGATAAAATATCTTGAGATATGCAATAACTTTTGAGCTTGAAATATACAGAGGTTTATATGACAAGGTTCTACTTGAGCCACTTGTCAATGCAATCAACCATAAAAGCTTGAGGAAGACTTGATAACCAAAGTATTTTGATCCCATCACAATGTATGAATGCAATGCAATATGATATTCATGATGAAACATAAGCCTAAATCAAGAGGGTAAATTTTGGGGTGCAACAACTGCCCCTATTCAAATATCTTCAACATGATAAGTGAGAAAAGTGACAACTTTCGAGCGTTCAGAGTTGAAGATGATTGAATACAAAAGAATACGAAAATTTACACTCTTGAAGAAGAATGAAAAAGAAGCAGAAAACCCCCAAGACATGCGTCAGAATGAAGCTATAACGCAAGTTGAAACATAACAAAAACAAAGAAGAGTAGACGCAACTAAACTTCCGGACAAATGCGCCAGGGAAAAACTGGGCTTCAAAAAAGGGTGAGATAAAACTCAAACCACATAGCATAGGCGAAACTAAGCTCTGGAAAAGAAAACGTATGCGGGTGAGGAGGCAAAACTCTGAGCTCGACCCAAAGCAAAAGTGGCTAGAGTGTGTGTTTCGAGGAGCACTTGCTAATATCAACTAAGATAGACAGTATGAAGGAACTGAAATAATCCCAAAAATGAGGAACAAAAGAGAGACGAAACTCGAATCGATAACCAGTTAGACGAACCTAAACTAGATGAGTACCAGGATAAAACTGGATTTCACGCACGGGTAACGAGGTGAAACTCGACCCATAGCAAAGTGATAAGAGTGCATGTTTCTCAGAGCACCTGCTGGTCTCAGATCAATGGATAAACAGTGACGAAAACTTATAGAAGAATCCAAGGAACAAAAGAGACTGATTTCAAACCAGGGACGCAGTATGAACACTGCACTCGGTAAACGAACACCATCAAAGGGTCCATGGTATGAAAGCAAGAATGAGACAAAACTTGAATCAATAACTAGTTAGGAGAAACTAAACTAGATGAGCATCAGGACGAAACTAGATTTCATGCACAGGCGACGAGGTGAAATTCGACCCAAAGCGAGAGTGATGAGAGCGCATGTTTCTCAGAGCACCTGCTGGTCTCAAATCAATGGATAAACAGTGACAAAAACTGATAGAAGAATCCAAGGAACAAAAGGGATTGATTCCAAACCAGGGACGCAATACAAACACTACACTCGGTAAACGAACATCGTCAAAGGGTCCAAGGTATGAAAGCAAGAACGAGACGAAACTCGACTCAAAGGTTAGGAGACGAAACTCTGAGCTCAACCCAAAGCAAGGAGATTAGGGCATACACCTAAAAAACCTGCTGAAAGCGAATATCAGGATGAAACTGGTATTCGAAAGGTGCATCAATAGTCATTGGAATGAACCGGAGAGGGTAGTGAAGACTAAACCCGAGAAGACCACGCCAGGGCGAAACTGAACTACAGTCAAGAGTAGACACTCAAACAAATAAATGATTGACATCAAAAGGATATTGGTATGGGGGGGGGGGACTGAGATAATGAGGACGAAGACCTTGCTGGGGATTTTAATCCGAAGTATTAGAAAATTCACTGGGGACAATAGAAACAATAATGGCTTAAGTTCCGATGCATGTTTGAATTCTTTCTATATAGCGCAATGTTCCATATAATGGAAATGCTACGCGTTTTGGTAGATGCAATGTAATGATGCATGTTTAAAAGTTTCACTGGGGAATGACCAATTGAGAAGCCAAAAACCAAGAAGTCAGAATCTGACATGACTTGCAAAAATAAATTACAAAATCCAAATGACAGGAGAAAACATGGGGAATCGCTAGAGAGGGAACCTCTAAGAGATGAAGCTTCGCGGGGAATAACAACCTAGCAACTAGTAGAAACGGGCCACAAACATTGAGAGGAGTTGCAAAAATAAATTGCAAACTCCTAGAGAAGATCAGACATTGAGGGAGAAGATTAGGGAAAAACTGTAATCTCTGGAAAAGACAGCGCGCGGCCGTGTTGTGGATGACACCAAGACAATAAACCCAACGTGAGGGGTGAAAACCTTTGCTGGGGGAACAAAGCTCTGCTAAGGAAACGGGAGTTCGCCGGGGAGACAGAACTTTGTTGAAGATTTTTGTTGGAGAGATTTTTTTCTGGAATGCAACCATTGGATGGATCATGCAGATAGTCACACAGTATCGACCTCACTAGGGATAAGGAAAGATCTTAACATAAGGATACCCCAAGCAACAGACCGACTGAGAAATGAGAGGTCATGGCGAGCGGTCTCTGTTGGCAATTCAAATGGGGATATGCGATATCCTCAAATCCGGAGTCTCAGAATGAAGCTTTTAAAAGAAGATTCCAGGGGTAACAAGACTTTGTTGTGGAAACGAAACTTCATTGGGGATAGGTAAAGTCCTATTCATACATGGGCTCTGTCTAGCAGAAGAAAACCAAATATTCCCTTCCTGACAATCATTAATCTCTTTACAAGTGTTCAACGTGTAAACTCTTTTTTGATGTCAAACAAATGTTTTTCATGCTGAAAGATGTTTATTTTGGGAATGACAGATCTGATGCGACGATTATTTAAGCCTTGAAGTTGAAAAACCTTAACAAAGTGTCGCATCTCTGTTGTGAATGAAATCACTGGCTAGAGTGCAAAAAATTTCAAAAATTTTCTTCCCCCCCTTTTTGTTTAAGAAAACGAGTCAAGATGAGGGTGGTAAGATACCAACATGGATATGCAACACATATTTGGGAGTTTAGGAAACGTCATCCTGTTGTAGTATGCTTTTGAGTTAAACCCTTGTTTCAGTTAGGACTTTTAGAAGTTGTAACGTGGCCTGGTTCGAGGTTTTTTAGAAAAAAGTGTTTCAAGGCTCAAGTTATTTGGTGCCCACCCCCTTCGTGATATTCTCCTGTCCTAAGTTCAACTGACTTATCACAAGCATTCATATTTCAAAAGGATTTATAATGGTTGAGTGATCACGACAAATTTTACAACATGATTGTCACTTTACTTTTGCTGCTTTTATTTTTGATATTATTGTTCCTCTTCTTTTGATGAAAATTTTATTGGATAATCTTTTTTTTCCAGCCTTTTAGGCTCTCTTTTCCCTAACTTTTGCCTGGACAAAGTCTTTTGAATTTCAATTTTGGGAGTCCAGCGGGACGCCCTAACTTTTTCCTAAGCGACTTGTTTTCAAGTTTCGACTTAGCGGGGCTTTTTATTTCTTTCTCATTCATACTTTCCTCTTCGAACAAGTCAACATGACTTTAGGTCTTTGAACTTTTTCTTTCTTTCTCTATCTTTTTTTAAGAAAACAAATGCCTCATTCCTTTTTCGGCGAGGGATAACCACTATTGTATTGATTCGATCTCGACCTCAGGACTTTGTGAGGAAATGAACATTGTGGTTTAGACATTTTTTTTTATCTCATGATGCGAAACATAAAATGTGGTGATCCTCCGATGGGACATTCCTTCTGAAATTTGAATGCTTGGTTAAATTAACTGAACATCTACCCTTCCCCTGGTTAAAGAACAAGGTTTTTTTTTTTGAACGAAAAAGAAACTCCTACTTCGAAGGCTCAAAGGGGTTAACGAGGGTCTAACTCCCTTATATCTCCGGTGTTTGGGGATTGAAACAATGCATGTACATCGTCAACGGGGTTCTACTCAAAATCATACCATTACAGTCATCGTTTTTAGCTAAACTCCCTCCTTCCAAACTCTAGGCTATGCAAAATAATTTGCACAGTTGGTATCAAAATGCTCGAAAAATCGATTAAAGAGTGATACTGGATGGGTTAAGTAAAATGAAACAATTTTTTTTCAAGGCAAAAGTTTTCAACGCATCAAGACTGACATTCGGCCATAAACAAAATCCTATATGCAGACAATGCTAAAACAATCAATCAAGATAACACATGAAAGTGCGGAAAAGAAACATAATAAAAGCCATTATGGGGAAGAAATATCTCCAACTAGGTTTGATGATCTCGCCGACCTGCCGTAATCTTAATATTACCCTGACCCAAGACCTTTACCAACAGGACAGAACTGTGAAACAAAATGGTAAGGCATTCGCCAGTAAAGTGAATGAGAATCCAAAGAACTAAACACGCCCCTTGCACAGTAGTAGTTGTGTTTGTTATCCGTATTTCAAGCGATCAACTAACCATGACTTAGATTACCATTTCCGTGTAAGGCCCACGAAGTTTATATGCACATGCTTATCAAAATATTGGACTTTTTGCAAACAAAATAGTAAAAAGGGAGAAAAGAAACGTATACGTATACTTGAAAGAAGATATTCTATTGATTTTGAGAAATCAGCCTGTGAAAAAGGCATTTACATTTGGAAGCAAGTAATTACAAAATCAATGAAAACAAGTGTTTACAAATGGCAATGTGAACATGAACATCCATCAAGTTCCGACTCTGCTATGACTCTTATGACTTTCGCGCTTTCATCTTCCTGCTTTCAAACAGATCATTCTTGGATTAGCTTCGAGCTTATGCCAGGTGACAGAATGAACGAAAGAAAAATAAGGATCTCATGCCGAGCATAGTCATTTTATTTAATCCCTAACTTTTTCCTGAATCGCCCTTTCGGGTTTTCGATTCACCAGGACACCCTCTTTTTGCCTAAACCGCCCTTTCGGGTTTTCAGTTTAGCGTTTTTTTTTAATTTTTATGCAAAGTATTTTTTAACTACGTCAGCATTCACAGGAAGAGGGAAGTACTCTCCATCCATAGTTGTGAGCATCATCGCTCCTCCAGAGAAAACTTTTTCTGACCACGAAAGGACCTTCATAAGTCGGAACCCACTTGCCCCTAGGATCTCCCTGGGGGAGAATTATCCTTTTTAGCACAAGGTCACCTGGCTTGTAACAATGAGGTTGTACCCTCTTATCAAAAGCTTTCCTCATCCTTTGCTTATATACCAGACCATGACATACAACCGTCAACCTCTTCTCGTCAATAAGTTCCAACTGATCCAATCGATTCTGTACCCATTCACTTTCATCCAGCTCAACATCTCTCATGATCCTAAGAGAAGGAATCCGACTTCTACCGGCAATACTGCTTCCATGCTGTAAACCAATGAAAATGGTGTTGCCCCAGTAGAAGTACGCACAGTGGTGTGATAACCATGCAAAGCAAAAAGCGGCATCTCATGCCAATCTTTATAAGTTACCACCATCTTCTGTACGATCTTCTTAATGTTCTTATTGACCGCTTCAACAACATCATTCATCTTTGGTCGATATGGGGAAGAGTTATGATGCTTGATTTTGAAGGACTCACAAAGCTCCTTCATCATTTTGTTGTTCAAATTAGACCCATTATCGGTAATGATCTTTTCAGGCACTCTGTAGCGACAGATACTATTGTGCTTAATGAACCGAGTTACCACCTGCTTGGTGACATTGGAAAAGGATGCAACTTCGACCCATTTTGTAAAATAATCGATGGCAACCAGAATGAAACAGTGCCTGTTGGATGCATTCGGTTCAATTTTTCTGATCATATCAATTCCCCACATCGCAAACGGCAAAGGGGAAGTCAATACATTAAAATGTACTGGCGGCAGATGCACCTTATCAGCATAGACTTGGAATTTTTGGCAAACCCGTGCATGATTGTAACATTCAGTCTCCATGGTGGACCAATAATAACCTGCTCGCAAGATCTTTTTAGCCATGGTATGCCCGTTGGAATGGGTCCCAAAATCCCTTTCATGTATTTCCTCAATGATTCTAGCTGCTTCTTTCTTGTCAACACATATGGGCAGTAAACCGTCATGATGCCTTCTATACAACACACCACCGCTGAGAAAGAACTTGGCTAAAAATATTCTCAAGAACTTCTTATCTGTGACTGATGCCTCTTCAGGGTACTCTTGTGTTTCAAGATATCGTTTAACATCATAAAACCAAGGATTACCATCTGATTCCAAACTGGCCTTAAAACAGAAAGCTGGCTCACTCAAACTTCTGATGGTAATGGAAGGTGCCACATTAGCCCACTTAACCTTGAACATGGAGGACAAAGTTACCAGTGCATCAGCTAGATTGTTTTCTTCTCTGGGAATGTGCTCAAACGTGATCTCTTCGAAGTACGGAATCAGCTTCATAACATGTTCACGATAGGGAATTAGGTTCTGATGGCGAGTCTCCCAATCTCCATTAATCTGGCTGATAACAAGATTGGAATCCTCGTAAACTTTCAAAAATTTGATGCACAGGTCGATCGCCACTTCAATGCCATAAATGCAAGCCTCATATTCGGCCATGTTGTTAGTGCAATCGAAACAAATACGACCCGTGAAAGGAATATGGTATCCCTTAGGAGAAGTGATAATAGCTCTGACACCGTTGCCCATGGCATTGAAGGCACCATAAAAAAAAGCGTCCAACATGATCCCGACACAGGTCCTTCGTCTGGGTCTGGCATATTATAATCCCGAATATACACAATTTCCTCATCTGGAAAATCAAACTTCATTGGTTCATAATCGTTCACGGGCTGATGAGCAAGATGGTCGGCCAGTACACTACCCTTGATTGCTTTTTGAGTAGTGTATTGGATATCATATTCGGTGAGTATCATCTGCCAACGGGCTACCCTTCCTGTAACAGCTGGCTTCTCGAAAATGTACTTGATTGGATCCATTTTGGATATCAAGTAGGTGGTGAGAGTTAACATGTATTGCCTCAAACGTTTGGCGGCCCAGGCAAGTGCACAATAGGTCTTTTCCAGCAATGAGTACCTCGACTCACATTCCGTAAAATTCTTACTCAAGTAGTAAATAGCCTTCTCTTTCTTCCCTATCTCGTCGGGCTGACCGAGGACACAAACCATTGAGCTCTCCAACACTGTTAGATAGATGATTAGTAGCCTTCCTTCCACTGGCGGCATGAGTATCGGAGGTTCCTACAAATACTCCTTTATTTAGTCAAAGGCCTTCTGACAATCCTCATTCCATTTCACTGTCTGACTTTTCTTCAACAACTTGAACAAAGGTTCACAGGTGGCTGTGAGATGAGAAATAAATATAGAAATGTAGTTTAACCCTCCCAAGAAACCACATACTTCCTTCTCTGTCCTTGGCTCAGGAATTTCCTGTATCGCTTTTACCTTGTCCGGGTCCACTTCCATACCTTTTTCAATTACAATAAAACCCAACAGCTTGCCGGATCTCACCCCGAAGGTGCACTTATTCGGATTCAACCTTAGCAAGAACTGCCTCAGTCTCTCGAACAACTTTTCCAGATGAACAAGGTGTTCCTCTTCCGTGTCAGACTTAGAAATCATATCGTCCACATATACCTCAATCTCTTTGTGAATCAAATCATGAAAGAGAGTGACCATGGCACACTGATATGTTGCCCCG
Organism: Vicia faba; assembly: GCA_948472305.1. NCBI lineage: Eukaryota > Viridiplantae > Streptophyta > Magnoliopsida > Fabales > Fabaceae > Vicia > Vicia faba. The sequence continues at coordinate 805,299,448 of OX451736.1, read as the reverse complement.
ACATTTTTCAAACCAAACGACATCACTTTATAGAAGAAAGTTTCCCAAGGCATGATAAATGTTGTCTTCTCCATATCCTCCTGAGCCATCTTAATTTGATTGTAACCCGAAAAACCATCCATGAACGAAAACACATTGGAATGAGCAGTATTATCGATCAACACATCAATATGCTGAAGAGGGAAGTTATCTTTAGGGCTAGACCTGTTCAAATCCCTATAATCCACGCACATCCTGACCTTACCATCTTTCTTGGGCACAGGCACAATATTTGCAATCCATGGCGGATAATTGATGACCTTTATGAAATTCGCGTCCAACTGCTTATGGACCTCCTCCTTGATCTTCTTGGACATCTCAGGATGAGTTCTTCAGAGAGTTTGCTTGACAGGAGAACAAGCTTCTTTGAGCGTTAATCGATGCACCATTATGTCTGTATCCAACCCAGGCATATCCTCATAAGATCAAGCGAAGATATCAGAATACTCACGGAGTAACTCAATCAATCTGACCTTTATACTTTCCTCGAGATCTTCCCCTATCTTGACTTCTCTTCTTACCTCTTCTGTGCCAATATTCACCACCTCAATCGAATCCTGATTCGGCTGGATAACCTTCTCCTCTTGTTTTAACAATCTTGATAATTCCTCAGGAAGATCACAATCCTCATATGCTTCTTCTTCAGATTGATAAATAGGAGTATCAAAGTCATAATGAGCCATAGCAGAGTCGTTATCAATATAATCGGTAGTGGAAGTGCATCTGCATGAACGACATTTTGGTGTTTTTTAGTGACAGTGTGTGAAGAGAGAAACATTGCCATTCAAATAAAAAAAGAAAAGGAGCAAAATTTTGAATCCAAAAACGTCCTTTATTTCATGATAAAGTTTTTGAATATAAACATGGTGGCCCTACACAAATGATCCACCACACCTTGGGCAGAGTGTAGGAATTATGACATGATAATAAAAGAAAACAAGAAAATTACTCCTCAGCGCTTGAAACTTGGATAACATCCACAGAAGTCCAATTGTTGAGTGTCTGGCTTGGAATACTCGGACGAATCCAATCTTCGATATTGTAGCCATCAACCCTATCGTCTCCAACTGTATTGACGCGCCCTTCTTGATTAGCACAAGGACGGGAAAACTTCACAGGAGTAGATAAACTAGATGCTCTGGGAGTTGCACTTTGCTGACCTGGGCTAAAACCAAGACCAAATTTATTAAACTTTGGGGAAACGTCCAGCAACTGACCCCAACCTTCAGGGTTGCCATTTTCCACCACAGCTTTTTCATCCTTGAGAGAAGACATAACAGTTTCAGGTTTCATTTTCAGCTCTGGAGGAGGAAAATTGACAGCATGAACTGTCTCAAACGCCTGAAACAGAGTCTCATGTATCTCGCTTTCAACTTCAACATAGAGGAATGATGTCAAATGACTCACGATGTACTATTCCTCTCGGCACATAGTTATCACCTTTCCCTATGTAGGATACTTGAGTTTCTGATGAAGAGTAGAAGTGACTGCCCCTGCTCTATGAATCAACGGCCGCCCCAACAAGCAACAATACGCTGGTTGTATATCCATCATGAAAAATGTAGCCGTGAAGGTGCAAGGACCGACCTTGATTGGTAACTCCACCTCCCTAAACACTGACCTTCGAGACTAATCAAACGCCTTCACCATTAAATCACTAGGGCGCAGCTCCAGTCCAGAATAATCAATCTTCATCAATGCTGACTTAGGCAATACATTCAAATACGACCCTGTGTCCACCAAAACCCGGGATAAAGTAGTTCCCCTGAACTTCATTGAAATATGCAACGCTTTGTTATGGTCTTGCCCTTCCGGAGGAAGATCACAATCTGTGAAGCCCAGACCGTTCCCGCAGATATGTTAGCACAAACATCCTCAAACTAATTGACTGTTATCTCATGTGGCACGAACACATTCTTTAACAAATTCATCAAAGCAATTCTGTGAGGTTCTGAATAAATCTACAGAGACAAGATAGACATCTTATAAGGAGTATGGCTCAGATGATCAATTATGCTATAATCACTCTTTCTGATTATTCGCATTAACTCTTCAATCTCATCGGGAACTGAAGAAGCTTCTGGTATCAGAGTTGGTTGAGTCACATTGGCTGGCGTAACCCTCAGATTACCAATCATCGCCTGTTGTTTTCCTTTTTCTCTTGCAGAATCATGTGCTGCATCTTGCACATTGGAAGGACCAAATACTCTCCCGCTTCTAGTCATTCGACCCACACCAGAAAAATTATGAACTTCCTCTTCATTACCTTCAACATGTTCTTCCTCAGACGAACGAGTACTTACTTCCTGCTTCACCCCATGGTAATAAACATCAGCACCATAATGCCATGGGATGGCCTTATCACTGGTATACGGCATGGGACCAGGTACCGTAATCATCAAATGAGGTTCCCTAGATGGGGTAGGAATGCGCATAGGGGTGTAAGGAATAGATACCACAGCAACATCTTCTTCGGTAACCTTACGGTAGCTCGGTTTTCTATTGAACTGCAGGGAACCCTCCTTTATCAACAACTGGATACCGGCATTTAAATCATCACAGCCATTCGGTTGCTCTCTAAACTTGGCACACTCTAAAGTACAACCCAGAAAAATAGAATTGTCAAGCAAATACCTCTTAACATACCACAACAGAGTAGTTACCTGTTCCACATTCATGATTAAATTCAACACTTCACCATTATCATTAATCATATTAACAACATCCCCTCCATGCCTAGGCATTGGGTTCTAAGTAACATTCGGACCAGTCACTGGAGTAAACTCAATTGCCTTAGCATCCAAAAAGTCTTGTATCTTGCACTTCAACGCAATGCAATTGTCAGTAGAATGACCAACTCCACCTGAATGGAATTCACATCTTGCGTTAGCATCATAGTTAGGGTGAAGTCTTGCGGGTGGTGGTGGCATATTTCTCAAACCGATCAACTTCAAATCGAGCAAATGGTGGAGTGCTTCAGAAAGAGATACTGGCGAGGGATCGAATTTTCTCAACTGTCTCTACTGTTGATTATTATACTGACGGGGAGCATCTTGATGTCTTTGTTGTTGAGGCACTTTATTCGGTCTCTGCTGCGGAGGAGCATTAATAGGAATAGAAACAACATTGATTTGTTGGTGTTGACGATCTTATCTTCTTCCTCTATGAGAGTAAATCGAACTTGCGTCGCCTTCCCTTTTCTTAAGGTAAGTGTTGAATGGTTTCTTACTGCCCCTTGATGAGCCACTAGAACTTCCAATCTGAATTTTCCCCAATTTCGAACCTACCTCAATTCTTTCACCAGCCATAACCAAGTCTGCAAATCCTGCCGAAGTACTTCCTATCATGTGCTCATAGAATGGCCCTTGTAGGGTACTCATAAACATATCAATGAGTTCTCTCTCCATGAGTGGAGGTTGAACCCTCACAGCCAACTCACGCCACCTCTAAGCGTATTCCTTGAAAGATTCTCTTGGTCCTTGTGACAAATTATGTAACTGAGTGCGATTAGGCTCCATATCCACATTGTACTGATAATGTTTGACAAAATCTAGAGCAAGATCATTCCAACAACGAATATGGGTTTTCTCCAACTTCATGTACCACTCCAGGGATGCCCCAGATAGGCTATCCTGAGAAAAGAGAATCAAAAGCCCCTAATCCTCAGTATGCACCGACATCTTTCGGAAATAAGCAGTTGCATGAGTAACAGGACATGACGTTCCGTTGTACTTTTCAAATATAGGAGGCTTGAACTTTGGAGGAACTTTCACCCCAGACACCAACCCGAGATCATTAGCTTCCATTCCAAGGGCTCCTTTCCCTTCCACAACCTTCAAACGTTCTTTCAAAAACCGATACTTCCTATCCTCAACCTGAACTTCCGGCTCCGAACGCCGAACAGAAAACTGATCTTCATCCTGATAAAAATCATAATCCTGCTCCTGATAGTTCCTTGCACCACCCTGATTATCTCTTGTGTTCCCAACAAGAAGAGGTCTCGGAGACGAGGGAAACTACCCTACGTTGCGCACAAAAGGGTTTCCAGGCATCCCGTGAAAATTTCCAACAGGCTGATCTTGCACATCCCCCAATCCTACAAAAATGTCCTGATAGAGCCCTTGATTTCCACCATCCCCTGGATAGCGACGCTGGTTGTTGACAATGGCAGCCAGTTCCTCCTGTCGGCGATTCACATTGGTGATGACCTCCATGAACTGTGTCATCTGAGTAGCCATATGGGCCCTCATATCAGCGAGTTCAGCTTGAACTTGTTCCATCTGTCTTGGCAAATTGTTTCTGGTGGAATACCGATGAGTAGTCATCTTGAATTCTGAATAAGAAAAGAAGAAGAATAAGAATATTGTCTTAAGATAACCTGTAATGTTATGAAATGCATGATGTGCATGATATGTTTGACATTTCCCGGTATTCAAGAGTCCTTTTATTCACCAGTCACGGCACGCAACCAATATTAATCAAGCATACAATCAATGGAAAAAAAGGACAATAAGACAAACACTCCAATTATTTACAAACAAAAGAAACGATGTTCAAGTGACTTCAGACATTTAAGAGTGTAATTGTTGTACCCCAAAATTTTCCCTCCCATATTCTCCAAGATTTGCTAAGAGGATGCTTCAAAATCTCCCAAGGGTTGCACAGTCCAATGGCCTCCTAACAGTGAAAAATTAGGGTTTTGGTTCTGACAAAGAAATTGAAGTTTCCAAGGGTCCAATCAAGTCCCATATGCCTACAAACATGGTCAAGCATCCATATTCCAAGTTTCAAGACTTACAGCACAAAATTGCACAGTCAGAAACCCTAATTTCCCTACAGTCAATTGTAGGGGCAAAATGGTCATTTGACAGTCAAAAGTTCAAATTTTTGGTCAACATATTATTTTGAAGCCACAAACATCATTTGATCAATTCTTGATCATGATTTCACAAGCATGGCTCAAAAAGTCTCAAGATGCAAAAGTTTCCATATTTGGACAGTTGAAAAAGTCAACTGTAAATTGACCAAGGCATAACTTCCACATGGTTTATCAGAAAATTTCCATCCAAATCTCATTTTGAAGAGAATGACATTTCCTACAACTCCTCTTCACACTTCAAGTCCAAGAAATTCTCTCACAAAAAGTTATCAATCTCAACATTATAGGTCATTTTCAAAAGTCAACAAAAAGGTACTTTAAGTCAAAGACCATAACTTGAGATTGGTAAATCAAAATGACATGGGACCAAATGAATTGGTTAAAGGACTTCAAGAACTTTCCAAAATGTCCAATAACATGATCAAAGCTTAAAAATTGAGCAAGATATGCCTTGTGGAAGTTGGGAAATTTTTGGGAATTTTGAAAAGTCAACTTTGCTTCAAATGCCTCAAAATTGCTAATGGGCCACAATTTCTTCCAAGAATCATCACCCAAAGGCTAGGAACGACCCATTGACCCAAAGGGGAGTTATTTTCTTATTTTTTATTTATTAATTGAATTTGTAAATCTATTAATTCATTTAATTCAAATTAAATATGAAAAAAATACTAAATGCCACCTTTCAAATCTTTTTATGCAGCATTTCTACTCATCATAACCTCAAGATTTCGTGCATACTCAATATGGAAAGAATCTCCAATGATTGGCATATTTGGCATGGAAAAAAGATTGAAAAAATCATGGAAGAACACAAAATTCAAAAGCATTGATTCCATGGATTTTGGACTTGTTTTGTTACCCTAATTCATTGGCATACATAAGCAGATCACAACCCTAATGCACAGAACCAAGAAGCTGCGCCCAAGAAGAATATACACTTTGCACTTTTCTCTAAAATTTGGCAAAACTGAAAACACAATTAGAGCTTGTTTCAAGGCAAAATAACCATCCCATAAGCTTGCTTACATTGCCAGGGATCTTTCCCAATCAAAATCAAGTCTTCATACAGCCAGAAACGGTAGAATCACGTGGCCTTGTTCCCAATTTTTTTCAAAATCGTATTTGCATTTGCACCTCTTTTCCATATGTTTTAAGCATTGATTTATACTAACATGGTTGTTCTAAAGCTGTTGGCATCATTTAATTGAGTTTTTAAGCCCTATACACGAATCCACCATGGGAGCTCGTTAGGGTTTCAAAGATGTGAAATTGGGGATTTTCGCCTGGGGAAAAATTAGATCATGAGACCAACGCCATTGGATTCGTGACATTCCAACGATTCAAAGCCACACCTCGCGCTCAATTTATATGAGCCCAGGGCCTGATCGCTATTTTTGTGTTCTTCACTTAGTGGGGGTTTAAAACCCCCGCTATCTATTCCATTTTTTCAGGTGAAAACGACGCAATTGGAGAAGATGATGCGTGTTGGACTGTGGTTGGTTGATTCAAATAATTGGCGCCTTTTTCTATTTTGTCCACTAACCTGTGTTTTCTCTCTCTTATTATTTATATCCCATTATATTAACAAAGAAAGCAAACAACACAATTGGGAAGGCGTTAGCATGGTAAACGTTGGGACCTGGGTTCGATCCCCAGGTCCCCCACTTTCTTCAATAATGTTTTTTCCAATACACTTCCATGCAGCGTGCTATCCAGGTTCCACAATACACCTTCACATCAGTGCCTGCCACATGTCCAGTAACGCCAATCCAAGGGCCATAATGGGAGTACTATCATACGCACCGGTCAACACCTCCACATACGCACCAGAAAGGTCAACCAGGCCTGATTCAGTGGGCCAAAATTGCTTGGAAAATACCTCCAAAAGGGACAACCACCCCCCATGTTTGCCTTTCTTTTCTCTATTTTTATTCTTTTCTATTATTTATTTTAATTATATTCTTTGTTTTATTTAATTCTATAAAATTAACTTTATAATATAAAAATACCATAAAAATAAAATATATTTTATTTATTTTGTAAATAAATTTTGTTAACTAATTTAGTTTTAATTTTAGGTTTAATTCAATGTTTTTTTAATAAACTAAAAAATATAGAGGTTAGGGTTTTAATGCTTTTATTCTTTTTCTTTTCTTTTTACCATTATTAAGTATTAATTATTTTTATAAATAAATATGCCATGTAAATAATTAATGTAAATTAGGTGAAACTTGAAAATATTTTCTTTAATAATTAAAAACAATTTAGAACTAAGTGTTTATTTAATTTTTAATTCCATTTAATTTTCTCTAATTTCATAAATACAAAAACTCCAAAAATAAGTTCTTTTCGTTATTTAACTTAATTAATTTATTAATTGTAATGTATTTTCTTTAAAGGGTTCAATGCCCTCGCACCTTCGAATTTAATTTTCTCTTCGTGCGTTTATTTTATTTTTCTTTTGTGAAATTTACGTACTTGCCCCAAAGCCTTGTAATAGATTAATTAGAATATTCATTTTTCGCACTTTTCTTTTCAAATCGGGTCTTGGTTTAATTTGGCGATGTGGACCCGCGCCTTTGTAATAGTGTAGGACTTTTATCTTCCCGCACTTTTTAACTGCTAATAATTTGCATGAAAGAATGAATGGCCAAAAATAAAATCAAAGCGTAGATCACCAATGCATGACAAAGACAAATATAACTGAAAATGACGCACAATTCACACACCACTCCTAGGGTACGCCTCACTGTTGCCTTGCCCTTCGAATTGTGGTCGTCGAGTAGAGGACGTTTTAGTAAGTCCTCATGTCCATGAACATGGCATGAGGGTAGCTTCTAAGGTGTCTTCCTATTGCTCTGGTGACCACACTGTTGCCTTGTCCCTCGAAACGTGGTCGTCGACTATAGGACGTCTTAGTGAGTCCTTATGTTCCATTGATCTAGTTGCCTCGAAACGGTTGCCTTGGAACAAGTTGCCTCGGAATAAAAGATCAATGGCATAAGGGTAGCTTCTAAGGTATCTTTCCATTGCTCTGGTGACCACACTGTCCCTAAACTCGAATTGACCCGAACACCTCCAACAGTGGTGCTACCTACCTCTCAATGGTGGGATGGCACTACCTTAAGGACATTTACACAGACTAATTCCTTAGGGTAGGTAGATGACTCGTAGATACTTGCTCTAATTCAAAACAAATCAAAAAACTTCTTTTCACACCGACACTTTGCAAAAAGCTTTCAAAAACAACTTTTCAAACACTCTTGAGGACTGATACAAGAGTCGATCTGAAACTTTCAAAGAAACTTTTTTCAAACCCACTCTGAAAAGCAAACAAACATTTTTGAAAACACGAATGAGCAAGTATCTAAGAGCCCATGGATAACCATGGATAGAAAGGGTGCTAACACCTTCCCTTTCTATAAATCTACCTCTCGAACCGAGCACTAATCTCAATAAGGAATTTTTCTGTGCTTTTGTCCTTTCCATTTGGAGAAAATAAAAGACGGTGGCGACTCTTGCTTACCGCGACATTTCGCGAAACCAGCGTTAAACAGTCAGTTCCAGATCCACCGATCACAGAACTGGCGACTCTGCTGGGGACACTCTTATAAAGTGAGGTGTACCTTAGGATAGTTCATAATTGTGTTTTCAATTGTTCTGACTTATTTGCTTTAAATTGTGGGTTGCATCGGAGTTTCATAGATCCTAACCCGGATCTGGGGAATACCCTTTTAGGTAGCATAAACTGTGAGGGACCTGTCCGGCGTAGACCGACATGGGTGAAGCAGTGGCTACGTTGGTGTGGCGCCTTGGTCTGTACCGATATCCCTTGTGTTGCAACGAGGAGAATATGGGTCTTCTGAGGAGTCATCAAGCACCAACCGACCTTAGAACCTTAAATGACTCAACTTGGCCAATAGAACAGTAGCAGTATGCTACGCCTATTGAGGCTAAACTCTCGTGATGGTTCTGGCCGCAAGAAAAGATTGCGATGCTGGAGTTATGACCGATTGAGGGTAGTCAATGATATTGGGATCCTCTAAGAACCCGGTTACTTTTGATAGGACAGGTATGAACCAACAAACTGAAAGAGGGTAATACCTAGACCTCATGCTGGCCTAAACTCTAAGGGCTTCCCTTGTGTGACTTGTGTGCCTTCCAACTTGACTATTTGCATGCTTGTTATTTGACACTTGAGTTTCTTGCAGGTTTTGTTTATAGTCCTTAATTAGGACTCATAACAGGGTTTACTAAATTTCCTGCAGGTTTTGTTTATAGTCCTTAACTAGGACTCATAACAGGGTTTATTAAGTTTCTTGCATGTTTTGTTTATAGTCCTTAATTGGGACTCATAACAGGGTTTACCTATGTTACGCCACGCATAGCATAACATCATAACATCATGCCATCATACCATTGCATACCCCCTACATAAGGACTAATCCATTTCAAGGATATCAAGGGCTTGTGATGTAGGTCATGATGAACCAACATGTCTAGTAAGGGGCAAAGAGGATTTATTTTCCTCTAGCCAAGGTTGTCAGGGGCTATGACCCACTCGATATGGTGAGCCTTGACTCTTGAAGAAGGACTCTCAACAACAGGAAGTTCCTTCAATCAAGCTACCGGATCCCAGCTCTAACAAATTTCTTGTTTACCCCGCGAGATCCTTGAAAACATTGCATGCATATATACACATCATTGCATTACAGGTATCCCTTTTGCAGGTCACTTACCTTTGTCGCTGTTTATTTCAGCAATGACTTCCCAACAAGATAACCAGGGACCTCATGCTCAAGAGACCCAGTTCGGGGAAATCCTCCTGAATCTATCCAAGGGGCAGGAAGAGCTGAGAACACTCCTCACGGGGACTTTGGTCAGGAACAGTGCTGAGGACGACAAGGACGAACGGCTAAAACATCTACAGGTTGAGGTAGACACATTGAAAAACCAGATGCTGGGGCAAAGGGCTCTCATCCAAAGTTTAGCTCAGGAGCAAGGAGAGTTAAGGGCCATGATCAGTCAGCTTCATCAAGATATGAAGCAACAAGCCCAAGTCAGGGATCAAGTCATTAAACAGCTTCCAAAAGGGCAAATGTCTGGTCCAATGAATAGACCCCTCCAAGCTGCTACCACTCCACAGGTCCAACAACGACCTCGCCGAGAACAACGGGCTGATCAGAGCAAGCCAGACAAGCCTAAGAGGCAGTTCATCAAGCTCAACGTGTCACTGTCTCAAGCTTTACAACAATTGCTGAGGTTGAATCTGGTGACGTTAAGGGACCCTCCTAAGAATCTCAACACAACCTTCCCAAAGTACAATCCTGAGGAAAGATGTGCATACCACTCTGGAATTCTAGGCCATGACACCGACGACTGCTGGGCTCTGAAGAATAGGATCCAAGACCTGATTGAGGAAGGAGTTGTGGATTTCACCCATATGGGCCATGCTGAATGCTCCTGCCATTCCTACAAGATGCACCAGTCGAAGTAACAAGCCCTGAGACTAAAAGACTTTTGTTCATTAGGATTTTCAAGTTGTAATTTTTCTTTTGTTCAAACATTTACTCATGTTAAACGTTGTTATTTCATTAATGCATCGCATATGTCTATTTTGAAGCAATATATTCATATTCACTATATGCAAATTATTTTCATATTTTTTCTGATGATCAACGCTCGATTAATAATTCTAAGCCTCTTGAGGGAGGATGACGAAAATGATACCACAATCCTTACAGTATGCTTTTGAACAAACCCCGCTGATGAGGTACAGGCATTGTTTCAATCCCTAAACACTGGAGTTATAAGGAAGATAATCCCTCGTCAACCCCTCTGAGCCAAAGAAGTAGGAGTTTTTTCTGTTCGAAAATTAAAACCCTTTATCATAACCTGGGGCAGGGTAGTTCTCTCAGTCGATCCAAGTGCACAACAAATGGCACCAAAGAGGTCCTTACAAAAAAAAAAAGAAAGACAGTAATGGTTCCAAATAACCATAAAAACAGGCAGTCATTATAAAAACCCAATAAGTCAAAACCCATGAAGGAGACTTACAAAACTGGGGCATCCCGCTGACTATAATCACAAAAGAAACAGTTCAGGCAAAATTTAAGGATAGCGAAATCAAAAAGAAAGAGGTCATACAAACCCTCAACAAAAACAAAAATGACTGCCTATTCAGAATAAATCATCAATATCTGGACCATCATTGGAACGTCAAACAAAGACACAACAAGGTCTAACGCACGATCAACTGAGCTTAGGTTTGAAGAACATCACGAAGAACGGGTGGGTACAAATAATTTGAGTCTTTATCCTTTGTTTCTTAAACCATGAACCAGGCCACGCTACAACCCTTAAAAGACCTAGCTGAAGCATGGGTTAGTTCGAAAGCATACTGTTACGAAAGGTATCCTGACTCCTTAAGGCCTATGATAAAAACGGAGTTGACATCACGTTTTACAAACATTCACTTGTTTTATGCAAAAGAATGCATTTTCAATAATCTTTAAGACAGACATAAGCTTTGCATTTTCGATATAACATTGTTTGCATATGACTATTTGTTTGAACAACAGGGAAACTCGCACGACAAATACCTAGTGAACAAAAGCACTTCCAATCAAGGGGCAGACATGACCATGGTCTATTATCTGGGGTAGTCCGATCAAGATTCGGAGAATCTCTCAAAGGCCAAAAAGCCTGGGGCAAATCTCCGCCTAAGTCACTTGGGGCACTCCAGCAATGAATCTGGCCCGATCAGACATCTTCTAGTAGCATGGCAAAACACTTCTAACAGGGCAACTCCCTACATTCTGAGAGCGTGGACATAGTCGAAAAAGACTGCACATAATCAAAGACCCGCTAGGTTGACACACCTAGGCAAAAATAAGGGCTTCCCGGCGAACCAAAAGGGTTCGGGCAAAATAAGGGATGAAAATATAAAAAATCCGTACACCCGGCAAGTCGAAAACCTGAAAAGGCGGCTTGGGCAAAAATGGGTATCCCGGTGGATTGAAAACCCGAAAGGGCGGTCCAAGCAAAAGTTAGGGATCAAAGCGTACGACTATGTCCTGTCATCTTGTCACCTGCCTACCAGAAGAAGGTTTGTCCATCAACAACTATCAGCACCTCACAGGTCTTCCTTTCCCACCTCAAAAACAGGGGCAGTAATGAGTCGTCCAAACGGTCTAATGGTTCTGTCCATCAAGGTCCCAAGGTAAGTTCAGCCGAAGAACATAACCGGTATAACTTAATTCCCCAGAGAGTGAGTCAGCAAGTCAAAGGCACTCTCCCCAAGCAGAATTATCCTATCAGCCTTAAGGAAGTTGGGTATTCTCCAGCAGATCTCAACACCCCCCAGCATCATACGAATATTCCTAACAAGCATCCCCGGCAGTCTTGATCTAAGATTGTTCCCCGGCGGCATACCAGACATTCAGCGGAGCCTCTTCCCCAATACATCTCAAAAATTTCCCCAGGAGAGTCCAATCAAGATTTTCCCAGGAAAGGTTGAATCATCTCCCCAGCAGGAAGCTTATCCCCATTAGATTCTGGAAGCTTCTCCCCTACAGAGCACGAACGCGTCTCCCGACTTTATTCAAAGGTTAATTCCCTACCAGGATATTAACTGGGTTATCCTCAGCCAAAAGCCATGGAAAGATCGCCGTCAGCAAAGTCTTCCTTATCCCCAGCGGAGTCTATTAACACTTCCAACATAGCAATGGTATCCCCAGCGGAGTTATCATCATCCCAGCAAAACATCTCTCTCCCCACAGAGCATTTTTCCAGCAAGGTTGCTAGAGTAATTTTCTCCCCGCAGAGTAGTCTATTTGTCAAGTTTATTCCCCAACGGAGTTATCTTCTCCTACCGGTATTCTCGCAACCATCACTCCCCAGTGGAAACAGAAGCTCTACATCAGCCTAGGATTTAACTTCCCGGCACCCGTCAAGGATTTATTTTCCTAAGACGAAAACATACATTAAAAAACATCACATACATCATGATACATGCATAAACGCATCATACCTTACAATCTCATTTATGTTGAGAACATCATTGCTCGATCCATATCATGCATTGCATATGACTGACCTTTACCTTTCAGGAAAGATCCAATTAAGTTCTCAGCTATGTCCAAGACCTTCTCTGGTTCAGTCAGATCGACCCTAAGATCCCCCTGATTCTTATCCAGTTGAAGATATTCCAAGACCTTGCCCGGTTCAGTTAAATCGACCCTAAGATTTTCCTGATTCTTATCCAGTCAAAGGCCTTCTCTAGTCCAGTTAAATCGATTCCTAAAGATTTTCCTAAAAAAAAGACTCAGTAGAAGACATCCATGATTCTCTCATCGTTACTGTTGAGGTTGAAGTCGCCTATGATTCTCTCATCGTTACTGTTGAGGTTGAAGTCGCCTATGATTCTCTCATCGTTACTGTTGAGGTTGAAGTCGCCTATGATTCTCTCATTGTTACTGTTGAGGTTGAAGTCGCCCAAGATTCTCTCATCGTTACTGTTGAGGTTGAAGTCGCCCAAGATTCTCTCATCGTTACTATTGAGGTTGAAGTCGCCTATGATTCTCTCATCGTTACTGTTGAGATTGAAGTCGCCCAAGATTCTCTCATCGTTACTGTTGAGGTTGAAGTCGCCTATGATTCTCTCATCGTTACTGTTGAGGTTGAAGTCTCCTATGATTCTCTCATCGTTACTGTTGAGGTTGAAGTCGCCCAAGATTCTCTCATCGTTACTGTTGAGGTTGAAGTCGCCCAAGATTCTCTCATCGTTACTGTTGAGGTTGAAGTCGCCTATGATTCTCTCATCGTTACTGTTGAGGTTGAAGTCGCCTATGATTCTCTCATCGTTACTGTTGAGGTTGAAGTCGCCTATGATTCTCTCATCGTTACTGTTGAGATTGAAGTACCCCAAGATTCTCTCATCGTTACTGTTGAGGTTGAAGTCGCCTATGATTCTCTCATCGTTACTGTTGAGGTTTAAGTCGCCTATGATTCTCTCATCGTTACTGTTGAGGTTAAAGTCGCCTATGATTCTCTCATCGTTACTGTTGAGGTTGAAGTCGCCCAAGGTTCTCTCATCGTTACTGTTGAGGTAGTAATCGCCCCAGGTTCTCTCATCGTTATTGTTGAGGTAGTAATCGCCCCAGGTTCTCTCATCGTTACTATTGAGGTAGTAATCGCCCCAGGTTCCCTCATCGTCCCGTTGAGGTAGTAACCATCCCTAATTCATTCATCACCGTTTGAAGCTCCAGACCTGATTCCTGTAACCAATCAAGGTGCGTCTATATAAAGAGTTTGAAGACCAGCTCCTGTAACAGGCCAGGTAATCATTTTCTTTTTCAGGTACGCAAGTTCTCGCTAAAGAATCTCTTACGCGACCAACACCCAGATGGCATCTATAAGCCCATCCACCTATCCATTACCTCTCAGCATGGCATCTGTAAGCCCATATTCCCATCCATCAATCTCCAAATGGCATCTATAAGCCCATTCCCACCATCACACTACTATGTGAGCGCAAATTTCTGGGCACTCTAGTGTTCAATCATCTTCTACCTTCGGACTACGAAAGGCACGACAGCCAATCTACATCCTCAGGTCTAAGAAGATTGAACAGGGGCAACTGTTGTACCCCAAAATTTTCCCTCCCATATTCTCCAAGATTTGCTAAGAGCATGCTTCAAAATCTCCCAAGGGTTGCACAGTCCAATGGCCTCCTAACAGTCAAAAATTAGGGTTTTGGTTCTGACAAAGAAATTGAAGTTTCCAAGGGTCCAATCAAGTCCCATATGCCTACAAACATGGTCAAGCATCCATATGCCAAGTTTCAAGACTTACAGCACAAAATTGCACAGTCAGAAACCCTAATTGCCCTACAGTCAATTGCAGGGGCAAAATGGTCATTTGACAGTCAAAAGTTCAAATTTTTGGTCAACATCTTATTTTGAAGCCACAAACATCATTTGATCAATTCTTGATCATGATTTCACGAGCATGGCTCAAAAAGTCTCAAGATGCAAAAGTTTCCATATTTGGACAGTTGAAAAAGTCAACTGTAAATTGACCAAGGCATAACTTCCACATGGTTTATCAGAAAATTTCCATCCAAAGCTCATTTTGAAGAGAATGACATTTCCTACAACTCCTCTTCACACTTCAAGTCCAAGAAATGCTCTCACAAAAAGTTATCAATCTCAACATTATAGGTCATTTTCAAAAGTCAACAAAAAGGTACTTTAAGTCAAAGACCATAACTTGAGATTGGTAAATCAAAATGACATGGGATCAAAGTCATTGGTTAAAGGACTTCAAGACCTTTCCAAAATGTCCAAGAACATGATCAAAGCTTAAAAATTGAGCAAGATATGCCTTGTGGAAGTTGGGAAATTTTTGGGAATTTTGAAAAGTCAACTTTGCTTCAAATGCCTCAAAATTGCTAATGGGCCACAATTTCTTCCAAGAATCATCACCCAAAGGCTAGGCACGACCCATTGACCCAAAGGGGAGTTATTTTCTTATTTTTTATTTATTAATTGAATTTCTAAATCTATTAATTCATTTAATTCAAATTAAATATGAAAAAATACTAAATGCCACCTTTCAAATCTTTTTTTGCAGCATTTCTACTCATCATAACCTCAAGATTTCGTGCATACTCAATATGGAAAGAATCTCCAATGATTGGCATATTTGGCATGGAAAAAAGATTGAAAAAATCATGGAAGATCACAAAATTCAAAAGCATTGATTCCATGGATTTTGGACTTGTTTTGTTACCCTAATTCATTGGCATACATAAGCAGATCACAACCCTAATGCACAGAACCAAGAAGCTGCGCCCAAGAAGAATATACACTTTGCACTTTTCTCTAAAATTTGGCAAAACTGAAAACACAGTTAGAGTTTGTTTCAAGGTAAAATAACCATCCCATAAGCTTGCTTACATTGCCATGGATCTTTCCCAATCAAAATCAAGTCTTCATACAGCCAGAAACGGTAGAATCACGTGGCCCTGTTCCCAATTTTTTTCATAATCGTATTTGCATTTGCACCTCTTTTCCATATGTTTTAAGCATTGATTTATACTAACATGGTTGTTCTAAAGCTGTTGGCATCATTTAATTGAGTTTTTAAGCCCTATACACGAATCCACCATGGGAGCTCGTTAGGGTTTCAAAGATGTGAAATTGGGGTTTCTCGCCTGGGGAAAAATTAGATCATGAGACCAACGCCATTGGATTCGTGACATTCCAACGATTCAAAGCCACACCTCGCGCTCAATTTATATGAGACCAGGGCCTGATCGCTATTTTTGTGTTCTTCACTTAGTGGGGGTTTAAAACCCCCACTATCTATTCCATTTTTTCAGGTGAAAACGAAGCAATTGGAGAAGATGATGCGTGTTGGACTGTGGTTGGTTGATTCAAATAACTGGCGCCTTTTTCTATTTTGTCCACTAACCTGTGTTTTCTCTCTCTTATTATTTATATCCCATTATATTAACAAAGAAAGCAAACAGCACAATTGGCAAGGCGTTAGCATGGTAAACGTTGGGACCTGGGTTCGATCCCCAGGTCCCCCACTTTCTTCAATAATGTTTTTTCCAATACACTTCCATGCAGCGTGCTATCCAGGTTCCACAATACACCTTCACATCAGTGCCTGCCACATGTCTAGTAACGCCAATCCAAGGGCCATAATGGGAGGACTATCATACGCATCGGTCAACACCTCCACATACGCACCAGAAAGGTCAACCAGGCCTGATTCAGTGGGCCAAAATTGTTTGGAAAATACCTCCAAAAGGGACAACCACCCCCCATGTTTGCCTTTCTTTTCTCTATTTTTATTCTTTTCTATTATTTATTTTAATTATATTCTTTGTTTTATTTAATTCCACAAAATTAACTTTATAATATAAAAATACCAAAAAAATCAGGAACCATAAAAATAAAATATATTTTATTTATTTTGTAAATAAATTTTGTTAACTAATTTAGTTTTAATTTTAGGTTTAATTCAATGTTTTTTTAATAAACTAAAAAATATAGAGGTTAGGGTTTTAATGCTTTTATTCTTTTTCTTTTCTTTTTACCATTATTAAGTATTAATTATTTTTATAAATAAATATGCCATGTAAATAATTAATGTAAATTAGGTCAAACTTGAAAATATTTTCTTTAATAATTAAAAACAATTTAGAACTAAGTGTTTATTTAATTTTTAATTCCATTTAATTTTCTCTAATTTCATAAATACAAAAACTCCAAAAATAAGTTCTTTTCGTTATTTAACTTAATTAATTTATTAATTATAATGTATTTTCTTTAAAGGGTCCAATGCCCTCGCACCTTCGAATTTAATTTTCTCTTCGCGCGTTTATTTTATTTTTCTTTTGTGAAATTTATGTACTTGCCCCAAAGCCTTGTAATAGATTAATTAGAATATTCATTTTTCGCACTTTTCTTTTCAAATCGGGTCTTGGTTTAATTTGGCGATGTGGACCCGCGCCTTTGTAATAGCGTAGGACTTTTATCTTCCCGCACTTTTTAACTGCTAATAATTTGCATGAAAGAATGAATGGCCAAAAATAAAATCAAAGCGTAGATCACCAATGCATGACAAAGACAAATATAACTGAAAATGACGCACAATTCACACACCACTCCTAGGGTACGCCTCACTGTTGCCTTGCCCTTCGAATTGTGGTCGTCGAGTAGAGGACGTTTTAGTAAGTCCTCATGTCCATGAACATGGCATGAGGGTAGCTTCTAAGGTGTCTTCCTATTGCTCTGGTGACCACACTGTTGCCTTGTCCCTCGAAACGTGGTCGTCGACTATAGGACGTCTTAGTGAGTCCTTATGTTCCATTGATCTAGTTGCCTCGAAACGGTTGCCTTGGAACAAGTTGCCTCGGAATAAAAGTTCAATGGCATAAGGGTAGCTTCTAAGGTATCTTCCCATTGCTCTGGTGACCACACTGTCCCTAAACTCGAATTGACCCGAACACCTCCAACGGTGGTGCTACCTACCTCTCAATGGTGGGATGGCACTACCTTAAGGACATTTACACAGACTAATTCCTTAGGGTAGGTAGATGACTCGTAGATACTTGCTCTAATTCAAAACAAATCAAAAAACTTCTTTTCACACCGACACTTTGCAAAAAGCTTTCAAAAACAACTTTTCAAACACTCTTGAGGACTGATACAAGAGTCGATCTGAAACTTTCAAAGAAACTTTTTTCAAACCCACTCTGAAAAGAAAACAAACATTATTGAAAACACGAATGAGCAAGTATCTAAGAGCCCATGGATAACCATGGATAGAAAGGGTGCTAACACCTTCCCTTTCTATAAATCTACCTCCCGAACCGAGAACTAATCTCAATAAGGAATTTTTCTGTGCTTTTGTCCTTTCCATTTGGAGAAAATAAAAGACGGTGGCGACTCTTGCTTACCGCGACATTTCGCGAAACCAGCGTTAAACAGTCAGTTCCAGATCCACCGATCACAGTAATGGTAAACAACAAAATACGTGTTTCAAAGTAAACTTAACAAAAAACTGAATAATAAAAACAAACAAATGTTCCCTTCCATCAATCCTGGGGGTGACCAAATACACCAAAGGTAAGCACAAAAACTAAATCTCCGGAACAAGACACGCTTCAAGGTGTTGACAATACTCTTCAAGCCTAGCTTTCTCCTTCAAAAGTTATGATGCGACTACTTTACTTTCTTGAAACCGATCCTCTGCGACATGCCTCTGGGCTACTTCCTTCTTAAGCTGAGCATCTTTGTCTTTGAGCTGTTTCTCCAAGTTTTGAATCTTCTTCCTGTAGCTATTCTCAGATGCCTGAAGCTTCTGGCACTCTTGCTGAGTCTTACTCAACTCTTCTTCCATTTAAGCATGAGACCTCTTCCTAAAACTGGTTGCATCATAAGTTTCCCCTTGAGGTTCTTTGAGTTTGAGAGATAAGTCGTCCCTTTCTTGATCTACCTAATAAAGTTTCATCCCTGCCTTACGGTCTTTTGCACGAAGTTGAATGTTCTCAACATGAACCTGGGTGAACACCTCGGTAGGCACCGTGTTACTCAGAACAGTAGGAGGTTGCTCACATATAGGAGCCTACCTTGCAAATGGTACCCATAAAATCTTAACCCTGACTTTAATCCATTCTAAGTATGGAACCCTAGTAATAGGAACCTTCTTGCCCAAAGTAGTTCTATCCTTCTTGTGAATTCCCTTCCAAGCACTTTTCACTCTTTTCAACATCACATGATCACTTCCTCTAACAAAATACACTGATTCAGACACCTCTTCAACCTTTGGCGGTCCATCCCTTGCATATCCCAATTGACGATAAGCAAGCACAGGATTATAGTTGATACACCCCTTAGTTCCTATGAGGGGAACATTAGGGAAATCTCCGCAGCTAGTGATAATACTTCGTACTTCCCCCATGTCATAATTCCACCAGATATCAAATGAAGTAAGGTTGACAAGTCTTGATGACCATCAGAGAGAAAGTCTGGTATCCATGAAAGGGCCACTTACTGGTAGGTGCAACTTAAACCATTGATACAACATCGAATGAGATAAACTTACATTACCTCCTTTTCCATGCCTGAAATGAATGGTGTAAAGAATATTTGCTAAGAGTGTCGGTAACGGATTCTTATTTCTAAAAACACAAATAGCCGTCAAATCCACAAAATTTCTCCTGCGAGGAAAGAGGATGATCCCGTATATCATGAGAGCAAACAGAGAGCTGAAGTCATTCTAATTCCCTTTATTTTCCCAGCCTTCAGCTTTCTTCACTAAGAAATCCAAATAAAACCATGTAGTATCCTCACTTGATTTCCAATTGTCTTTCACCTCTTTCCAACTCAAATGAAGAATTTCAGCAATAACTTCGAACTTCGGCTTCTCCAGAACTTGGACAAAAGGAACTTCATCGGACAACTTGATACTAAGTAGGTACGCGTACTCTTCTAGTGTGGGAACCAGTTGATAATCTTGAAAAGTAAAACACCGTAATTCCTTGTCATAGAACTGGAAGAGGGTGATCAAAGCCATTGGGTCAACTGGAGTGTTAAGGATTAGTAATAAATTGCCATAATTTTTGTTGAAATTATTCAGAACATCACCCTTCAGATAAGAACTCAACCTCTTCAATTCGGACACATCAATAGTAGGAATCTGATAAGCGAATGTATGCCTATTGGGCTCTTTAACACGAACTGAATCAAACTCATCTGACGGGAGGCCAGCCATTTCTGATGGAAAGAAGACTCTCGAATGTCCCTGGAAGATGACATGCGCATGCTAGTTATTTTTTATACATCATTTTTTTATAAATAAATATGCTATGATGCAACATGACAGGATCAAAGTTTCACACTAGATAATGGCTGGACCATTACAGAACAACACCACTCAAGATCAAAAGGAAAACCCAAAGCTTCAAAACTATCATGGGAACTTGAGTCACCTTCGCAACACAAAGTCACCAACAGTACCTGTACCTGTAAGAAAAGTTATCCCGCCTCTCTCACGGGTGTAGTCTAGGTCAAGGTAAGGTTAAAAACAAAATCAGAGTACGAGAGCTCGACTATCGGTATCATCATACGATAACACCTATCTGAACTACCTATGAAGTCATGGGTCTCATGGTCAGGTCTACAAAGCATCCTCCTCATAGCTGCCATGTCCACTCTATTCCTAGTTCCTATGGAATTCACTCATAGCCTGGGTACGAGGCATTTTACCTCATGGAACAACCCACCCACCAAGAAATCCAGAATCCAAATAGTCCAGCCAAATCCAGTATGCAGAAAGTAAAGTGCATATAGGATGCAATGCAAACTGATAAATATGCAAAGCGGTAAAATAAACACCCAAAAAGAAAACAAACAAGAGCTAAGATCGAATCCGGGATGGACCAGCAAGAGGTCAATCTATCCCCAGTGAAGTCGCCAGCTGAAACGACCTGATGGAACCTGTCATCTGGTGTAATGAAACATCAATGAAGTCGCCACCGATCGTCTTTTATCCCGCCGAAAGGGAAAGGTAAACATCGAGAAAACCGGAAAAGGGAGAAATCACAGTCTTTCGACCGAGAGATCGGGTAAGGGAGTCTGTTACGTGAGGGGAAGGTATTAGCACCCCACACGCCTGTAGTAGTCTATGGTATCCACTCTTGTTGTCTAATCTAATGGGTATGGTCAAAAACTATGTCTATGGCTTAAAGCTAAAAAGGGAATGCATGCGAGAAAAAGAAAACAATGTAGGAAAAATAAAAGTTGTGCTCGTTTGGGCCCTACCCCAATGCCTACGTATCCCTTTTAAGGAATCAGAGCAGCCGTAATTCGGCTTATATATTCTGGTTGGTTTGTGTTTTTTAGTTAAGACAACCTAAACAGTTAAGATGGCAAAACATCAAATAAAACAACAAAACAATGAGATGGTAAAACATCGGCTAAATAATAGCAAAGTAACATGTCAAAGATGGTGAAACATCAAATGATAAAACAACACACCTAGCCATGACATTGATAGTCAAAGTAGGATAACAAACATGTGCGATGGCAAAACATCGACTTCAAACAAATGTGCGATGGTGAAACATCGGCTTCAAACAAATGTGTGATGGCGAAACATTGGCTTCAAACAAATTTGTGATGGCGAAACATCGGCTAGAAGATAACAAGGTGTCATGGCAAGGATGGTGAACATCAATAGAACGGATGACAAAATATCACACCTAACAACGATATTGAAAATCAAAGTAGGATAACAAACATGTGCGATGGCGAAACATCGGCTTCAAACAAATGTGCGATGGCGAAACATCAATAAAACGGATGATAAAACATCACACCTAACAATGATGTTGAGAATCAAGGTAGGGTAACAAACATGTGCGATGGCAAAACACCAGCTTCAAACAAATGCGATGACGAAACATCAATAAAACGGATGACAAAACATCACACCTAACAATGATATTGAGAATCAAAGTTGGATAACAAACATGTGCGATGGTGAAACATCGGCTAAACCAGATTTAAAAACAAACCTAAGAGGCGCACAAACAAATAAGATTGATTTGTATCTTTTACCTTGAAGAAGGGTTTGAGTTTATTAGAGGTGTTTTATGATTTTCCAAGAAAACAATTTTTGTTTTAAGATGTAAAATGCAAAGGAAGGAAAAAAAACTAAGGGAAATTAGCCTAGCATTATCCCTAGTGTTATCATACAATGATTGACCCTAAGGATGAGGATAAAGGAAATTCCTCCCCTATGCTAGCATACATGGATTCCTACCTTAACAAAACTATCCTATAGAGAACAAGCAATGAGAGTGAAGTCGTGATCTCAATTTCTAAATTGAGTGACTCATCGATCAACAATTAAAGAAGAAAAACAATAAACATCCTATAGGGAACATGCACTGAGAGCGAAGTCGTGATCTCAATTTCTAAATTGAGTGACTCATCGATCAACAATTAAAGAAAGAAAATAATAAACATCCTATAGGGAACATGCACTAAGAGAGAAGTTGTGATCTCAATTTCTAAATCGAGTGACTCATCGATCAAAAACAAACACAAGACATGTATCAAACAAAACAGAGGGCCTCCTGACATAAATCAGCAACAGAGGTCCCATCATGCAAAATAGAACTACACAAAATGAAAATAGAAGAAAGGAAATAGTGCAATACCAAACGGATAACTATCCTTAGCAACTGAGCAAGAATAAAAGAAACCCAGAGAACTTCAAGCAAGCTAGCATCAGTAGACAAATCAAGTCAAAAATTACGTCATCAGGATGGAAGTATTGAGATTTCCAGATATGATCAGATCCCATGGGAAATGTATAGCATTCATAATCACATACATATATCCTTCATAGACTATCAAATATGCCAAGCATAAGAGTAGTGCCAATATAATAAATTGTGTTCCACAAATAAAGTGAAATGCAATAGCCTCAAGTCAAAAATGGAAAACTTTTCTCAAAGTACCTCGTACATTCAACAGCCAAGTTAGTATTCACATAAATTGAATGATGAATCACATAAGGGATGGATGATGACACCATAATGAAGTGAGGAAACATGATATCAACCATCAAAACATTAGATATGATAGACAAAAAGGAAACAAGCATATGCACAATTTGGTCAAAAATTAGAGGAATGTTGCTCCTTTCTATCACCATGTTGAGTTGGCAATTGAATATAAATCAAGGATCATGGGAGCTTCAGAAGAATATAATCAAAGACCTTGAAGCTCAGTAGCAAACACAATTCAATCATACTCAATTACTTCATCACAGTTCACAAGCATAATAGAAGATGAATCCCACACAATGCATCAAAAGGTTCAATCATTCAAACACGGGGCATTAAGTGAAATGACTTGAGTTTATATGGATAAACAGAACCAACATGATCATTAGGTGTCCAATTATAGGCCTCACTTAAGTTAATTGGCTATCAAGCAAATTGCAACAAGATATGCAACATTAATTGGGTACCTTCACTTCAAAAATACATCAAAAATAGAAACAAGGATCAATAATTCACACAAAAAATTTCTTAGCATCTTTGAAATGTGTAGAAGTCAGAAATAAAGTCTTAACTTCATGAATGGTTGAGGAGGGGATCAAATGAGGCCCAAAGTTCAAAACTAGTTGGCCAAACTAACAAAACTAGACAAGTTTTCAAAATAATTTGTGGAAAATATCCAATCAAGTCAAATAATTCAAGAAAAATAGTTTTCAGATCCTAAATACATTCATGAACCTTAAACAAGATCCAAATTCCAATGGAAACTCAAGGCAAATTGGTTTTGAAATTGAAACTTGCAATGTAAGCTACAAAACCCTAATTGTTTGAATTTTAATCTTAAGTATTAATCAAGTAAGATCAAAATTCAAACAATTCAAACCAAGATCATACAAATCACAAGGAAACCCTTAATATTAGAATACATATTTTTTTCACATTTTTAGGATTAAAGAAAAGTCAAAAATAAAACCAAAATTCAAACCATTAATCAATTAAACAAATAATCACATCTCAAAATAAAATTCTAATCAAAAGTCAGAAAAATATTCAACCAAAATAATATTCAAATATTAGAATTAAAAACCAGCAACCATGAATTTTTGTGGAATTTTTGAATTAAAGGAAATATTAAAATAAAAATCAAACAAACAAACCTATGATGATTTTTTTGAGGATTTTTTAATTAAAGGAAATATTAAAACAAAATTTATGAAGCAAACATTTTAAATAAACTTCTCAAATTAAATTTTTAATCAAAAAATAAAAAAAATGCCAAACATATTTCAGAATCAAATTCTAAATGATTTTAAGAGTTCAAAACATTTTTTGTGGAATTTTTAGATAAAAAAAACTATTAAAAAAAATAATCTTTGAACAAACAATTAATTAAAATTATGAAATTTTAAACCGATCAAAACATTTTTAAAAATTCTAATAAAATTACACAAGATAGTAGAAATTATTTTGGACTTGTGATAATTTTTTCAGAATTTTTTTAAATTGTTTTGATCAAGAAATAAAAATTAGAAAATCAATTAAAATCAAATAATATGAAATGCATTAAAACTTCAAACAAGCCAATCACGGCGTGCCATCTCACTTCGTCTTCAACCTCCAGCATAGGGCAAAACGTGTGCAACAAAACAGGTCATGAGCCTATGTTCAATCCATCAATCGTGCTCGTTGCTCAACCAAAATCCATGAAATCAAGTGCAAATTAAAGCTAACATGTCATACTACATTATGCAATTCGAATCAATCTCAAATTTCAAGCATGGATCAAGAAATAAAGTCTCAAAAATTGAAAAAACTCACTGCAAACATCAGAATCAGGAACACGATTTCATCCATTCTACTTGAATCAAAGTTCAAATATACATCAATCCTAGTGATTGGCCAACTAGCAACTCAATGGACATGATTTACATCATCAATTCAAGCTGAAACACATAAATCAAAGTTCAAGAAAACTCACATGGATGTGAAAACTGGAAACTTGAATCCTTCACTCCAGAAGCAAACCAACGATGCAAGCTTGATCTCCTTACTTCACTGAAGCTAAACCACCAAGAATTTTGAAGAATGATCCAAGGAGAAGAGAGATTCGAAGCAATTTGCAGAGATACTTGAAAATTTTCAGATTTGCAATGTAGCGATTATGAGCCTCCTCCTTCACAACTGAGCCTTGATTCTTGTTATATAGCACGAGAGGAAGAGGATAGAAGTGGTATTTGGCACTCTTAGCCGTTGGAGGGCATGTTTGGTAGTTTTGGCCAAAAATGAGGATGCACATGGAGCCTGCGTCTCACTCGTGCATTTGCTTGCTTTTTGTGCGTTTTGTAAGCCAAATGAGGTCAGAAATACATTCTCAAAATGCCAGCTCATGATTGTTTGAAATGAAGAAGTGTTGGTGAATATGCAAAATCGGGCAAGTTTGTGATTTTTTTCAACCAAACAATTGCAATACCATATGAGGCACGAAATGGTGAGTGTAATGGGCCTCAGCATGTCACAAATTGTTCATGGGCTTGATTAGAAACAAAAGGAATGGCTGAAACTCGAGTTCTCAAGAATTGGCCATTTTGCATACTTGTCAAATTTCAATAAAATGCCACAAAATTCCAAAGTTCATAACTTTCTCATACTTTTGAATTTGGACACAAATGAGTACAATTTGGAAAGGTATTGAAAAGAACTACAATCCCTTAGTTTTGAGTTTTTTCAATTGAATCAATTAAGGTCCTCAAAATTTGACATGAAATTCACTAATTTTGGAAAATGACCTATAATTTTAACTTGAGGCATGAACTTCCAAAGACCATAATTCTTGATTCCTTGCCAATTTGGACATTAGACAAAAAGGAGATGAAAGATAATCCTCTTAGCTTTCCAAGCATACTTCATTTGCATTTTTTTGATCAAAGGTGAATAAAGTATGAATTTTTGATGTTAAGTCCTTATTTTCCAAAATTATAAACTTTTAGGGTTTCGTCATGAACAAGTTTCAACCCAAACCTCAATCTTTTTGATCCAATGATCAAAATGGACTTGAAATATTAAAAGTACACCTTTGAATTGATGGTTGACCAAAAGTTCCCTTGGTCAACCTTGACTTTGACTGATTTTGACCAAAATGACCATTTTGCCCCTTTGAATCAATTGATCCACTTCCCTTCAAAATTGATGATCAAAACTTAAAACATATTATCTTCCAAATATATAGAGGCCATGTACAAAGTTTCACTTCAAAATTCACAAGAAATCATGATGAAATCCAAAACCCTAGTTTTGGTTAACACCTTAGGAGACTGATGAATCCTCTTCAAAATTTCAAATGCTCTGGGCATCTTGGACAAAGACTTTTCAAATACCAATGAGATGTTGTAGCTTTAAAATCAAGACTTGTACATTGATCAATAGCATTGATCAAACAAAACCCTAATTTTACTGGTGAATCGAAAGAGTGATTCTTCTTATAATCAAACACAAACTTCAATCCTTTGATGATCCAAAGAGATGGATAAAATATCTTGAGATATGAAATAAATTTTGAGCTTCAAAGATCCAGAGGTTTAGATGACAAGGTTCTACTTGAGCCACTTGTCAATGCAATCAACCTTCAAAGCTTGAGGAAGACCTGATAACCAAAGTAGTTTGATCCCATCATAATGTATGAATGCAATGCAATATGATATTCATGATGAAACATAAGCCTAAATCAAGAGGGTAAATTTTGGGGTGCAACATACTTGTTCTCAAAAGATGATGGAAAAGGCCCCATAAAGTCAATTCCCCAAACATTAAAGACTTATAGTTCTAAGATGCCTTTCAATGTCATCTCATCTAGATATATTATAGGTGTGTTGGCATTAGTCACAATTTATAATCGTGATGTGGACGTCTTTCCATAGATTAGGCCAAAAGAGATTGCATTAGTCACAAGTCTTAGAAGTGATTGCATCATCTCCATAAGGAGCGTAGTGGCAATGAGATATTATGTTTTCGACTTCTTCTTAGGGGAAGCATCAACAGAAGATACCATTGGCATATCTCTTGAAAAGAAGAGGCTTATCCCAATAGTAATGTTTAAGATCATGGAATAATTTCTTCTTTTGTTGGTAAGTCAAATCTGGTGGGAGTACTCCGGCTGTTAAATAATTGACAAAGTCAGCATACCGTGGCAGTGTAGTCTTGGTGTAAATTGCTTCCACAACATCATTTGTTTTTGTATCATTATAAGTCAAAGAGAATTCAACTATGTTTCATTGTAATTATCGCACCGCAAAAAAAACAAAAAGTCTAAAACAAACTCTATTTATCCCGAAGGAAGGGAAGATATAGAGAGAACCCCAAAGAAACAGATAAGATGGTCTTGCGACCAAGAGAAAGGGTACAGAAGCCAATTACGCAAGGGGAAGATATTAGGACCCCATGCTTATGTGGTACTCCACATGATCCACTTAAGTTTTCTCTAATCTAAAGGTGTATAAAAATCTATGTTTAACACTTATTGCTAAGAGGGAATGCATGCGAAAGAAAACATGTGGAAAAGAAGTAATATTTGCAAAGTTTTACTCGCCTATGCCCCGCGGCATAATTACTATGTATCCCTTTCGAGGAATCAGAGAGCCATAGTTCGGCTCACATGTTTTGGTTTGTTGTATGTTATTTACCTTGAAAAGGGTTTTAAAAGAAAAGTCGAGCAGAAAAATGTATTTTTAATTGGTTGGTGTTTTTACCTTGAAAAAGGGTTTTTATAGTATTAGAGTGTTTATGAGTTTGAAAGAAAAAAATAGTTTTAGTTTTAATGCAAATGCAAAAGAGAAAGAAAAAGGTCTAAGGGAGACTAGCAAAGTAAGCCTAGAGTTATCATGCAAAGTAATCCTATAGTTAAGGATAAAGGGGAAATCTACCTGTTTTATCATGCATGGTTTGCAACCTAAGGTCTATCTCAATTCACTTCCTAAGATAGAATAGAGAAATCCTACAGGAGCATGTAAACATGCAATGGAAAGTAAACACACAAAGCTTGAGGAGTATCCACTCACTCAAGTAGAACACGCCTAACCGAGGTATCATGTCACCAAGGAAAGAATGGGAGAGGAGTCACACCTAACCACAATACCGTATCATCAAGGTAGGACAAGGGAGAATGGGTACCTAACCATGATATCGAGCCATAAAGGTAGGATAAAGGGAGGCTTAACTAGGATATCGAATCATCGAGGCAAGAAAGAATGGGGGAATAAGTAGTTTTTAACCATGATAGCATGTTATCATGGCAAGAAGAATAAGGGGCATCGACTCTTAACCAATATATCACGTTATCTAGGAAAGAGAAGAACAAGAGTGGATCGTCATAAGTGACTAAACACCTAACCAAGATATCATGTTATCGAGGTAGGAGATAGAAGACAATAATGAGATCACATCGGAGTGTCAACATGCACGGCACGCAAGCTAATGACAAAACGAGGGGTTGATTGTGAATCATTCTCCACTTAACCGACTCGATACAATAATAGCACGATTTGTAGCATCGACGTACGACGGGAGCTACGAATGACCCGTTGACTAGAAATTGTGGGGGTAGATTGCGAACCCTTTTCCACTTGCCTTCTTTGAGGACTTATCAATGGAAAATGGGAATGGGAAACCTTCATCTAAGTCTTTGGCACAAATGTAAACACACAAAATGGTAAATAAACAAGCACAAGTAGGAATTTCCTGCTACAGGTTCATTTAAAACAGCATTTCCTTCCTAACGCAAGGAATCCCATTCACGCATCTCTAGTCCTACTACTCATGGCAAAGAAAGTGGTAAACTATGCAAGACATAAAGGATATAGAAGAAAATACCAATCAAACGCAAGTTAGTCAATTATTAGACAAAAGCAAAGAAACCCGAAAACTTCGTGCAAGCTTAACCAAGAAAGCACAATAGTCAGAAATAATATCCAATGAAGATCAAGTGCAAAAATAAATCGTGAGCCAAGAATGCGTCAAATCGCAACAAAGTTCCTAACCAAGATTATACTATACAAACTAAGCATAATAAAAACAAATCGCATGATGCGGTAAAGTGTCCTCGGAACTTGTCCAAAACAAACAAATGAGTTAGAAAATAACAACACAATCGAACTCAAGTATCAAATTACAACTCAGAAAGAATAATAAAATGCAAAGGCTTAAAGTAAAAACGAACAACGGGGAGTGAAAAGTAAAGACCGGGAAGCTATGCGTCATATCATGGAAATGCATAAAACATCGATTAAAAATCTCTCAAACTTAATGTTGTACCTAAAAAAAATCCTTAACAAGCCTAATGGTTCATTAACCAATAATTAAAACACAAGTTTCCACTTATTTAATAAATCGGGCAAAATTATGTGTATAACATGAATTAATCAGAAATTGATATCAAAAACAAGAAAACTCAATATTATTGCTCATGAAATGTTCAATTAAGTAAAATAATTGTCAAATGGAAATTAAAAAGCGGAATATGTACATGAAACTAAATTCCAGACAATACTATTCTATTCACAAAACGCACGAGAAATTAGTTTTGAAATCAATCGAGACGGTACCGATACTCATCAATTACTAAGGAAAGCTTCTTTAAGTATTTAGAAAGAATTAAATTGCGCATTTTTCATGATTTACCGGTACCGAACAACCACTTATTATTCCATAGAATTATCCGGAAACTTGAATTTAAATTGCTAAAACTCAACATCAACATTCAAGAAATGACTGATTATGAACAACGCACAACAAACACAAATTAAAATGCATATTACAAGATATTTGTTCATTCTGGACAAACATATTCATGAATCAACGTACATCAAAATACTTGTTTCAAAATCTTATTCAGACATATCGGAAACGAATATTAACTCATAAAATATTGTCTAAAATTCACAAACACTCTTAATGAATTAAATTGACATTGATGCTCAAGTTTCCAATCACAAACAACACAATTCATGAGTCAAAATACTTGCTTGAATAAAAAATTCTAATTTCAAAAAAAATGTGTTATCATCCGAATGAACTCAACATTATATCAACTCATGAACTTTTCCATTATTATCAACAAAATCAATCGAAATCGTAATTCAACATTTTATTTCTAAAGAAATAAAATGCAACACATTATTCAACATGTAACTCTATAAAATCTCATAATCTACATCAATTTATCCTACTCCACATGATTCTAACACCTCTAATAAATTAATTCCTAATTCAATTATCTTAAACAAAATTCCATTCGAGAAATCACAAAAATGCTTATTCAGAAAATCACTTATGTAAAAAGCACTTAAGTCAAGAGTTAAGGAAGAAATGTTACCGAGTTCGAAGAGGAGATCAAAGTGATTCCAGAATCGGAATTCATCAAAGTAGAGGGATGACGTTGCACCGGAAAAAGCATGACAAAAAGATAATATGCGCCGCAGAGAAGGAAGTGCATCGACAGGTCTTGCGTAACCAGAGGAGGAGGTTGCGTCAGCCGTTTTTTCACAGGAGAGATCGGAGCTAGATGCGGTGGCCGGAGTTGGCTTGTGGTGGAGGGAGTGGTGGTCCAGTGAGATTTTGGGGTTTTGGAGGGAGCTTGTGATTTTTTAATCTTGATAGTGAGAGAAAAGATGAGAGAAAAGAGAGTGAAATTTAGAAAATGATTGAAGTGTTGTGAAAATAGAGAGGAAAAATCAATATATAGTCTTGACAATTGGGACTTGGTTTGGATCAAAAGAAAGTCCAATAAATTTATTCACAAACCTGAATTTTCACTGTCAACAAACGCAATCGCACAGACAATTCATGAACTCCATAATAATCGGTGCGAAATCTCGACGTGAGACCAACAACAAAATCGTAGATGACGAAATTTGTGACACCATACTGAAAGAATTGTCTCGATATGATAAAAATAGGACGAGTTTAAAGGGTGAGAAAACAATTAGAAGGGGGGTTGAATAAGTTTTTCCTTTTTCTTTTTCTTACTAGCTCAACAATTATGGAAAGACACAGTTATTTTTATCCTGGTTCTTTGAACTCAAACTACTCCAGTCCACCCGCCAAAGTGATTTATCCTTTCTCAACAAGGACTTAATTCACTATAATCAAACATATTACAATCACCCAATCATACTGTTGTGACTAACAATTCAAAGCACAAGTAAACTTACAAGTGACTAACACCACTAAGACTCAAACTAGTCCTAGCCTTCATGAGAAATATGACCAAGCTTGGTCTCTCAAGGAACAAATTCAAGAATTAAATCTTTACAATAGTGAAACAAAATTGCTTTTTAGAAAGCTATATCACAAACTGTGATTTATCACTAAGTTAAGTTTAGCACTTGAGAAAATAACAAAGTGTTTGTGAGCAGCAGAATAAATTTCACGTTGGTTGGGCAGTTGGCTTGAAATAAATGATCTTCTATTTATAGCATGAAGAAAACGACCGTTACTACCTTCAAAAGTGAGGAGCAATTAATATTTACGTGTTGGCTTGCATGATTGTTTCTTTCAATGAACTATCATAGAGACACTTGAGTGCTTTAGCCGTCTTTGCATTAAATGAACAAACAGAACTGTCAGAGCATGTTTCCTGGAACATGACAAGACTGTTTGCTTCTTTAATCTTTCAGAACTAGCTTCAGAATAACTACTCATCAGAGGTTGCTTGCATAACACTTCTGAATAAAGTTTGCATGGAAACTTGCTAATATTAGAGGATGCTTTAAATTGCTTCTTATCAGAGCCAGCGTCAGAACTTGTGCTAAATAAATAGTTCTTTCATCAAAGAAATTCTTAATTTTTATTTAGCTCAGTACGTAAAATGAGTTTCACCTTAGAAAATACTTCAGTCAGAACATTACCTGAAGCAAAGAAATATGCTCATCAGAGTATCAATTATATAAAATATATTTTATTGTTATCATCAAAACTATGAGATATGATCAGAACCAATCTTGTTCTAACAATCTCCCCCTTTTTGATGATGACAAAAATATTCAGGTTTTAAAAAAAATTGAATAAGAGATAAGAATCTCCCCCTAAAATAAATATTTCTTCTGAAAAAAGTAGATGTATAAGAAAAACTTCCTGAGATTTTTCTTCAGAGCTTTGAGATTTTTCTTTTAGGATTTCTTCAGCAAGTCTTTTGAAGATGATGTTCAGATGATTAAACTTCCAGAGTTTAGTGATACCTGCAAAATTCTTTAAACAGAGAAAGAAATATTTTTATTTTGTTAGTAATGTTTGAGACTTAGTCCCATAACTGTTAATCAAAGATTAGATCAAAATACTCATTTTCTCCCCCTCTTTGTCATAATCAAAAAGTATAAAAAGAATTAAAGAGCGTAAAAGGTTTTTTTTATAAAAAGATTCAGAGGTACAAAAAAAAACAAAAAACTAGAAACAGAATGACACTTAAGATTTTCTAGAAACAAGAGACAAAAGAAGATTCTTGATTTCATATGAAGATTCTTCTTACTTCATCATCCAGTTTCTGATTTCCTTGTTTGTCTCATCCTGCTTGTCCAAGCGCTCATGAATAGCTTCATTTCTCTTCTTAAGCTCATTCAGAGTATCGATAACTAGTGAAGTAGGAGCAAAAGATGAAGTAGCTTCAGCAGATATAACCTTTGGTGTAGAAGCAGCTGAGTCAGAACGAACAACATTTGAGAGAAGAGTACCCAGATCAACCATAAGAGTTGGAACACCTTCTGGTGCAACTTTAGCAGAAGGTTGATTAAACAGAGTTATTGCCATAGGATTTGAATCTTCAGAGGCATCTTTAGACTCATCTTCTGAAATATCCATTTGATCAGCAGGAGCATTGGCAATCAACATGGTAGACTTCTTGTCCCAAGTATCAACAAGTTCTGATTGTAAGGCATGCAGATGTTTGGAGAAATTCTCAAGCACTTGAGAATGACACATGACTTGCAATTTCAGTGTTTCATCATCTAATGTTCGTCTGAACGTTTCCCATAGAAGATCTGTTGCAGCTGGGTTCACGTTGTTGGTGCAGTCTGCCTTCAGCAAGTCTATCCAAGCTTGTACTTCTATTATAAAATTCTGAAAACATACATTTACATCTAGCTGGACAGGTTTCGGAACAGCCTTTTTGTAGGTTTTATTTTTCAGAAATTATAGGGATTCAAAATCAACTACAGTTTTCAGAAAGTCAGTTGGTTCAGGAGTTTCTAATTGTTCAGGTGTTTCTGTTTGGTCAGGATTTTCAGATGGTTCTGGTGTTGCTAATGGTTCAAGTATTGCTGATGGTGCAAGAGTTTCAGATGGTTCATGAGATGGATTGAGGGTATGTTATGGAGATTTAGGAGGTGAAAGCGTTGGTGAGTTAGGTGTTGGAAGTTCTGGAGATATGGGTGGTGTGACGTCAGGAG
This sequence comes from Vicia faba, assembly GCA_948472305.1. Taxonomy (NCBI): domain Eukaryota; kingdom Viridiplantae; phylum Streptophyta; class Magnoliopsida; order Fabales; family Fabaceae; genus Vicia; species Vicia faba. The sequence goes on along the minus strand of OX451736.1, from coordinate 805,266,006 downwards.
AAATGATGATGGTGTTTTCAGCAGTGGGGGTAGGATTTTGTGGTTGAGTTCTATTCATAGCAAAGATATTCTCAGAGGGTAGGGTGAAAGGTGGATTGTGCATGGCCAGAGGTACGTTTATTCCAGGCATTCTCCAAGAGCCAGCATCATACCGTTCAGAAGGTCTTGGTGATAAAGGTCTGGGAGATGTTTGAGAAAAGTTTTTAGAAGGATTATTTTGTGAGATAGGTGTTTGAGATGGTTGTGTTTGGGTTTCAAGAGAGTCATCAGAATCAAAATCACTTATGTGTGATAAAACTTGATCTATTAGAAGGTTTGTAGAAAGAGGTTTAGAGGGAATGGTTAAATCTATGTCTACATCTATGTCACCTAATGTTTGAGGTTTAGCAGATGTAGATATATATACATAATCATAAACAAAAATAGTCTCAGAAGGTGTATCTGATTTCTTCTTCTTCTTCTGGGGTCTAGCAAAGGGTCCTCCAACTGTTTTTCTTTTCATTGGCTGCTGGAAGACAACATCTGGAGCTGCTTGATTTCTACCTTGAAGCCAGGCAGGATCAATTGGAGTTCCAATTTCTTTGCAAATTTGAATGTAATGTAGAATGATACAAGGGTGATCTCTTGAGTTGAAAAGTGGAAAGTCAGCAATTAGAATTCTTCTTCTGGTAATGGTTGCTAATACGTAATTGGTAGGTTCCGCCAGTAGTTTGTCAATGATATTTCTCTTCACCAGATTCTTTCCTTTCAGAGCTTTCCCACACATAGGCTCTAACTCCCCCAGCAGGTTTGCTTCGTCCAAATGTGCTATCAGACCATTCTCTGTCAGAATGTCTGAAATCAACCTTCCCATTGGAATCCAGTTCCTTTTGGATTTTGGGTTCTTCATTATTTCTGCTTCCCTTGTTTCCTTGATATGTGTCCAGAGGTGATCAAACAGAAGGTAGGGTAAATCAATCTTTACATTCGTTCCCAGACGGAACAAAAGGTATTATTGGTCAGCATTCATATAGTCAGGAGAACTTGTTTCCTTTCTATGATGAATGCAACCATGGATGATTCAAGCCAATATCTTATACTGATTCTTGAAGTCTCTGACTTTTGTTGAATCTTTCCCGGTTGTAAAAATTTCAGCATGAACTCTTGACATATCCATTCTACCATTTGAGACTCCAGTGACTCCATTTCATTCAAAACCCAATAACCTCCTGATGAGATTTTCAGTGATTGAAATTTCCTTACCCATTACAAACGAGAGAATAACCTTTGGAGATGCAATGGCGTGAATCCAAAATTCCTTTACCAGATGTGGAAATACAGGGCCAACAAGACGATCAAATAAATTTCCCGATCCTTGAAATTCCACTGCAGGAAGAAGGTCAAACCCATTTGCCTTTAGGTTTTCAAAGTCCACCATCAATTCACTGATTACTTCTAAACCGTCAATTGGAATAAAAGTGGTTCTCTCAGGGATGATGTAATGTTCAGCTTGAGTGCTTCCGGAAGGAGTAGAAGATGAAGCCATTAGAGAAATTAGGTTGAGATGAAAGAAAAATGGGTTGCAGAAAAAATACACAGAGACGGTTGAAATTTGAAAGAGAAGGTAAAAAGTGAGAAAGGGGTTTTACAAAAGTATTTACATGTAAACTTTTGAGAAAAAGGTTTTAAAATAAAACTGTAAAAAGAATTTTAAAAAAATTAATAAAAAAAAATGTAATCATTACTAGCATTTAATAAAATTGAAAAATGAGGGGAAAGCGTGAGATTTTGAACAAATCATAACAGTTACCTAGGAACAACGTCAATAACATAGCACGCGTGACCTTTCAGAAATACAACACGTGTTCATCTCCTGAAGGTTGCATAAGACAGCTGTTTGATATAATTAACTGTTGAATTATACTTGTAATGAAAAGTTAGAACATTTCAGAACTTTATATATAGTTTCTGATGTAACTTCTCTTTTAACTTCTTAAGAGTTGTTAATCAGAACATTCATTTCAGAACATTCTGAAAGAAATCACAGAAGATAAATACAATTTCATTCAGGACAAAATTCCATACTAATATTTTTCAGAATGAATTTAAATCTATCTTCAGAAAGGGGTTTGGTAAAAATATAAGCCCATTGATGGTCTGTGTTTACAAAGTTTAAATTTAAAATTCCTTTTTGAATGTAGTCCCTTATAAAATGATATTTAATTTCTATGTGTTTTGCTTTAGAATGCAAAATGGGATTTTTAGAAAGACAAATTGAAGAGGTATTGTCACAGAAGATAGGAATCTTACTTTCATAGAGATTAAAATCTTCTAGCTGACTTTTCATCCAGATCATCTGAGAGCTACATCCAGCAACATATATATACTCAGCTTCTGTTGTTGAAAGTGCAATGGTAGCTTGCTTCTTGCTGTACCATGAGATAAGGTTGTCACCCAGAAATTGACATCTTCCAGAGGTGCTCTTTTGTTCAATTCTATCTCCAGCAAAGTCAGCATCACAATAACCTACTAGTCTGAATTCTTTTGATCTTCTGTAACACAGACCCAAATTAGTAATACCTTTCAAATACCTCAGAATTCGCTTAACAGTAGTTAAGTGAGATTCTCTAGGATCTGATTGGAATCTATCACATAAACATACACTGAATAATATATCAGGTCTCGATGCAGTCAGATAGAGAAGGGATCCAATCATACCTCTGTAGAGTTTCTGATCTACCTTCATACTTACCTCATCTTTTCCCAGAATGCATGTAGGATGCATTGGTGTCTTTGCATCTTTACTTTCTTACATCTGGAATTTCTTCAGAAGTTCTTTAACATACTTCGTCTGATGTATGTAAGTACCTTCTGGGGTCTAATTTATTTGTATTCCTAGAAAGAACTTTAATTCTCCCATCATGCTCATCTCAAATTCAGTCTGCATGGTCTCAGCAAATTCTTTTCCAAGAGAGATATTAGAGTTTCCAAAAATAATATCATCAACATAAATTTGACAAATTAAAATGTCATTTTTAAAAGTTTTTCTGAATAAAGTTGTGTCCACTTTCCCTCTGGTAAAATCCTTTTCTAAAAGAAAATTACTCAAACATTCATACCAAGCTCTGGGAGCTTGTTTCAGACCGTATAAAGACTTTTTTAGTTTAAAAACATGTTCTGGATGTTTTGAGTCATTAAAGCTCGGAGGTTGATGGACATAAACTTATTCTTCTATATAACCATTTAAAAATGCACTTTTAACATCCATTTGATATAATGAAATGTTATTTTGAACAACAAAAGAAATTAATAATCTAATTGATTCTAACCTGGCGACTGGGGAAAAGGTTTCATTATAATCAATTCCTTCTTGTTGACTATAACCTTGTGCAACCAGTTGTGCTTTGTTTCTTACCACCTCTCCTTTCTCATTTAATTTTTTTCTGAATACCCATTTATTTCCTATAATATTGAATCCTTTAGGTCTTGGAACTAGATCCCACACATTGTTTTTGGAAAATTGATTGAGTTCATCTTGCATAGCTAGGATCCAATCATTGTTTTCCAGAGCTTCATCAATAGAGGTTGGCTCAATCAGAGATACCAATTCAAACAATGATTCTTCATTGATTCTGAGGGAGGATCTTGTTCTGATAGGATCTTCTTTCTTTCCAATAATCACATCTTCTTTATGAGCTGAAGAGATTCTGGGAAACCTTTTCTGAGAGGGTTGTTCAGAGATTCTGAAATTATCCAGAGCATTATCAAAAGGAGGATCTTCTGAGTTATCCTTTTCTTCTAACTTTTTAGAGTTTGAGAGATGATCTTTTGTACCTACAGAAATATCAATTTGATTTGGCTGTTGCTGGCCAAGATTATCATCAAACCTGACTTTGACTGATTCTTCAACAATCAGAGTTTCTGTGTTGTATACTCTATAGCCTTTTGAGCGTTTGGAATATCCAAGCAGAAAACACTTTTGTGCCTTAGAATCAAACTTGTTCAGATTATCTTTAGTATTCAGAATATAACAAGTACATCCAAAAGGATAAAAATATGAAATGTTGGGTTTTCTATTTTTCCATAATTCATAGTGTGTCTTTTCAAGAATAGGTCTTATAGAGATTCTATTCTGAATATAACATGGTGTGTTCACTGCTTCTGCCCAGAAGTGCTTAGCCATATTTGTTTCATTAATCATGGTTCTGGCAATTTATTGTAAAGTTCTATTCTTTCGTTCTACAACTCCATTTTGGTGGGGAGTTCTAGGACAAGAGAAATTATGAACAATACCATTTTCTTTAAAATATTTTTCAAAATAATGGTTTTCAAATTCTCCTCCATGATCACTTCTAATTCTTATAATTCTAAAATCGTTTTCATTTTGCACTTGGTTACAAAAGTCAACGAATACAAAATGTGACTCATACTTGTGTTTTAAAAACTTAACCAATGTCCATCTGTTGTAGTCATCAACAATGACCAATCCATACTTCTTGCCTCTGATGGATGCAGTTTTAACTGGCCCAAACAGATCAATGTGAAGTAGTTCTAATGGCCTAGAGGAAGAAACAACATTTTTTGATTTAAAAGAAGGTTTTGAAAATTTTCCTTTTTGACATGCTTCGCACAGAGCTTCTGAGTTGAACTTCATATTGGGAAGTCCTCTGACTAAATTCAGTTTATTTATTTGATAGATTTTTCTCATGCTGACATGTCCCAATCTTCTGTGACACACCCATTGCTCATCGCTAACAGACAAAAGGCATTTTACATTCTGAGTTTTAAGATCTGAAAAATCAATTTTATAGATGTTGTTCTTTCTCTTGCCATAAAAGAGGATTGTTCTATCTTTTTGACTAACAACTCTACATGAATTTTGATTAAAGATAATGTCATAACCGTTGTCACTTAATTGACTTATGGACAGCAAGTTATACGCTAATCCTTCTACTAACAGAAAATTAGAGATAGAAGGAAGGTTACCATTTCCAATGGTTCCAGAACCAATAATATTTCCTTTCTGATTTCCTCCAAATTTGACGTCTCCTCCAGATTTAAATTCCAGGTTTTGGAACATAAACTTTCTCCCCGTCATGTGTCGTGAGCATCCAGAGTCCAGGTAACATGACTGGTGTTTCAATTGAGTTGTTATGGACATCTGCAACAAATATTATTTTCTCCTTAGGTACCCATATCTTTTTGGGTCCTCTTTGGTTAGAGTTTCTAAAGTTCTGTTTGAACTTTGGATTAGCATAAGAATTTCCAGAGTGAGATGTATATTTAATATCATGTGTGTGCCCAAAACTAAATTGTTTGTTCAGAGGTTTATATGTGAGAGCCATCTTAGCAACGGGTTTTGGTATATATGTTTCCTTCCCTTTGGGAGTTTCATATCCAATTCCTCTTCTGTTGTTCCCACTAACTCCATAGTTCATTGACCCCATTTTCTTCTATCTATGCTTTTAGCAAGAAAAGTTTGAAAACTAGAGTCATATTCTTTAAGAATATCTCTTGAACTTGACGCAGAATCTGAAATAGAAATTTTTTGAACTTTTTGAATTTCCTCTTTAAGTTTAAAATTATTTTATTTGAGTTCAGAGTTTTCTGTTTCAAGTTTCTCAAGATCAGATGCAAGACTTTTTTTGAGTTTCTTGTATTTGATTTTTAGTTTACTATAGTTTTCAAGAAGTTCTGATAAACTTTTAGCAAGTTCAGCTCTATTAAATTCAGAGAATACCTCTTTTGGTTCTGACTCATAGTCTGAGTCATCTACTGTGGTAGCCATAAGAGCTAGGTTGGCGTTCTCATCTTTAGAATCAGATTCATCTTCAGAGGATTCTGAATCATCCTAGGTTTCCATCATGCCTTTCTTTCTACCAAACTTTTTCTTTGGTCTTTCTCTTTGTAGTTTTGGACAATCACTCTTGTAGTGTCCTGGTTCTTTACATTCATAGAAAATTATCTCTCTTATGTTTGACTTCTTATGTCCATAAGATTATGGTTTATCTTCTGACCTATTGTAGTTCTTGAACTTCTTCTGTCTGTGCTTCCACATTTGGTTGATCCTTATGGAGAGAAATGATAGTTCATCTTCTTCTGATGCAGATTCTTCAGAGTTTCCTTCTTTTGCTTGAAAAGCACTAGTTTCACATTTTTTAATTGATTTAAGGGAAACAGACTTACCTTTTTTCTAAGGCTCATGTTCATCAAGTTCTATCTCATGACTTCTTAAAGTGCTGATGAGTTCTTCAAGAGACACATTGTTCAAATCTTTTGATACTTTGAATGCAGTGACCATAGGTGCCCATCTTCTGGGTAAACTTCTAATAATCTTCTTAACGTGGTATGCCTTGGTGTATCCTTTGTTCAGAACTCTCAGGCCAGCTATCATATTTTGGAACCTTGAAAACATAGCTTCTATAGATTCACTTTCTTCCATTTTGAAGGCTTCATACTTCTGGATGAGAGCCAGAGCTTTAGTCTCTTTTACTTGTGCATTTCATTTATGAGTCATTTTGAGAGACTCAAACATGTTATGTGCTATATCTCTATTTGTGATCTTCTCATATTCCATTTTAGAGATAACGTTCAGAAAGATATTTCTAGCTCTGTGGTGATTTTTGAAATCAGCTTTTTATTGTCTATCCATAATCTATCTATCAATCTTGTTTCCTTCTGAGTCTATAGGATGTGTGTAACCATCTAAGACCATATCCCATAAATCACTATCATGACCTAGAAATAAACTTTCTAGTCTATCTTTCCAATATTCAAAATCTTCTCCATCAAACACAGGAGGTTTGGTGTAGTTATTGTTGTTTTGTTCAGTTGCCATAGAGTTTTGCTTCTGGATCTTTTTCTGACACTGTTAAGTGTTTGCGCTCAGAGTCAAGCTCTGATACCAATTGAAGGGTGAGAAAACACTTAGAAGGGGGGGGGGGGGGTTGAATAAGTCTTTCCTTTTTCTTTTTCTTACTAGCTCAACAACTATGGAAATACACAATTATTTTTATCCTAGTTCGTTTAAACTTAAACTACTCCAGTCCACCCGCCAAGGTGATTTCGCCTTTCTCAACAAGGACTTAATTCACTATAATCAAACATATTACAATCACACAACCAAATTGTTGTGTCTAACAATTCAAAGCACAAGTAAACTTACAAGTGACTAACACCACTAAGATTCAAACTAGTCCTAGCCTTCTTGAGAAATCTGACCAAGCTTGGTCTCTCAAGGAACAAATACAATAATTAAATCTTTACAATAGTGAAACAAAATTGCTTATTAGAAAGCTAGATCACAAATTGTGATTTATCACTAAGATAAGTTTAGAACTTGAGAAAATAAAAAAGTCTTTGTGAGCAACAGAATAATTTTCACGTTGGTGGGGTAGTTGGCTTACAATAAATGATCTTCTATTTATAGCATGAAGAAAACGACTGTTACTGCCTTCAAAAGTGAGGAGCAATTAATGTTTGCGTGTTGGCTTGCATTATTGTTTCTTTCAATGAACTAGCATAGAGACACTTGAGTGCTTTAGCCATCTTTGCATTAATTGAACAAACGGCACTTTCAGAGCATGTTTCCTGAAACTTGACAAGACTGTTTGCTTCTTTAATCTTTCACAACTAGCTTTAGAATAACTTCTCATCAGAGCTTTCTTGCATAATACTTCTGAACAGAGTTTGCATGGAAACTTGCTAAGATTAGAGGATGCTTTAAATTGCTTCTTATCAGAGCCAGTGGCAGAACTTGCGCTAAATAAATAGTTCTTTCATCAAAGAACTTCTTCATTTTTATTCAGCTTAGCACGTAAAATGATTTTCACCTTAGAAAATATTTCAGTCAGAAAATTATCTGAAACAAAGAAATATGCTCATCAGAGTATCAATTATACAAAATATATTTTATTGTTATCATCAAAACTCTGAGATATGATCAAAACCAATCTTGTTCTAACAATCTCCCCCTTTTATAGGATCAAACCAGCAAAAATATTTTTTCTGGTTGGCACCATTTCAAATTCACCGAAACACCCGATTTCTCTGCAATTCAGAGTGCGTTGACATATATGAGGGCTTGACATGATGATGTCTTGATTGATTGTTTCTTTGATAGCTTTTGAAACATGTGAAACACCTTTAGACCTTGAAAAATCATAGTTTTTCCTTATTATGCTGCCCAGCGGAACAATCTTTTTTGTGTAGCTTCCGGAAAGAAATACCTTGATCCATGACCATTTACGAATTAATGATGGATGTGATGTTAGATGACCTAATGAGGAGTATTTACATGAATGATGCAAGATGCATAAACCAGATAATCCTAATAAAAGGGTAGGACAAATTTGGGTTATGACAACTGCCCTTATTTAATCATCTTAAACCTAAAATAGTGATTGGCGCGAGCCTTTCGAATGTTCAAGGTAGAAGGTGATTAAATATAAATACCGGAAATATTTTCTGAAAGGATAGTGTGAGTTGGTTATTTATTTTTTTGATATCTGCTGGGGAAATGATTTTTCTGTTTTTCTGGTGAAAAAGGTTTACAGATGAATTTTGAGAAGTGATTACTCGTAACATGGTAATTGTGCCAATACGAGGTTCTCAAAAGGACGTTTTCTATGTGACATGTTAATTGAAAGAATAGGTACGAAAAGACAACTGATAAGATCTACCGTCGACCTGTGATCCCATGGAGAAAGAGACCTACGAGCAATATGCTTGGGGAACGAGGATTATGGACGACCTATAAGGAGAGCAATATCTACGGACGACCTACAATCCTAAGAGAGTGAGACCTACGGGCTATCTATAGGAGAGTAATATCTATGAAATATCTACAATCCTAAAGGAGATCTACAAGCAATCTACAAGTAAAGATAGATCTATGGATGATCTACAATCCTAAAAAAGTGAGACCTATGGGCAATCCGCTATCGGAACTAGGTCTACGGATGATCTACAAGGAGAGAAATATCTACGAGCGATCTAAAATCTTAAAGAAGCGAGACCTACAAGCGAGCTTCTAGAGATATCTAGATCTACAGGCGATCTGAAATCCTAAGAAGCGAGATCTACGGGCGATCTTCTATGAGAGTTAGGCCTACGGGCGACCTATAAGGAAAGCCAGATCTACGGGCGACCCACGATCCTATGGAGAAGGGAATATCAATTACGACACAATCACTAAAGGTGTGAGAATGACCAAGTGTATTGATTTTACTAGGATTTGAGGGAAAGATAGTCACAAACGAGTGTTTGAAAATACAACATAGACGAGTGTTTAGAAAGTTAATACAGATGAGTGTTTGGAAAACCGACACAAACGAGTGTTTACTGACACAGGCGAGTGTTAGGGAGCCAACAAGGACGAGTGTTTAGAAGACTAACACGAGCGAGTGTTTAGAGAACCGACACAGACGAGTGTTTTGGAACTGACACATACGAGTTTGGAAGATTGACATAGATGAGTGTTTGGAAAGCTGACACAAATGAGTGTTTGAGAACTGACATAGACGAGTGTTCGAGAGTACATGGTACTGTCACTGTTTTCTGGGTATTGTGATGTACCAAATGGCATCAGTTGGGGATTTTGGAGTGATATTCCTTATGGGGATGCATTGCTATTTTGAATGATCCAGGTCTCCCTTATAAGGTACCAGATCTTGCTTATGCTTCCTATGCATATTTAAATTTTTTTGTGGCATAACGAACCATTTTAATGGATATGCTACCCGTGTTAAAGATGCAATGTGATGCAATGATGATTACTATATGCCTAATGCAGAGAAATAAACTTTGTGGGGATGAGAATAGTTTTATTGGGAACCGTTGCTCATTGTCTGGAGATACCAATATGGATTGGCTTTGGAAAACTTGCGATACTTGAGATTATTTGCAAACTTACTGGGGATTAAATTGCCGACGAAGCGAGTTTTCAGGTACACCATTGAATTCTGAATTATAGCTTTGTTGGGGGAGGAAGTTATCAAATCTGACTTCTCTATATCTTGGATTGCTTTGGGATGGTAAGATGGGTACAAACATGCTGGGAAATTGCATGATGAACATCGCTAGGATCTCTTCGAATTCTCCGATTCTATATCGTGTTGGGGAATTACATCTTTGACCACTTGAGGATCAGGAGATGAACATAGACGTCTTTGAGTTCCCCGATTTACTTCTCTGCTGGAGATTAGATGACTGTTATCTAAGGGGATTACATGTTGGACCACGTAAAACTTCTCGAATTCCCCAAGTTTACTCTACTAGGGAATTGCACATGAATTCACTGGATCACACAAAGACTCTAAGTGCCCTAAGTTTACTACTTCTGGGGAATTATGCTTGGCATGCATGCTGAGCCAAGCAAAAACGTCAGATGCCCCGGTTTAGTTTACTAGCTGGAAATATGCTTGAAACATCTACAGGGGATGAGGACGATTTTTGCAATGTTGGATTGGTCAAGGTGACCATCATAGGCTGCTACCTCCAGGAAAAACAACGCTTGGAATGCTACAACACTCCTTTGGGATGATTTTGTATCAATGTAAAGTCATGTTTCACTTGAGCTTGAAATTATTATTCCCCATGTTTTTAGCGCAATGTTCAATAAAGAATTAAACACGTTTCGCATTGAGAAATGCTCAAATTTCCATTAAAATTCGTATTGCTATAGTTCTCATATCCTTGATAGTCTCAATGCCTTGCCTTTGAAGAGCAGTGGTTAAATCAATCCATTCACTACCAAGGTTTAAAAGATTTACATGGTCATTTGTGAAGAATATTAAGACTTCATCCTCTCGTTCATGATCCCTAATGTTTTCCTGGACCGCCCTTTCGGGTTTTCAATCCAACGGGATACCCATTTTTGCCTAAGCCGCCCTTGCAGGTTTTTGACTTAGCGAGTTATTCTTTTTTTTTTAAAATTTTATCCCTAAATTTTTCTTGGACTAACTCTTTTTTTGTGTCCACCAGGATGCCCATTTGTGCCTAAGTCTCCTTTGCGGGTTTTCGACTTAGTGGGTCTTTTTTGTGTAGTATTTTTTGACTGAGTCTGAATTGACTGAAAGTGGAACGTCTTCCGCATCCATGTCTGTAAGGATTAGAGCACCCCTTGAAATGGCTTTCTTCATGGTGTATGGTCACTCATAGTTAGGAGTCGATTTTCCCCTTGGATCGGAATGGCTTTGCACAATGACCTTCCTTACGACCAGATCACCAGGATAAAAATTCTGAGGGCGTATTTTCTTGTTGAACGCCATTTTAATCCTCTTTTGATACAATTGACCATGACAGATGGAAGCCAAACGTTTCTATTCAATCAAATTTAGTTGGTCAAGTCTTGTTTGAACCCACTCTTCCTCATCAAGCTTAGTATCCAACAGAACCCTTAACGAAGTAATCTCTACCTCGACTAGAAGCACCACATTTGTATTGTAGACAAGAGAAAACAAGGTTTCCCTAATTTAATTACACCCAAATGTCCTTCAACCATGTAGAGCAAAAGGAAACATTTGATGCCAATCTTTGTATGTTCTCACCATTTTGCTGGACTATCTTCTTTAAGTTCTTGTTAAGAGCTTCGACTGCGCCGTTCATCTTTGGTCGATAAGGCGATGAATTGTGGTGTTCAATCTTGAACTCTTTACATAACTCCTTTATCATTTTGTTGTTTAGATTTGAACCATTATCAATGATGATTCTATTAGGAACTCCATAACGACATATGATTTCCTTTTAGATAAAATTGGTAATGACCTACTTAGTTACATTCTTATAAGAAGCTACTTCCACCAATTTGGTATAGTCAATGGCAATAAGAATGAACATATGACAATTTGAAGCGCTTGGCACAATATTTCCAATCATGTCAATTCCCCACATTGAGAAGGTCCATGGTGAAGTCATAACGTTCAACAGAGTTGGAGGGACGTGGATTCTACCTGCATACACTTGGCATTTGTGGCACAACTTTTCATATGTACAACAATCACTATCCATTATCATCTAAAAATACCATGCACGTAGGATTTTCTTAGCCATAGAGTGTCTGCTTGAATGAGTCTCAAAAGAACCCTCATGGAATTACTTTACGATCGACTCTACTTCGTGTCTATCCACACATATGATTAGAACTGAGTTATATTTTCTCATATCGTCAATGTATACTTCGATCTCCTTAGGAATCATATCATGAAAGAGCGTCACCATGGCACATTGATATGTTGCACCAACACTTTTGAGACCAAAAGGCATGACCTTGTAGAAGTAAGTACCCCAAGGTGTAGTGAAGATGGGTTCACAAGTAGTTGTGAGATGAGAGATGAACCTAGCTATGTAGTTCAACCTCCCAAGGAACCATCTTACTTCTTTTTTCATTTTTTGCCGCTGGCATATTCTGTATTGCTTTTACTTTGTAGGGATCTACTTAAATTTCTTGTTGACTTATGATGATACCAAGTAATTTTACCAGATCGCACCTAAAGGTGCACTTGTTCGGATTAAGCCTTAGCCTCAACTTTTGAAGACGAAAAAACAACTTTTGCAGATGAACCAGATGTTCCTTCTCAGTTTACAATTTTGCAATCATATCGTCATTGTATACTTTGATCTCTTTGTGAATCACATCATGAAAGAGCGTCACCATGGCATGTTTATATGTTGCACTAGCATTTTTGAGACCAAAAGGCATGACCTTGTAGCAGTAAGTACCCCAAGGAGTAGTGAAGGTCGTTTTTGTCATATCTTTGTCTTCATCATCCACTGCACGAACCTATCCTTCTATACTTGTGCCAGCACTGGTAAGCACTTCTAAAATAAGGAGGACCTGTCTTGGACCTGTCTTCCTTTAGGTAAGACCAAACTAGCTTGAACAAAGGAACATGGCTAATATCTGAGACCAAACTTGTCTCGCTTCTCACACACTTCAACCACTTTACCCCAATCCTTATTAGGGACCCCAGACTCCTCAATGGCTCTAGCATCATTCAGGGAGGCCATATGAGCTTAAGATTTCTTCTTATTCTCCAAAACAACGGGAACCTTGTCAAGTTAAATGATCTCCAATGCCTGAAAGAGGGTTTCATGAACTTCCCCGTCCACCTCAACATAACGAAAAAAAGTAAAATTATTTATCACGACATCCTCTTCACCTCCAATGACAATGACCTTGTCCTTGACAATGAACTTTAGGTGCTGGTGAAGAGTCGAGGTTACAGCTCCTGCCACATGGATCCATGGGCGACCCAAGAGACAGGTGTATGAAGGATGAATATCTATGATGTAGAAGGACATGTAGAAAACATGAGGACTAATTTTTATGGGAAAATCAACTTCCCCTATGAGAGACCTTCTCGAACCATTGAATGCTTTGACCGTTAAAATGTTGGGATTCATCATAACTCCATCCATATTCAGCTTGAATAGGGCATGTTTGGGCATCACATTAAGAGAAGACCATGTGTCTACCTAGACTCGAGATAACACAATTTCCAAACACCTTATAGAGATCTGTAAAGCCTTATTATGAACTCTTCCCTCAGGAGGAAGTTCATCATCATTGAACCCCACAAAATTTCCTGTAGAAATATTGGTGACCACCCCTTCAAACTAGGAAAAATAAATCTCAAAATTAACATGAGAGCCATGCAAAATCGTCACCAAGGCAGTACAATATGCCTCTAAATATAGGAGAAGAGGCAAGATAAAAAATTTAGTTGGTGTCTGATTAAACTGATCTACCACTTTAAAGTCACTTTTCTTGATAAATCTTATCAAGTGTTCCACTTGCTGATTAAAAGTCGGTCCGAGAGCTTCACTGACCACTTGCTTACCTTTATCTCTTGCTGGAATTTCTTCAATAGTGTCCTCAGGAGGAGGAAGAACAAATATCATACCACTGTGAGTTATACCACTGATGCCCACAATGTTGATAACGTCTTTGTTTTCCACTAGAGGGAAAATAACTTTCTTCCCACGAAACTGCTTTTGGATTATCAATTGGAGTAGGAACATGATCTAGAGAAACTGGAGCCTGAATGAGTAGAGGAGTGATTAGATCCTTACTTGGCGCAGGAAGTGTAGGGACTTGAATTACCAAAGGAAATTTTGGAACATAGACCGGGTAGTAAGAAATTTCCAGTATAGCAACATCGTCCTTAGGGAGTACCTTCTCCACCTAGAGAAAACCTTCATCCATTAACTTCTGAATAACACTCTTCAGCTTAGCACACTCTTCTAGATTGGAAGAACACTGTAAACAAAAATCATAAAGTTCTTGCAAAGCCTCCTATTCCAACAAATGTTCTGTCACAACCGCTACTGGAATTTGAATCTCACCCACATGAGTCATAATATCTTGCCCATCATCAAACCCAATGGAATTGGCCGCTGCCCCATTATGAGGAGGCATGGGATTATTCTGAATGTTTGGACCAACAGGGGTAAAGCTTATCTCCTTAGCATCCAGATGGTCTTGGACCTTATATTTCAATGCTCTACAATTCTCAATAGAGTGTCCCAGATCCCACAAATGAAATTCACAATGCGCATTTGCATCATATCCCTTTGCGAGATTCTCTGGTGGATGACCAAGCTCATAGAGCTGAACCAACTGATTAGAAAGTAAGTGTGGAAGGAGTTAAGCATATGACGTGTGAATTGAATCCATCTTTCTTTTTGGGTACCTTTGATATCTCTGTTGACCCCTTTGTTAACCAAGATATCAAATCATCGAGGCAAGCAAAAATGCGGGAATAATAATAACCATGATAGCACGTCACCGTGACAAGAAGAATAAGGGGCGTCAACTCTTAACCAAGATATCACGTTATCTCAGCAAGAGAAGAACAAGAGTGAATCTTCATAAGCGACTAAACACCTAACCAAGATATCATATTATCGAGGTAGGAGATAAAAGACAATAATGAGAACACATCGGAGCGTCAACGTGAACGGCATGCGAGCTAATGACAAAGCGTGGTGGTTGATTGGTTCTCCACTTGACCGACTTGATACAAGAATAGCATGATTCGTAGCATCGACGTATGCCATGAGCTACGAATGACAAGTGGACTAGAAATTGTGGGGAGTTGATTGTGAACCCTTTCTCACTTTCCTTCTTTGAGGACTTATCAATGGGGAATATGAATGGGACACCTTCATCAAGGTATTTGGCACAAATGTAAACACACAAAATAGTAAACAAACAAGCACAAGTAGGAATTTCCTACTACATGTTTTTAAAATAGCATTACCCGCCTAACGCAAGGACTCTCATTCATGCATCTCTAGTCCTACTTCTCATGCTAAAGAAAGTGGTAAACGGTGCAAGAGATAAAAGAAACAGAAGAAAATACCAATAGAATGCAAGTTCGTCAATTATCAAACGAAAGAAAAGAAACTTGTATACTTTGTGCAAGCTTCACCAAGAAATCACAATAGTCATAAATAATATCCAATGAAGATCAAGGGTGGAAATAAATTGTGAGCCAAGAGTATGTCGCATCGCATCAGAGTTCCTGCACAAGAGTATACTATAGAAACTAAGCATAATCCAGACAAATTGCATCACACGGTAAAGTGTCCTCCGAACATGCAGAAAATCACCAAATGAGTTAGCAAATAACAACACAATATGAATCAAACTCAAGTATCGAATTACAACTCAGAAATAACCATAAAATGCAAAGGCGTAAAGTGCAAACGAACAACGGGAAGTGAAAACTAAAGATCGGGAAGATACACGTTATATCATGGAAATGCATGAAACATCGATTAAAAATCTCTCAAACTTAATGTTGTTCCTAAACAAGCCTAATGGTTCATGAATCAACAATTAAAACACAAGTTTCCTGCTTATTTAATAAACTGGGCAGCATTATGCGTATAACATGAATTAATCAGAAATTGATATAAAAACAAGAAAACTCAATATTATTGCTAATGAAATGTTCAATTAAGTACAAATAAATGTCAAATGGAAATTAAAGCGGAATATGTACATGAAACTAAATTCTAGAAAACATTATTCTATTCACAATCGAGATGGTACCGGTACTCATCAAGTACCAAGAGAGGTTTCTCTAAGTATTTAGAATGAATTAAATTATGCATTTTGCATGATTTATCGATACTGGACAACAACTTATTATTCCACCAAAGTATCCGAAACTTGAATTTAAATTGCTAAAACTGAACATCAACATTCAAGAAATTGTTGATTATGAACAACTCACATGAAACACAAATTAAAATGCATATTACAAGCTATTTGTTCATTCCAGACAACCTAATTCATGAATCAACGTACATCAAAAATCTTGTTTCAAACTCGTATTCGGACATATCGGAAACAAATATTAACTCATGAAACATTGTCTAAAATTCACAAACACTCATAATGAATTAAATCCACATTGATTGTCAAGTTTCCGATCACAAAAAACAAAATTCATGATATGAAATACTTGCTTGATTCAAAAATTCTAATTTCGAAAAAATGTGTTATTATCCAATTCATTTAAACGTTATATCAACTCATGAACATTTACATTATTATCAACAAAATCAACCGAAACCGAAATTCGACATTTTATTTCTGAACAAATAAAGTGCAACACATTATTCGACATGTAACTCCATAAAATCTCACAATTAACTTATCCTACTCCACATGATTCTAACATCTCCAATCAATTAATTCATAATTCAATTATCTTAAACAAAATTCCATTCGAGAAAGCACAAAAATTCTTATTGACAAAATCACTTATGTAAAAAGCACTTAAGTAAAGAATTAAGGAAGAAATGTTACCGAGTTCAAAGAGGAGATCAAAGTGATGCTGGAACCGGAATTGATCAGAGGAGAGGGATGCAGTTGCACCGGAAAAAGCACGACAAAAAGATAATATGCGCCACAGAGAAGGAAGTGCGTCGGTCGGTCTTGCATAGATGACATAATTCAAGATCTCATGCCGAAAGAATCGTCTCAATACGATACAAATAAAGCAAGTTATGAATTTTCAAGTGGCGAGAATATTTGACACTAACACTGTCTTTTTCTGTAATGCAGAATTTTCCACTGTTAAGTTTGAGATACGAGCCATCAATTGAAGTCTTCGGAGCTGAATCCGAACTCGAGCTCAGAAGCAAATTAATAGCCAACAACATTTTTGAAATTATTGTGAATGAATCATCTCGATACAATAAAAATTGAAGAAGTTATGATTTTTACAATATCGAGAAACTGTGGAATAAAAATCTGATTCAGCATAAAATTATCTCTGGTAATTCAAATTTCTGGGGGTCTTCCTCAAAGAATCAGCCTTTTACCCGAACATACGGAATGAATATGAAATCAACATGGACTTTTCACCCAAAGAACCACTAAAAAACGTCGAATCGGGAAGAAGTTATGAATTTTCACAGTATTTTCGTTGTATCTTCTAAAAGTATTTGCACATTCGGAGGTCTTCCTTACCGAATAAGCTTCCAAGAAAAAATACGAACCGAAGATGATATTAAGAAGGCTTTAAGGCCTCAATAAACACTCCAATATAGTATTCCAATAAGAAGTTATAAATTTTGAAGTACCCACAAAACGACGGACCAACAATTAAATTTAGTGCATTGTCTTCAAAGAATTAAAATTCCCAGAGATCTTCTTCCCAAAATTATCCTTCTATCCGAACACAAGAAATGATAAGAAAATAAAGACGGTCTCAATTCTCAAAGAATCAACTCAAAACACGTTTCACGGATACCAAATTCTTTGGAGATTTTCTTTACAGAATTGGCTTCCGGTCTGAACAGATGAAATGAAGAAAAAACCGAGATATCTCCAATGCCTCAGGAACCATTTCAAAATAGTATTATAATTTAAATTTGTGAATTTTTATGATCAAACCAGCAAAAATGTTGTTTCTGGTTTGCACTGTTTCAAGTTCAGTGAAACACTAGATTTCTCGGCAATTTAGAGTGCGTTGACATACATGGAAGCTTTACATGAAGATGGCTTCATTGATTATTACTTTGATAGCTTTAGAAACATATGGAACACCTTTAAACCTTGAAAAACCCCCAATTTTGCCTTATTATGCTGCCTAACAGAACAATATTTTTTGTGTAGCTTCTAGAAAGAAATACCTTGATCCATGACCATTTACGGATTAATGATGCATGCTATGTTAGATGTCCTAATGAGGAGTATGTACATGAATGATGCAAGATGAATAAGACAAATGATCTTTATAAAGGGGTAGGACAAATTTGGGTTATGACACTAACTGGGCTAATAATCGTTCATATGGGAAATCGTAATTTATAGGCACTTGTTCTGGCTTCATGTCCTCAATTCTAAAGAGGTGATCAACTATTATGTTTTCAGTGCCTTTCTTATCTTTGATTTATAAATCTAATTCTTGCAAGAGCATAATCCAATTTAAAAGTCAGGTTTGGAGTCCATTTTAATCAATAGGTACATAATTGTTGCATGGTCGGTGTAGACGATTATTTGTGCTCCTACTAAGTAAGAACAAAATTTATCTAACGCGAAACACAATGAATAGGAGTTCCTTCCATGTTGTGGGATATTTCATTTTCATAGGTTCTAAGGTTCTACTTGAATAATAAATTGCATGAAGCTTTTTGTCTTCCATTTTTCCTAAAACTGCCCCTACTGCATAATCAGTAGTTTCACACATTATCTCAAACGGTTTACTCCAATCAAGTGGTTGAATGATAGGTGCAATAATGAGAGAATTTTTGAGATGTTTGAATGCTTCCAGGCATTTTCGTCAAAGATGAACTCATCATCTTTCATTAATAAGCCAATTAGTGGTTTGGTTATTTTAGAGAAATCTTTAATGAATCATCCATAGAAACTAACGTGTCCCAAGAAACATCATATTTCTCTAACAGTTTTTGGAGGTTGAAGGTTTTCGATAATTTCTATTTTCTCTTTATCAACTTCAATCCCCTTGTCGACAGTTTGTGTCCAAGTATAATTCCTTGTCAGACCATGAAATGGCATTTTCCCAGTTTAGCACTAGATTAACATTTACGCATCTTTCAAGTACCATTTTGAGGTTTAATAGACAACCTTCAAAACTCAGCCCACAAACAGAGAAATCATCCATAAAAAATTCCATTATATTATCTAAAAAATCAACGAAGATAGACATTATGCATCTCTGAAATGTTGCAGGAGCATTAAACAGTATGAACAACATTCGTCGATAGGAAAATTTACCATAAGGGCATGTGAAGGTAGTCTTTTCTTGGTCATAAGAATGAATAGGGATTGGAAAAATCCTGAATACCCGTCTAAATAGAAGAAATAGGAGTATTTAGCCAATCATTCAAGCATTTGATCAATGAAGGGTAAAGGAGAATGGTCCTTACGAGTGGCTTTGTTTAGCTTTCTATTGTCGATTCATATTATCCACCCAGTTATAATACGTTTTGCTAATGATTCATCCTTTTCATTACTGACAAATTTAACACCTCTCTTCTTTGGTACGACATTTACTAGGTTGACCCATTTACTGTCGGATAACGGGTATATGATTCTTGATTATAACAACTTTTATACTTCTCTCTTGAGTACATCACTCAAAACGTGATTTATTATTCTCTAATGTTCTTTAGAGGTCTTACAGTCTTCCTCAAGCATAATGCAATGCATATAAATAGAAGGAATTATTCCTTTTAGATATGAGAATTTATAACCTAGAGCAGCAAGATACATCCTTAGGACATGTAATAATCTTCCAGTTTCTATCAGTCCTAAATTTGCGTTGACTATAACTGGTCGTTCAAGTTTTGTGTCTAGGAATTCATATATTAGGTTTTTGGGTAGTGTTTTAAGTTCTAGAGATGGTTTCTTTGGGCAAGGCATAGGGTCAAGAGTTAGTGTGAGACATACTCTTAGATTAACATCTACATATGGTTCACGCTAATTATCGTCTTCAAATACAGGAGGTGCTGAAATCTTTAGTACTTCAGTATACTTAGTTTGTTGCATATCCATTTCTTTAACGCATTTGTCAATAACATCTAAGAAACAACACGAGTCATCTATAGTTGGTGCCTTGAAGAATTGTTAAAGAATGAACTCAACCTTTTCTTCACCAACCTCGAAAGTTAGCATTCCTCTTTTCACGTCTATGATGTCTCAAGCTATGACTAAGAATGGTCTTCCTAAAATGCTCAGGGGGAATATAGAATTGTACTATGCGAACATGAAAGTTCTCTAGCATTCCTAAAGGAAATTTTACTGAACGGTCAGCTAGTTGTACGAACATTTTTGTTGGTTTCAATTCTCCCATGTTGAGCATTTCACAAATTGATAAGGGAATTAGACTGATACTGGCTCCAAAGTCGCACAAATCTTTGTCTATGACAAACTTTCCGATTCCACAAGGTATGGAAAAACTACATTGGTCTTTTAGCTTAGGAGGCATGTTGATTTGGATTATGGCGCTACGCACTGTGGTAGGTATAACAGTTTCATTATCCGCGGTTTTTTTC
Organism: Vicia faba; assembly: GCA_948472305.1. Lineage (NCBI taxonomy): Eukaryota > Viridiplantae > Streptophyta > Magnoliopsida > Fabales > Fabaceae > Vicia > Vicia faba. Next base: position 805,245,489 of record OX451736.1, on the reverse strand, counting down.
TTATTGGATAGGATCTCTTTAAGGAACTTAGCATAAGAGGGCATTTGTCGGATAGCTTCTGTGAAAGGTATAGTGATATTCAATTGTTTCATAATTTCAATGAATTTCTTAATTTGTGCTACACTCTTAGACTTAGCAAACCTTTGATTATACAGTATAGGAAGTTTGTATGGTGGCAGAGGCACATAAGGTTTTCTTTCTCTTCAGCCTCTTCACTTTTATTTTCCTTCTCATTTTCTTTTGGTTTGTCTTCCTTTTCAGTTTCTGTACCAGAATTCTGATACATGGATGGATTTTTAAGTCTTGGGTTTGTTGGTCTGTCTAATTTTGTCCCACTTCGTAGTATTTTATAATTAGCATGACCTTTTGGATTTAGTTACAGTTGTCCATAAAAAGTGCCAGCGGGAGCAGTTGTAGCTGCTTGTTGTTGAGCCACTTGAGAAATTTTCATTTCTAGCATTTTATTATGAGTGGCTAGGGCATCAACCTTGTTTGATAATTGCTTAAGTTGTTCACTAGTGGGAATATTCTAATTTAGAAAACCCTTATTTATTTGGGCCTGAGTAGCTACAAAAATTTCTATCATTATTTCAAGGTTAAATTTCCTAGGAGAATTTGGAACAGCTGGGGAGACTTTCTGATATCCTGGCGGTGTAGCAGGAGCTTAGAGAGGTGCATATAATGAATTGTTGCTCTTGTACAAAATTTTTGGATGGTTCTTCCAACCTGGGTTATAGGTATTACCATAAGGGTTACCTTGAGCTTAATTCACTTGATCAACAGGTACTCCTATTAAAAGTGGACATTCAAGGGAAGCATGCCCATGAATTCTGCATAAATCATAGCTTGGAGCTGCTGCAGCCACAGTGGCTGTGGGAGTTGTGGTCAAGTTTTCTACTTTTTTAGAGAGGGCTTCTACCTTGGCATTTACTTGGTATAAGCTACTAACTGCGTACTTACCACCTTTCATTTGAGGTTTTTCCATAAGATTTCTATGGATTCCCTATTGATAGTGATTTTGTGCCATACTTTCGATAAGTTGATAAGCATCTTGGTAAGGTTTACCCATTAGTGTGCCACCAACAACAATGTCTATTGTCAGTCTTGTGTTGTACAAGAGACCATTGTAATAGGTGTGGATAATCAACCATTCTTCTAGACCGTGATGTGTACAAAGTCACATTGTGTCTTTATATCTTTCCCATGTTTCGAAAAGAGATTCATTGTCTTTTTGTTTAAAACCATTGATATTGGATCTTTGCATAGCCGTCTTGCTTGGTGGGAAATATCGTGCTAAGAAAACTTTCTTCAACTCGTCCCAGACGGTAACAGAGTTGGATGGTAGAGACTGGAGCCAAGATCTAGCTTTATCTCTTAAATAGAAAGAGAAAAGACGTAGTTTTATTGCTTCGGCGCTGACACCGTTTGCTTTTATTGTGTCTACATACTGCACAAACACTAACAAATGTAAATTCGGATCGTCCGTAGGACTTTCTGAAAACTGATTATGTTGGGCAACTGGCAACAACCAAGGTTTAACTGGAAATCATTTTGATCAATAGCGGGGGAAGAAATACTACTGTGCGGTTCTTCTTGTGATGGGACAGAATAATACTTGAGAGGACGGTTTTGTGGTCCTTCAACCATACATGGTTTTGGTTCAGAAACTGGTTCGAGAAAAGGAATATTAGGATCGGGAAGATTGTATTTAATAAGGAATTCTTGGATTCGGCGTCTTAAATTAATAAAATACTCGACTTCGTTAATTTGTTGCTCTAACTCCTCGCCTTGAGTACGAGTACATGGCATGAAATCGACAAAGTAAAAAAAGGGTAAAATTTAATTCCTTAGTCTATATTGCGTAACAATGAAATCACAACATTGACTAAAGTAGCCCCCATCAACCGCACCAAAAATTGGATTGCGACTTTAAGAGTCTATCGAGTTTATTAACTACAAGTGCATAGTCTAATCGGGAAGTTTTAAAAGATATTAAACCCACATGGAATAACAATCGAACTAATGTTATCTATCGTTACCATGTAAAGCTAAGACGAATAATTATCTTGAATAAACTATAATTAATACTAAACTAAAGTTAATTGGAAAATATTATAATAAAGAGAGAACAAAATGTATATCATGCGTACCTCGTGGACTTTGTAACTTGTTGGCTTTTAGTGACGTTAGAAAAGTGTTTAGTAGAATATATCAATTTAAAGACAATATCTCACACTCTCGTGGTTTTGAATAAAGTCATGTTCCTTAACCATGAAATTTTGCTCTCGCTCGCCCATTCTATTCTAGGAATGCGTTTTGAAAACTGAACAAGTTCAAATCGATGCCTAAAGTGCTCTCACTCTCTTTAGGAATCGATTCCCCATTCTTACTATCTGGTTCAACCCCCATGCTCTCGCAGTGCCGGCTCAAACCTTACTTAATTTCTCACTCTCATGACAAAATTGTGTTAAATAATCTCTAACTCTCGTGACAAAGCTATTTAAATTAAGTTTAAGAAACAAAGACTGAAACCGAGTTTTCAATTAAATTATTAAGCCAACTAGTTACTGAATCTCATCGGAAATGACTTTACTCACATACCAGACTTTAGATGTTTACCCGAACATGCTTTTTAGTGAAAACTCGAACTTTAGTATTATGCGGAAATGCTTATGGTCAAGAGTATAAAAATCTATTTCGGTTCGACAGAGCTTCCCTACAAATTCCTGGATACCTAGAAATAAGAGTCCAAGACCTATATATAGTGTTTCAAAGTTGATACTGAATTCAAATTATGTACAAATACCTAAGAGAGAATATAGGTAAGTGGGGGGATAACAGGTCCATTCTATTTTGCACGTTTTCTATTTTACTGGTGCATGGCGACCGCCATAGAGCTCATGGCGATCGCCATGAGTCATCTTCGTTAAAGTACATGGCTACAAGCCATGGCAAGTGCCATGGTCTTGGTGGCGACCCCCACATCAGTAGAAGTGGGTTTCTGCCCTCTTTTTCTTCCATTTATTGTCCCTTTCTGATTACAATGAATTTTATCTCTAGAGCAGCAAAGAACCTGAAACACAATACAAAGCAACGTAAAAGCATGATGAAACGAGAAATGAAACTAAATAGCTTGCGAACCGAGTCGTAAAATACTATGTGCTTTCAAGTTATCACTTTATCATGTAATTATTTTTTCAATGGAAAGATTTCCCTCACACTGTTCATAGTGTGCCAAGAAAGACTCCATTTGGACATTTTAGCACAATGTTATGGAACATTGAAATCGTGAAAAATAATCTGATTTTGACACTTAAAATTTTTTCTATGTAGAGTTTCAAGATGACCTATAACATTTTGCAAATTTACAAGCCCTTCCACTCAAAATTATCTCTTGATTCTTTAAAATTAAATCAAGTAGACCCTTTAAATAGAATTTTGGAGTTGAGATCACTTAAAAATCATAAAAATTGGGAAAGTTTTGGCCTTTTGAAGATGATGAGAGTTTCTTAAAAAATCCACAAATGACCTATAATGTTTCCATCAATTTCATAACTCTCCACATCCTTTTAGCTCTTAATCCTTGAAATAAAGTTGGATTAGACATCCTAAGGTTTATTATGAAAAATGAATAAGCTCAAGGAGATAAAAATTGACCAATTTATGATCTTTTGAAGTCAAATTAAAGAGTTAAATGGATATTTCAAAGGACTTGTAATCTTCTTCAAACTTAAATGACTTTCCACCCAAAATTAGCCTTAGATCCTTGAAGAGAAGTTGAAGATGACTCTTTAAAGGTGTGATCAGTGGGAATATAACTGACTGTTTTGGAATGCTGGTTCGCGTTTTGCGTTTGTTTTCACAAAATGTCGCGGTAAGCAAGAGTCGCCACCGTCTTTTATTTTATCCAACAAGGAAAGGACAAAAGCACAGAAAAATTCCTTTTTGAGATATTTCTCGGGTTCGGGAGGTAGATTATAGAAAGGGAAGGTGTTAGCACCCTTTCTATCTGTGGTTATCCACAGGCTCTTAGGTACTTGCTCATTATGTTTTCAAAAGTTTGCTTTTCTTTATGATTGTGGGTTTGAATAGAGTTTTGTTTTTGAAGAGAGTGTAAGTGCGAAAAGTTTTATTTTGTTTTAAAAAGAGCAAGTACCTAAGAACCATCTACCTACTTAAAAAGGAATTAAACTGTACTAATGTCCTTTAGACAACTTTATCCCACTAATGAGGAGTAGGTAGCATCGTCGTTGGAGTTTTTGGGTCAATTCGATTAAGGGACGTGTGGTCACTAAAGCAATGTTAGGACGCTTTAGCAGTAACCCTAATGTCTTAGATCATTTTATCTGAGGCAACCGTTCCGAGGCAAATTAAGATCTTTGGACAAGAGGGCGACCTCTAAAACTTCTTATACTCAATGACCACGTTCGAGGCAACCAAGTGAGGTGTACCCTAGGAGTGGCATGTGCGAATGTATTGTTTTTCAGTTATATTATCTTTGTACATGTTATGGTGAGCTACTGTTGATTTTAGGTTAAAAGTTGATCTTGTCATGCATTGCCTATTATTCAAACATCTAACAGTTAATGGTTGCAGAAATTAAATTGCGGAAAATAAATCTAAGCTATTACAAGGAGTCGGGTATTTACATCGCCAAAAACAAACCCTTTTAAAATTAAATTGTGAAAAGTAAATAAAAGCGATAAATAAAATCCTAATTTAAAAACTATTACATCCTCGAAGCAGTTACAATATTGAAATATGGATCAAAAATAATTCGCGCGCGAGAAAATTAAATCGAAGTGTTTTTAGGGTTTTGACCCTTTTTAATCAATAAAGCATATTTTTGTTGTTTTTGAATTAAAAAAAAATAGCATAAATTAATGATTGAATTAATTAATTAAATGAAAATATTTTTGGGTTTTTATTTTAATTAAGGAAATAAAATAAGAATGGTTAAAAGATATTAAAAACCTAATTCTAAATTAATTTTAATTTAATTCAAAAGATATTAAAATTGTACCTAATTAAACTAAATAAATTAATTAATGTTTATTTACAAAAATAATAAAATAGTGAAATTAATAAAAATATTATTTTTTTGTTTTCTGATTTTATGAAAAAAGGTTAGTTGGTTAATTAATTAATTAAGATAATAATAATAAAATAGAAAAAATAATGAAAATAAAAATAAAATGAAGAAACAAACTCAGGGGGGTGTGGGCCTGAATTTGAGAGCATGATTAGCAAATTTTTGAGGCCCAGTTATGCCAGCCTCTTTGACCTTTGTGCTTCCCTACGCGCTTGTTGACCAAGGAGCATGGTGGATGCTCAAATCTAGCTTTTGGATCTTGGCCTGAAGCCACCTGGCACCTTGAGATCTGGAGGCATTTGGTGATCCACGCTTGGAATGCTACACATGAGTACCTGAAGAAAAAATATAACAAAGTTTTGGGGGACCTGGGATTCGAACCCAGGTCCCAATACTCACATGCCTGCGCTCCAACCACTCAACCAAACTGCTTCATTCGTTAGTGGAATACAAAATAAATAATATATGGACAAAACATTTACTATGCCTGAAAAATAAAAAAATTTGGCGCGTTGTTTAAACCGGCCAATGGGAAGAGGACGCGTAGTCGTCTTCTTCGTTGAAATAACCAGGTTTTTACCTGCGGATTTTGTCCGCAGCTAAATTCCTAGGTGTGTCCTAGAATTCACCCTAGGCCATAGAAATGCAATCCAAAGCCATGGCTGACTTCGTCTCTCCTCCCTGAGTATCCCTATATCAATTAGTCGCCTTGATTTTGCCTATACACAAAATTCCTAAAACACAAGAACAAGAACCCTAGAATCGGGCATCACAGTATGGTCCATAAAAATCAAATTGAATGGTGCATAATTGATGGAAATTGAATGGCAAGCATGATAGTGCAATCAAATTGGAAAAAAGATGCAAGGAGAATGATTTACGATTTCATGTGCAGAGGCATATTCGTGGAGACTTACAGTGAGTTTCAGAGGGTCTCAAGGCCTGGTTTTGCTTGCTACAGCTTCACGGGATACCAAGCAAGGGAGCTATGTCTAGCTTTTTGATTGAATCAAGCCCCAATGTTGTTTTTGATCTCACATTTTTCAAGCTTTTTCACCAACTTGCTCTGGCCGTTTCAACGGTATTTTGTGCATGTTCTTGGTTGCTTTAGGTTGTGTTCATATAATAGAATAAATTTAGGTCAAAATATGGGTCATAATCCTTATGCATTGAAGATGGAAGATTGGATTTTGATCACCATTAACAAGTTTCCAAATATGGGCCAAATCTGATTTTTTGTGTGCTTGTTTTGACTTGGCACGAGTTTGATTGAGTTGCACATGATATTTGCAAGCTGTATTGATCACAAGAATCCCCTTCCATCAATTTTTAGATTTTATTTGATTTAATATTGATTAATAGTGAATTAAATCAATAAAAATGAAATAAAATAGAAAAATAAATGTTTACTCATGAAATTAAAGATGGAACACGTGTGTGGCATGAAAAGACTATATCAAGTGTAAAAAAGTGGGCCCTTTTGTCAAAAATTGGAGTTTTTAGGATAGTTGACTTTTGGCTATTTTGGAAAATATTCCCAACTTCAAAAATGAATAACTTCTTCAATTTTGACCTTTTGTAAGTGTTATTTGACTTTTTAGAAACCTTGAGATGTCCTCTAAGCAACCTTTTTGGTCTCATCTCATTTTGATGTTCCGTGCTCAAGTTATAAGCTTTGGCAAAAAAGGTGTTTTTGTTGACTTTCAAAAATGACCTATAATGTCCAAATTTGTAACTTTTTGTGAGAGCATTTATTGATCTTGGGGTGTGAAGATGGATTGTAGGAAATTGCATCCTCTTAAAAATGAGATTTGTATGGGTCATTTCTCATAAAGTATGAGAAAGTTATGCTTGGTCAAAGTTGAGTTGACTTTTCCTGCAAAACCCTAATTTAGCAACTTTTGAATCTTGATGGATCTTGAGAAATCCTTGATGAATCATGATCAACCCTTGATAAAATGATGAATTATACTTCAAAATGAGAATGTTGACAAAAAATATTGAGGTTTGACTGTATTTGGGACACAGTTGACTTTTGCCCTACCACAGTCGATTTTTGGGTCTCTTGAGCAATTGACTGACCAAACTTCCTCTGCAAGGCTTGAAATTTGACATGGATGAACTTAAGAACATATTAGGACATTGGGGAGCACTTGAGGTAATTTGGATTTGTGGACCTTGATGCAACACAAAACCCTAATTTTGACTTGACTGCCTTAGGAGGTGACTTGATTGTCCAATCCTTGAGCAATCTTGAGCAACTTGAAGATCATTCTTGACAAATCTTGAGGAATATGGGAGGGAAAATTTTGGGGTACAACAGTTTCCCCTGTTCAATTTTCTTAAACTTGAGGATATAGATTGGCTTTCGAGCCTTTCGTGATCCGAAGGTGGAAGATAATTGAACACTAGAGTACCCAGAAATTTGCACTCACATGGTGTAGTATTAGCATTTGTGATGTCGGGAATGGGCTTGCAGATGCCATTTGGAGTTTGTTGGTAGGAGGATGGGCTTACAGATGCCATCTGCAGGAGTGTCAATCGCATAAGAGATTCCTTAGCGAGAACTTGCATACCTGTGGTTGTAAAAGATTCCACTGGGGAAGTCTAACCTTTGTTGAGATTTTAGGAACTTGCTTGTACTACAACTGAGAGAATTCTTCAGCTGAGTTTTAAGAACCTGTCCATAATTCAATTAGGGGGAAACATCTTCGTCAAGATCTAGGAACTGTCTCGTGCTCAATGGAGTATACCGCTGAGGTTATAAAACTTGTCCACACTATGACGGAGGAGAACATCAAGATCTAGGAACTGACTCGTGCTCAATGGAGTATACCATTGAGGTTATATTACTCGTCCACACTATGACGTAGGGAAACATCTTCATCAATATCTAGGAACTGTCTCGTGCTCAATGGAGTATACCGTTGAGGTTATAGAACTTGTCCACACTATGACGGAGGAAAACATTAAGATCTAGGAACTGACTCGTGCTCAATGGAGTACATCGTTGAGGTTATAGTAATCGTCCACACTATGACATAGGGAAACATCTTCATCAAGATCTAGGAACTGTCTTGTGCTCAATGGAGTATACCGTTGAGGTTATAGAACTCGTCCACACTATGACGTAGGGAAACATCTTCATCAAGATCTAGGAACTGTCTCGTGCTCAATGGAGTATACCGTTGAGGTTATAGAACTTGTCCACACTATGACAGAGGAAAACATCAAGATCTAGGAACTGACTCATGCTCAATGGAGTATACCGTTGAGGTTATAGTACTCGTCCATACTATGACGTAGGGAAACATCTTCATCAAGATCTAGGAACTGTCTCGTGCTCAATGGAGTATACCGTTGAGGTTATAGAACCTGTCCACACTATGACGGAGGAAAACATCAAGATCTAGGAACTGACTCGTGCTCAATGGAGTAGACCGTTGAGGTTATAGTACTCATCCACACTATGACGTAGAGAAACTGTCGATATTGAGAACCTTATCTGAAATTCAACCGAGGATAATTCAATTGAGATTTAAGAACTGGTCAGGTCTTCGACTAAGCTGAGAACTTAACTGCATCTTTCCTGAAAGGTAAAGGTTAGTCACATGCAATGCATGAGATGAATCAAGCAATGATGTTCTCAACATAAATGAGATTGTATGGTATGATGCGTATATGCATGTATCATGATGTATGGAAATGTGATGTTTTAGCTGGGGAAAATAAATCCCGGGGCCGCTGGAGAATAGAGTTGAGTTCTTCGTTTCCACTGGGGATGATGAACGGAGATGATAAACCTGTAGGATAGAAGAACTCCGTTGGGGGGAATAAATTGATGAAGAGATTAATCCGAGGGAAAATACTCTGTGGGGAAGAGACGTTTTGCTAAAGATTTTAACGATAACTTTGCTGGGGATTCTGTTGATAAGCTCTGTTGGGGTTTTTAATGATGAACTCCGCTGGGGATAGAAAGAACTTCGCCGGGGATGATCTTTCAGTTGCAACTTGCTGAGGAAAACCCAGTTAGACTCTTGTGAGGATAGCCTTCTGAATTTGGCTGGGGAGATTTATTTGCGCTCTGCAGGGGATAAGCTTCCAGAATCTACTGGGTAAGATAATTCAACTCTGGCGAGGAAGCTTTTTAGACTGCGCTGGGGAAATGGCTCCACTAGGGGTATCTTGTATTCCGCCGGAGAACATTCTTATATTTCGTTGAGGAATGTTAGGACTGCCGGGGGTATTCTTATACTTGTTGGGGAATGTCTTTATACTCCGCTGAGGAATGTTAAGACTTTCTGGGGATACCCAACCTTTTCAGGGATGATGGTAGATTAACTCTTCTTGGGGAGAGTATTACTGATTTGTACATAGTTGCAAGGCTCAGTAGGGAGAGCTACCATTACTGTTTTACTCTGCGAGGAGCGATGGTATCTTGGTCATATTCTTCAGCTGAACCTACCTTGGTACCTTGGTGGACAAAGTAACTACACAGTTTGGACAATTCTTATTGCCCCTGTTTCTGATATTACCAGTAATTCGTCCTTTGTTTCGCATGTAAGTATTTATGAGAAGAAATTAATGTCAAATGCATATATCAAAAATGAACATTGGACGTTCTTTGCAAAACAAAACAGATAAAGGAAAAACAATTTGAAATTTGTCTGAAAATGAATTTGTATTGATTTTGAAGTTTGCCTGAAAATAGGCGTTTTTGTACAAGAGGTTGACTTCCTAGTAAGATAACGCCGCCGAACAAATAGAATTTATACAACTTGTGAAAAGAAAACAAAACAGCTATGTGAATAATCCCACTGGGTTCCAACTCTATTATTTCCTTTATATCTTTAAGCGTCTCATCACTTTGCTGCTTAGTTGAAGATGAATCTGATTGATTGGTGTCGTACGAGCCTGATAGTTGATATCGAAGTCTGGATGCGAGGTGATCCAATGAGACATAGTGTTACGCTTTAATCCCTAACTTTTGCCTGGACCGCCCTTTCGGGTTTTTAGTCCACCGGGATACCCATTTTTGCCCAAGCTGCCTTTTCAGGTTTTCGACTTGCCGAGTGTACAAATTTTTTCATTTTCATCCCTTATTTTTTCCCGAACCCTTTTGGTTCGCCGGGAAGCCCTTATTTTTGCCTAGGCCAGTTAACCTAGCGGGTCTTTGATTATGCGTAGTATCTTTTCACTATGTCTGCATTGACGGGGTGAGGAAGGTCGTCACCATCCATGGTGGTTAGAATCATAGCTCCTCATGAGAAAATGTTCTTAACCACAAATGGCCCTTCGTAAGTAGGGGTCCATTTTCCCCCGGGATCACCTTGAGGTAGAATAATGCGCTTGATTACCATGTCCCCAACTTGATACTCTTGTCGTCTGACTTTCTTGTTAAATGCCTTGATCATCCGTTTTTGGTACGTCTGACCATGACAAATAGCTGTAAGTCTCTTCTCGTCGATTAGGTTTAACTGATCAAGCCGGGTCTGAATCCAGTCATCTTCGCTCAAACCTGCATCCTTCATGATCCGAGGAGAGGGTATCTGAACTTCGATGGGAAAGACTGCCTCCATGCCATAAACCAAGGAATAGGGTGTTGCCCTTGTTGACGTCCGTGCTGAGGTACGGTACCCATGAAGGGCAAATGGTAACATCTCTTGCCAGTCTTTGTATGTCACTTTCATCTTGTGCACAATCTTCTTAATGTTCTTATTTGCCACTTCGACAGCCCCATTCATCTTCGGCCGGTAGGGAGAAGAGTTGTGATGCTCTATCTTGAATTGCTCATAGAGCTCAATGATAATTTTGTTATTAAGATTGGTACCATTGTCCGTAATGATCCTCTCTGGTACACCGTATCGACAGATCAGATTATGCTGAATGAATCGTGCCACGACGTTCTTGGTTACCGTAGCAAAGGAAGCTGCTTCAACCCACTTCGTAAAGTAATCAATCGCTACCAGGATGAAACGATGCCCGTTGGATGCCGTAGGTCTGATCTCGCTGATCATATCAATGCCCCACATTGCAAAAGGCCAAGGTGTTGTCAGAACATTCAGAGGAACTGGAGGAATGTGCACCTTATCAGCATAGACCTGGCACTTGTGACATGTCCGAGAATGCTGATAACAGTCAGCTTCCATTTTGGACCAGTAATATCCTGCCCGAAGGATTTTCTTTGCCATGGTATGTCCACTGGAATGGGTTCCGAAGGTACCTTCATGTAGCTCTGCCATGATACTTTCTGCTTCAATCTTATCCACACAACACAATAAGGTTGAGTCATAGTTACGCTTGTAAAGAATGCCATTGCTGATGAAGAACTTTGCCGCGAACCTCCTCAGAAACTTTTTGTCATTAACAGATGCACCCTCGGGGTATTATTGAGCTTCAAGATACCTCTTCACCTCATGATACCAGGGCTTTTCTATTACCTCTTCAGTCTCAAGATCACAACAATGTGTAGGTTCGTCCAATCTTTCAATAATGATCCGGGGAGCCTCGTTGTCCCATTTGACTTTGAACATAGAAGACATCGTAGCTAGCACGTCCGCCAACTGATTCTCCTCTCTTGGGAAGTGTTCAAAGGTTATCTCCTCGAAATGGGGAAGCAACGTCAATACATACTCCTTGTAAGGAATAAGATTAGGGTGTTTCGTATCCCACTCGCCTTTGATCTGACTGATCACGAGAGCGGGATCTCCGAAGACACTTAGAAACTTAATCCTTAGGTTAATTGCAGCTCGAAGACCCATTATGCACGCTTCATACTCTGCCATGTTGTTACTGCAGTTGAAACATAGTCGGGCGGTAAATGGAGTATGAGAGCCTTTAGGAGATATGATCATAGCGCCAATGCCATTTCCCAAAGCGTTTGAAGCTCCATCAAAGTACATAGACCATCGGGATCCCTCCTCAGGTCCTTCATCCGGTCCAGGTGTCTCACAATCAGTTACTAACATGATATTCTCGTCCGGAAAATAAAAGTTCATGGACTGGTAATCATCCACTGCCTGATGTGACAAATGGTCTGCCAATACACTTCCCTTGATTACTTTTTGAGTTGTGTACTGGATGTCATACTCAGTCAAGATCATCTGCCATCTTGCTATTCTTCTGGACAAGGCGGGCATTTCGAAGATATACTTGATTGGATCCATTTTTGAAATCAACAGAGTAGTGTGAGTCAGCATATACTGTCTTGGCCGGCGAGTAGCCCATGCCAAAGCGCAGCAAGTTTTCTCAAGCAATGAGTATCGGGTCTCACAGTCGGTAAACTTTTTGCTAAGGTAGTAAATAGCATGCTCTTTTCGGCCAGACTCGTCATGTTGACCCAGCACACACCCCATTGAGTTGTCAAGTACTGTCAAGTATAAAATTAGAGGTCTCCCTTCAACTGGTGGCATTAGGATGGGTGGCTCTTAGAGATACTCTTTGATTCTTTCGAAAGCAGTCTGACATTCATCATTCCAGCGTACCACTTGATCTTTCTTCATTAACTTGAAGATTGGCTCACAAGTAGCAGTCAGGTGAGAGATGAATCGGGCAATGTAGTTCAGACGTCCCAGAAAGCCTCTGACCTCCTTCTCTGTCTTGGGAGCTGGCATATCTTGTATGGATTTCACTTTGGCAGGGTCCACTTGAATACCTTTGTCGCTCACGACGAAACCCAGTAGCTTACCAGACCTCACCCCGAAGGTGCACTTGTTCGGGTTCAACCTAAACTTGTACAACTTCAACCTGTCAAACAGCTTCTGGAGATGGTCAAGGTGTTCTTCCTCGGTCTGGGACCTTGCAATCATATCGTCGACGTATACTTCAATCTCATGATGGATCATGTCATGAAACAAAGCAACCATGGCACGCTGATATGTTGCCCCAACATTTTTCAGTCCAAAAGGCATGACCTTGTAACAAAAGGTGCCCCACTGATTAATAAAGGTCGTCTTCTCCATGTCTTCGGGAGCCATCTTAATTTGATTATATCCGGAGAAACCATCCATAAAGGAAAATACCTTGTGCTGAGCAGTATTGTCAACTAGAACGTCGATCTGAGGTAGAGGGAAGTCATCCTTGGGGCTTGCCCTGTTCAAATCCCTGTAGTCAACACACATTCGGACCCTACCATCCTTCTTTGGTACCGGAACCACATTGGCAACCCACTGAGGGTAATAAGTCACTGCTAGAAAACCGGCATCAAACTATTTCATAACTTCGGCCTTGATTTTCTCAGACATCTCTGGGAGCATACGGCGAACCTTCTGTTTTACCGGAGGGCAGTCTTCCTTGGTAGGAAGGCGATGAGCCACAATGTCAGTATCCAACCCAGGCATATCTTCGTAAGACCAGGCAAAGATCTCAACATAGTCATGCAGCATCTGAATCAATCGCTGTTTCACACTAAGTTGCAGATTTCCACCGATCTTGACTTCCTTCTTATCTGTTTCAGTACCCAGATTCACCGTTTCCACCGGCTCTTCATGTGGTTGAATGGCCATTTCTTCCTGGAGTAGCAGTATTGCAAGTTCACCAGGTACTTCGCAATCATCTTCACCTTCGTCTTCGGCTAAGTTGATCGGATTTTTGAAGTCATAACTGGCAGTAGCAGAGTCGTTACCAGTGAGATCCGAGTGGATTGAGACCTGTGTATGTGAGTGTGTGTAAAATAGCTGTTTTGCAATATATAATAAAGAAAGACAAGGAGCGCAAAATTTGAAATGCAAAAGACGTCCAATGCTTTTATTAATGATATATGAAAATGGCACACAAAAGCCTTCACAAATGAAGCCACGGTGCCCCGGGTAAGACACCGGGCCATAAAGTTTCCCAACATTGTATGTTACAAATTCAAAACAAAGAGTTCATTACTGGTTAACAAAAGTAATAGGGATGAAGTCCTTTGTTGTCCAGCTGCTTGGTCCACCGTTGGTCACAGGATAGATCCAGCTGTCGAATTCAGACTCCTCCACATCATCTTCAATGGCATTCACTCCCCGAGTTGCTGATGAACACGGGAGGTCTTCCAATCCTTGTATTACAAACAGCCCTTTGAGCTTCTACAGTGAAACCCAAACCAAACTTGTTAGTCTTCTGAGTAAAGTCAGGGAGTCGGCCCTAATTTGCACACTCATCCTTCTCAATAACAGCCCGGGCATCTTTTAAGGAAGCCATCTTCATAGGAGAATCTTAAACCACAGTCTCAGCTGATGCCAATGTTTGGGGAACCTCTTCAAAGTGCTGAAATGGGGTCTCAATGAATTCCCAATCCATCTCTACGTATCTAAATGAGTTGAGGTTGCTGGCCATGTACTCCTCCTCCCCTTGAATTGTCACAATCTTCCCTCTGACAGGGTACTTTAGCTTCTGGTGGAGCGTTGAGGTTACAACTCCAGCTTTGTGGATCCATGGACGACCCAGCAAGCAAGAGTAGGATGGTCGGATGTCCATCACGTAGAATGTAGAATTGAAGACCTGAGAACCAACTTTAATTGGAATATCAACCTCACCATGCACCATCCTTTTAGACCCGTCAAAGGCCCTGACAATGATGTTACTTGGCTTTAGCTCCAACCCTTTGCAATCCAATCGGTCTAGAGCTTTCTTGGGTAAGACGTTCAATGAGGAACCAATGTCAACCAATACATGTGTAAGAGTAGTGCCCCTGCATTCAATGGAGACATGCAGGGCATCATTGTGGTTCTTCCCTTTAACAGTTAAATCAGCGTCGGAGAAACCCAAACCATTATCAGCAGTTAAATTGGCCACACAATTGGTAAACTGATCAGTTGATGTCTCTTGTGGCACATGGGCAGACTTTAGGAAGGTAATCAGAGCCTTGGCGTGGGCCTTTGAACACAACAACAGTGACAACATAGAAATCTTGGATGGGGTTTGCCCCAACTGCTCAACTACATTATAATCACTAATCTTAATAATCTTCAAAATCTCTTCCATCTCTTGTTTGGAAGCTTCAACAGTAATAGTCTTTGGTGCCTCCGTCTGGGCAGGCACATCAATGGTGATCCCTTTGCCTCGAGCGTTAGATGACTCGGCGACAGTGGTAGGACTAAGAACTTGATCAGGAATGGCAGTAGGTACACTTGCAGGTGTAATGACGACAGGTCTTCGGATAGTTGGTGGAGCAATATCAGGTGAGAAAAGTCTACCGCTGCGGGTGACTTTAGCAGGTCTAGTAATGTTGCTGACGCCGGTATCAGCATCCAACTCTTGCTTAACTCCAAGAACATAAGCATCAGCCTTATAGTGCCAAGGGACAGCTTTGTCAAAGGTATAGGGGATGGGCCCCGGAACAGTGATGATTACAGGAGCGATCTTTGGATTAGATGTAATTCTAACAGGCTTCCTTGAGGGAGCCTTGGAAGAATTGTTGAAAATGGTAATGATGGCAACTTCTTCAGAATGAACGGATGGAACCACAGTCTTTTCAAACAGGATCTCTTTGTTATCCATCAGGTTTTGGATACCTGACTTCAGAGATGGGCAACCAGCAGGTAAAGCAGAACACATATGGCAACCTTCGCCACAGCACGAAAATAAACCGGCTAGCAACAGGTTCTTCTTGACAGTCATCAGAGGGGTAACAATATCTTCTACAGAAACTACAAACAAGTCTTCCTCTACAGCATTTACTCCATGTTTGGGCATGGGAGCAGTCACAACATTAGGCCTCTCGGGTGCCTCAAACTCAATCTCATTCGCATCAATTAAGTCTTGCACCCTGTTCCTCAAAACCGAACAATCATCTGTATTATGCCCCGGGCTATCAGAGTGAAAAGCGCAGCGGGCATTAGGGTTGTATTTTGGTGATGTGGTACTTGGATTCTTCGGAGCTTCTTTTAGAGTCAACATATTGGTCTTCAGCAACTGTGGCAGAATCTGAGACAAAGTCATGCTGAGACGAGTGAATTTCCTTCGAGGTCTCTCGTCCTTTTGTTGATTGTGATGCTGAGGAGCACCAGCAGGTTTTGAAATAACAACCGCATTGACAACTTGGCGGTGTTCAGACCTATTTTGTCTTCTCGAACTGTAGACAACACTGGACTCTTTCTTAAACGACTTCTTCTCGGTGCTCGAGGAGGCACCCTTCTGTATCTTCCCAGCCTTAATACCAGCTTCAATCCTCTCACCAGTCAAAATAAGATCTGTAAACTCAGCCGAAGAGCTTCCAATCAGATGGTTAAAGAATGGACCAGACAGGGTCCCCAGAAACATGTCAACAAGCTCACGATCAGCCAAAGGTCGTTGCACCCTTCTGGCAAGGTCTCTCCATTTCTGAGCATACTCTTTAAATCCTTCACTCGTTTCTATTGACATACCCTGGAGTTGGGTACGCGTAGGAGCGAGGTCGGAGTTGTACTGATATTGCCTGTAGAATGCAGTAGCCAAATCCTCCCAGCTGCGAATACTGGCTTCGTCCAACTGATAGAACCACTCAAGTTGAGTCCCTAAGAGACTGTCTTGAAAGAAATGGATCCACAAGCTCTTATCAACAATGTAAGGTTGGATCTTCCTCATATATGACCGGAGGTGCAACTTTGGACAGGAAAATCAGTCATACTTGGCAAAGGCAGGTGCCTTGAACTTATGGGGAATCACCACCCCAGATGATAGACCTAGATCTCCGAAGTCCAGACCGGACACCTTATGAATTTCCATAGCGCTCAAACGGTCTTCCAGCTGTTTGTACTTATCCTCAGGAGGAGGATATTGTTCTTCATCATAGTTCTTCTCGTTGTCGGAGACCATAGGGCTAGGAGCCCTCCTTTCTTGTGGACTATCTTTCCCTCTAGATAAGGTGGTCAGATCAACTTCATTCTGCAGCCCGTTTCCAAACCTGCGTCCAGTATTGAACAGGATGGTCCTCTTCTTCTTCTTCTTCTTCTTCTTCTCTTTCAGAATCAAGGTCTTCAGGTCCCGCTGACCCTTAGCTAGATTCATGAACAACTCTTGAAATTGGGCATTCTGGGCCTGGAGGGCCTTGATAGCTTTCTCAGTTAAAGGTTAAGTAGACATGATGATTACTGAAATAAACAGCGAAGAAGATAAGAGACCTGTAATGGGGTACCTGTTTATGAGATGCATGGGATGAAATGCGTATGATTTATGATTTCAAAGAAAATCGAGATTCAAATTTGTAAACAAGAAAGGAAACACACTTTATTAGATTTAAACTTCAAAATTTAAATTGTTCAACAAATTGCCCTTAGGCGTTACAAGAATGGAAATACTAAAAAGTAAACAAAAACTGTAAAGAAATCATCAAAGGTCCATCAACGCTCCCATGGTCTCTTCTTCTCAGTGCGGACATAATCATTCAGAATCCGCTCGTTCTCCAGTTGCCTAGTCAGCTTCTGGATCTTTTGTTCCTGTTCATTGAACCTCTCTCGGTAGGAATCCTGTTCATCCCTCAACTGCATCCAAGACCTCTTCAGTGCCCCAATATCAGTGGGCATATAAGGGTGGAGAATAGTTGGAAGAACCCCCTCCTCATTAGAAACTTCAAGAGTAACAGGCCTGACAGCTTCATATGGCATACCTAGCTTCTGGGCACGGATGCAGACCCATCTGAGATATGGCTCCATTGGCAGCTAAGTCTTTGGACCCAATTCATGTGGATCAGATTG
The DNA here is from genome assembly GCA_948472305.1 of Vicia faba. Taxonomy (NCBI): domain Eukaryota; kingdom Viridiplantae; phylum Streptophyta; class Magnoliopsida; order Fabales; family Fabaceae; genus Vicia; species Vicia faba. The sequence continues at coordinate 805,227,747 of OX451736.1, read as the reverse complement.
GTGAACTCTGTCCCAAGCCCTTATTAATCTACGACGCAGCTCGTCGCTATCTCCCTGAAAATCAAAGATGATATGAGGCATCAACATCTCATGAGGCCCTTCTCTTCTGGCTCTTCCAAACTGACGGAGAGTTAAGCATGGGTTGTAAGAAATCCCTCCATGGGTTCCAATCAATGGGACATTAGGATACTCTCCACAACGATCAATGACAGTCACCTCATCCATACCTTTGAGAGTCCAGATAATGTCATTATTAGAAAGAGACATTACCCTATAAGCCCAGCCCATTCCTTCTTTGTTCTTTAGTACGGACTTAGGGAGGTGCGAAATAAACCACCTCGACAATAAAGGAGCACAGCACATCAAAGTTCCCCGCTTTCGGGCAGTACGAGCATAGAGCTGATGAAGGATATCACCCAAGAGAGTGGGTACCGGATTCTGAGAGATGAAGATCTTGATGGAATTAATATCAACAAAAGTGTCAGGATTCGGAAACAATACCAGACCATAAATCAAAAGATCCAGAATGTCCTCGTATGCCTTGAAGTCTAAGCTGTCCCAGAAGTAATTAGCTTTGTCGACCAAAAACTTAGCCAGAAAACCCTTAGCTCCACTTCTAGTCTCCCAGTTAGCCATTACCTCCTCCTTGATCAAGTGAAGGGCTGCAACAATTTCTTTGGGCTTAAGAGTCTTTTCCCAACCAGTAAACGGAGTCTTCTCCAAAACAGAGATACCAAGCAGCTCAGAGAACTCTTCCAGGCTAGGAACCAGCTGGAAGTCTTGAAAGGTGAAGCAATGGTATAGCGGATCATAAAACTGGACCAGGACACTCATCATTTGTTCGTCCAATTTTGAAGTGACCAAACTGAGAAGAGAGCCATGCCTTCTGATGAAGGAAGTAGTGTCTGGAATCCTGACAACCAAATCTTTAAGTAGGGTAGGTACTTGGACAAAGTTGATCCGGATAGTATTCCTACGCATGGGCATCATGATGACCTACAAAATAGAGCAAAGATGAAACCCTCTTGTCTTTGAAATAGGTTAGTCCTTATGCAACATGTATGCAATGTTATGATGTCATGATGTTATGGGAAAGGCACACCACCAGTATCCACAAAAAGCAAACATGGTAAAGGCACACAAGTCACACTAAGAGCCCTTAGATTTCAGGTTGGCATGAAGCTTAGGTACTACCCTCTTTTAGTTCAGTTGGTTAAGACCTGTCCTAAAAAATAGTAATCGGGTTCTAGAGGATCTCAATATCACTGACTACCCTCAATCGGTCATAATTCCAGTTTAGCAACCTTTTCTTGCGGCCGGAATCATCGTGAGAGTTTAGTCTCAATGAGTGTAGCATACTGCTACTGTTCTATGGCCAAGTTGGTCAATTTAAGGTTCTAAGGTCAGTTGTTGCTTAATAACTCCTTAGAAGAACCATATTCTCCTCGTTCCAACACAAGGGATATCGGTACAGACTAAGGTGCCACACCAACGTAGCTACTGCTTCATCCGTGTCGGTCTACGCTGGACAGATCCCTCACAGTTTATTGCTACTTACCTAAAGGGTATCCCCAGATCCAGGTTAGGATCTATAGAACTCCGATACAAGCCCACAAAATTAAAGCATACAAAGCATACAATTGAAAACATAGTGATCTAATCCTAAGATACACCTCACTTATGTAAGTCCCCAGCAGAGTCGCCAGTTCTGTGATCGGTGGGAATAGAACTGACTGTTTTGGAATGCTGGTTTGCGTTTTGAGTTTGTTTTCACAAAATGTCGCGGTAAGCAAGAGTCGCCACCCTCTTTTATTTTATCCAACAAGGAAAGGACAAAAGCACAGAAAAATTCCTTTTTGAGATATTTCTCGGGTTCGGGAGGTAGATTATAGAAAGGGAAGGTGTTAGCACCCTTTCTATCTGTGGTTATCAACGGGCTCTTAGGTACTTGCTCATTATGTTTTCAAAAGTTTGCTTTTCTTTGTGATTGTGGGTTTGAAAAGAGTTTTATTTTTGAAGAGAGTGTAAGTGCGAAAAGTTTTGTTTTGTTTTAAAAAGAGCAAGTACCTAAGAACCATCTACCTACTTAAAAAGGAATTAAACTGTACTAATGTCCTTTAGACAATGCTATCCCACTATTGAGGAGTAGGTAGCATCATCGTTGGAGTTTTCGGGTCAATTCGATTAAGGGACGTGTAGTCACTAAAGCAATGTTAGGACGCTTTAGCGGTAACCTTAATGTCTTAGATCATTTTATCCGAGGCAGCCGTTCCGAGGCAACTTAAGATCTTTGGAAAAGAGGGCGACCTCTAAAACTTCCTATACTCAATGACCACGTTCGAGGCAACCAAGTGAGGTGTACCCTAGGAGTGGCATGTGCGAGTGTATTGTTTTTCAGTTATATTATCTTTGTACATGTTATGGTGAGCTACTGTTGATTTTAGGTTAAAAGTTGCTCTTGTCATGCATTGCCTATTATTCAAACATCTAACAGTTAATGGTTGCAGAAATTAAATTGCGGAAAATAAATCTAAGCTATTACAAGGCGTCGGGTATTTACATCGCCAAAAACAAACCCTTTCAAAATTAAATTGCGAAAAGTAAATAAAAGCGATAAATAAAATCCTAATTTAAAAACTATTACATCCTCGAAGCAGTTACAATATTGAAATATGGATAAAAAATAATTCGCGCGCGAGAAAATTAAATTGAAGTGTTTTTAGGGTTTTGACCCTTTTTAATCAATAAAGCATATTTTTGTTGTTTTTGAATTAAAAAAAATTAGCCTAAATTAATGATTGAATTAATTAATTAAATGAAAATATTTTTAGGTTTTTATTTTAATTAGGGAAATAAAATAAGAATGGTTAAAAGATATTAAAAACCTAATTCTAAATTAATTTTAATTTAATGCAAAAGATATTAAAATTGTACCTAATTAAACTAAATTAATTAATTAATGTTTATTTACAAAATAATAAAATAGTGAAATTAATAAAAATATTATTTTTTTGTTTTCTGATTTTATGAAAAAAGGTTAGTTGGTTAATTAATTAATTAAGATAATAATAATAAAATAGAAAAAATAATGAAAAGAAAAATAAAATGAAGAAACAAACTCAGGGGGGTGTGGGCCTGAATTTGAGAGCGTGATTAGCAAATTTTTGAGGCCCAGTTATGCCAGCATGTTTGACCTTTGTGCTTCCCTACGCGCTTGTTGACCAAGGAGCATGGTGGATGCTCAAATCTAGCTTTTGGATCTTGGCCTGAAGCCACCTGGAACCTTGAGATCTGGAGGCATTTGGTGATCCACGCTTGGAATGCTACACATGAGTACCTGAAGAAAAAATATAACAAAGTTTTGGGGGACCTGGGATTCGAACCCAGGTCCCAATACTCACATGCCTGCGCTCCAACCACTCAACCAAACTGCTTCATTCGTTAGTGGAGTACAAAATAAATAATATATGGACAAAACATTTACTATGCCTGAAAAATAAAAAAAAATTGGCGCGTTGTTTAAACCGGCCAATGGGAAGAGGACGCGTAGTCGTCTTCTTCGTTGAAATAACCAGGTTTTTACCTGCTGATTTTGTCTGCAGCTAAATTCCTAGGTGTGTCCTAGAATTCACCCTAGGCCATAGAAATGCAATCCAAAGCCATGGCTCACTTCGTCTCTCCTCCCTGAGTATCCATGTATCAATTATTCGCCTTGATTTTGCCTGTACACAAAATGCCTAAAACACAAGAACAAGAACCCTAGAATCGGGCATCACAGTATGGTCCATAAAAATCAAAGTGAATGATGCATAATTGATGGAAATTGAATGGCAAGCATGATAGTGCAATCAAATTGACAAAAATATGCAAGGAGAATGATTTACGATTTCATGTGCAGAGGCATATTCGTGGAGACTTACAGTGAGTTTCAGAGGGTCTCAAGGCCTGGTTTTGCTTGCTACAGCTTCACAGGATACCAGGCAAGGGAGCTATGTCTAGCTTTTTGATTGAATCAATCCCCAATGTTGTTTTTGATCTCAGACTTTTCAAGCTTTTTCACCAACTTGTTATGGCCGTTTCAGCAATATTTTGTGCGTGTTCTTGGTTGCTTTAGGTTGTGTGCATATAATAGAATGAATTTAGGTCAAAATATGGGCCATAATCCTTATGCATTGAAGATGGAAGATTGGATTTTGATCACCATTAACAAGTTTCCAAATATAGGCCAAATCTGATTTTTTTATGCTTGTTTTGACTTGGCACGAGTTTGATTGAGTTGCACATGATATTTGCAAGTTGTATTGATCACAAGAATCCCCTTACATCAATTTTTAGATTTTATTTGATTTAATATTGATTAATAATGAATTAAATCAATAAAAATAAAATAAAATAGAAAAATAAATGTTTAGTCATGAAATTAAAGATGGAACACGTGTGTGGCATGAAAAGACTATATCAAGTGGAAAACGGTGGGCCCTTTTGTCAAAAATTGGAGTTTTGAGGATAGTTGACTTTTGGCAATTTTAGAAACAATGCTCAACTTCAACAATGCATAACTTCTTCAATTTTGAACTTTTGGAAGTGTTCTTGGACTTTTTAGAAACCTTGAGATGTCCTCTAATCAACATATTTGGTATCATCTCATTTTGATGTTCCATGCTCATGTTATAAGCTTTGCGAAAGAAGGTGTTTTTGTTGATTTTCAAAAATGACCTATAATGTCCAAATTTGTAACTTTTTGTGAGAGCATTTCGTGATCTTGGGGTGTGAATATGGATTGTAGTAAATTTAATCCTCTTCAAAATGAGCTTTGGATGGGTCATTTATCATAAATTATGAGAAAGTTATGCTTGGTCAAAGTTGAGTTGACTTTTCTTGCAAAACCCTAATTTAGCAACTTTTGAATCTTGATGGATCTTGAGCAATCCTTGATGAATCATGATCAACCCTTGATAAAATGATGAATTATCCTTAAAAATGAGAATGTTGACAAAAAATCTTGAGGTTTGACTGTATTTGGGACACAGTTGACTTTTGCCCTAGCACAGTCGATTTTTGGGTCTCTTGAGCAATTGACTGACCAAACTTCCTCTGCAAGGCTTGAAATTTGTCCTGGATAAACTTAAGAACATATTATCACATTGGGGAGCACTTGAGGTCATTTGGATGTATGGACCTTAATGCATCACAAAACCCTAATTTTGACTTGACTGCCTTAGGAGGTGACTTGACTGTCCAATCCTTGAGCAATCTTGAGCAACTTGAAGATCATTCTTGACAAATCTTGAGGAATATGGGAGGGAAAATTTTGGGGTACAACAGAAGGGAACCATGGATTTTTAATCACATCAAAATATCAAAAAATGAGAATGTTATGGTGTTGATAAGTCAAGAGATCGTTACTCAATCCTTGCAAAAGTGACTTGTTACATTCTACACCCTTTGATTATTTTCCTTTCACAATTGAATCTTGTCAAAGAAATAGAAATTGTTGATGATGATGAGAGGAGTCCATAGAAAAAAGAATCAACTCAAGATGAAAAAAATTGAAGGAGTTATTCCCTTGTGACCTTGAAATCAAGTACTTGTCAAAATTATGTCAAACCTCTTGAAATAACTTTGTATCTCTTGAAATTTTCTTACAAATTAAGGCATGATGAATCATATTAGACTTTGAAATAATGTTATATTGAAGAACACTTGATGAAAAGGCTCAATGCTTGATGAAACTTGTTGAAGAAGGCATGGAAATAAACATAGGAGCCTATGAAGTTTCTTGATGAATTCCACCACCAAATTTGAGACAATCTTACCCAAATGAAGTTGAGAGAGTCCTCAAACAATAGAATATTGATGACATAACCATAGCCTTGAAATTAAATCCTTTAAAGTCCACTAAATAGCCAAGTGATTAAGGATCATCCTTCAAAACCCTACATTAGGGGTGAGAGAGATGTATTTGTCTCAATACCTACAATGTACAAAGCATAGAGAGGAAAAATACATTTTTTAGATTTTGGTTAAAGGTTAATAAACATAAAATATATATACAAGATACATAGTTCAAGGTGTTTGGTGATCCCTCAAGTGAAAAATCAAAGATAAGAGAGAGTAGAAATGAGAGCCAACCCTAATATGTGATCTTCATGCATTAATATAATATGAGTTGATGAGCGATATTACAAGAAAAATTTGGGTATAACAGCTTACCTTATTTAAGTGTCTTCTATCCATATATATGAAGGTTACAATCTTCGTTTTGACGCGATTGAAGATACTTAAATATAATAAAAAAAACCTATTTTTCGCCCTAAGATGCCATGCAATGCTTATAATTATGAATGTAAAAGACGAACTCCACAGCGGCAACAAGGAACCACTAGGAAAAACAAAATTGTGTAGACAAAGATACAACACAAGACCGATTAAGACAACGAGTTTAACTAGGAAAATAAATCATAGAGGGAACAACACGACTTTCAGGATAACTATGAATATGCAAAGCCAACATCATAGTTAAAGAAACAAAATGCAAAGTAAGAATTTTAAAGGGGGGAATTATTAACAAAGTAAAAAAAAAAGCCAACAAGTAGGCAATCTTTAAGAAAGATCACCAAATCGACTGGGGAAAGAAACTCGACTCAATTGGAGGAAAATCAACTCCGCTAGGAAAAGTGAACTCAACTCTATTAGGGTAAATACCAAAGAGGAAAGAGTAAAGCAAAGGAACACACCGATTAATAGATAATGGTTGACTACCAACTTAGGGTTGAAGGTAGAAAAGACAAGAATAATACCGACTCAGAGATGACGGTAAACATTAATATTAAGACTGGGGAAAATTCAACTCTATTAGGGTAAAGTCTAATGAGGAGGAGGTAAAACAAACAATGTTAAGGAAGGAAGCCTAATCGGGAAGTATATGTCACAAGAGGTGAGTACCATCTATTAAAGATCTGATAGGCTAACAATGGTAAACAACCAAAGGATATAAAAGTGAGTATCATATTGTCAAAGGTCCGATAGGATAACAATGATAAACACCAAAAGGTGGACTGAATACTATTTATCAAATATCTGATAGGATAACAATGGTAAATGACTAGAGAATATGAGAGTAAATATCATTCTATCAAGGGTATGATAGGGTAACGATAATAAAAAAACCAAAAGATATAAGAGTGAGTATCATACTATCAAAGGTCTGATAGGATAATGATGATGAACACCAAAAGGTTCACTAAATACCGCTTATCAAAGATCTGATAGGATAACGATGGTAAACAACCAACATATATAAGAGTGAATATCATACTATCAAAAGTTTGATAGGATAACAATGATAAAATAACAAAATATATCAGAGTGACTATCATACTATCAAAGGTCTGATGGGATATCGATGATAAAGACCAAAAGGTAGATTGAATACCACTTATCAAAGATCTGATAGGATAACAATGGTAAACAACCAACAAATATAAGAATGAATTTCATACTATCAAAGGTCTTGATAGGGTATCAATGATAAAACACTAGAAGGTAGATTGAATACCATCTATCAAATATCTGATAGGATAACAATGATGGACGACCAAAGGATATGAGAGTGAATATCAATCTATCAAATTTATGATAGGATAATGATGAAAAACACCAAAAGGATATAAGAGTGGATACACCCACGTTATTGAAGGAGAACTACCAACTTCCAACTGAAGGTAGAACAAGTATTAACATTAACAAGTTTCCCAAAATTATGGCGTTTCACCTAGAACAGGTCTCAACTTCTTCTTTGACCAACGTATTCCACCTAAAGATGGTAATAAACTTATCCTATCCTTAGGATTTTACCAAGAATAGTAACAGTTTCTTCTTTGATCAAGATATCACTTGAAAAGGGTAATAATATGTTCTAAGGATCTCATAACAAATTGTCTTTATCGCATTAAAGAGACCAACCATCCATCAGTGTAAAAATTTGATATAATCTTAACTGGTAAATAACAGACTTATCAAAAGAGACTGCCATCTGATGGATGAAAATGGATAACTGACTTACCGGGGAAATACAGGTTGCTCAAATAAAGAGACCACCACTTGTTGTCATGCATAGTATTGCAATAACTATCGGAAAATTAATTTTGACTTCCTGGGGAAATATAAACACATTCATGCCGAGGAGGTAAATTATTTAAGTGCAAAATAAATTCACATTCTCAATTAAGGGCTTACAGCCTAGAGAGATCTAAACATGTCGATGTTAGGGACCAAAATTCAACCCAGGAACAAACCGGAATGAAACAGTCAACCAAGACACCACCCAATGAGGAATAAACTCAAGTGGGGATTAATTTTCCATCCAGGTAGTAATCTGGGTAGGTAGGCTAAAGAAAATTTCTTCCAGGAGGAATAAGCTCAGTGGGGAAATTTAAAGGATATACACTTTTTGCTTAAGGTTGACATTCTACTGGAGAGAGATAATACACACTTTACAAATAGGATAAAATATCAATAGAAACATCAATGAATACAAATAAATAATGCATTTTAATTCAGCTATGGATGGTGTATGTATGTATGAATGTTATATGTATGCTGACAAAACAAACGTACTACACTAGGGATAACCTATCACCAAAAACATTGGAAAAAAACAGCACTCATCTAAATGACATCCAAGATAGAAGTCCCATAATAAAGTAAGCAACCAACTGAGGAAACAACGTCCTTCTTCAAGGCTTGACTTCTCTGAGAAGGAAACGTTTGCTTGAAAATAAGCAAAGCACAATCCTACAAAAAAACTCCATAAAGCTTCAAGGACATAACAAACATCTTCAAATCTTCATTGGGAGGTAATATACGGAATTTTCTAGGGAAGATGATATCATATCTGCTGGGAAGAAAAAACACAATGCACTAAGAATAGTGGTTGCACAAATTCTATCGGGATTATCAAAGAAACTTCACGAGGATAGAAAACTCAAAGGGAAACATCACCCTTGGTTTATATGATAAACTAAGAAGTCAACACTACAACAAGAAGCCAATTTTATGGGGATTTTAATTAAAACTCAACACAAGGTGAGAGAAAACCCAAAAGTTGATAATTGTCTCAACACCTCTTAGAAAAGATATTGCCCTTTTTTGGCTACTTGGGGAGCATACAGAAGCAATAATGGCGTAAATAGAAAAGAGTAATATCCTGGTTGGGAGAGAGAATCACACTCATCTAGAGAAATTTGAATCAAGACTTAGCTAGGGAATATGGGGTTGCAATCCTAACACCACATAACAACTTGGAGAAAACCCACTCTCCAAATAAAAACTATGAAGAAACCGTGTGCATAATCTGCGAGAGTGACCAGAGGAGGCTCTTTGAATGAGAAGGAGAAAAACACACTTTGGAGATCGTCTATTCTTAGAACATCTGCTTTTACCCATTTGATTCCCAAAATCAAAGTAAAAACATTTTGCAAATTTTTCAAAAAAACATGTTTTATTATTAACTTCTATATGTCTTTTTGTTTTGAAAATTACTATCAATAACAAATGAAATTTTTGCAAGTCGAACAAAATAAGAATTGCAAAGAATTGAATAAAGGCTCAAACTTTATTAATAGAATGGCAGTCTGTAAATGGCGTGTCTCATAGATGATTGAAAAGTTTGAAAAATGGTAAATACATTGAAAAGGTACATTGAAATACAATGACCACTATTCTCCCTATCAACTTTTAAATCTTGTGCTTGAGCTTCAGTTGAAGAGCAAAGAGAATCCAAGAAGATTGTTGCTTCAATGATCAAGACTTGTCTGATGCAATTACTTTCCAAGAATCCCTAAATTTTTCCTAGATTACCCTTGCGGGTTTTTAATCTACCGGGATTATTTATTTTGTTTATGTCTCTAATTTTTTTCCTAGACCGCCCTTTCGGGTTTCCAACTTAGCTAATTATTATTTTATTTCTTTAGGCAAAGTATTTCTTGACTGCATCAGCATTCACATAACGTGGGAACTCCTCACCATCCATATATTCAAGAATTATTGTGTAACTCCCTTCTAAATCCACATATATTTCGCATGTATTTTTTTTATGAAAATAAAACAAGTTAAAACCACAAAAGGGTGCCACATCTTCATATAAATGTCATACCAAACATATTACTTCTCTGTAACACGGGTTTCAAAACTATTTATCATAAATCCTTCTTTGATATCAATCAATAGAAACATTTGTACTTCTTGTAGTGGAATTCATAGTTCAAAACATCTTTATTATAATACTTAATAAAAACCTCATCAAACTTCATGATTCATAGTCAAAATTCTAAACAACATAAGTACCATGAAAGGTGATTCAAAATCTTAGAATAAACAAAAAAACATAAAGTTCACAATTCAAATGATCCCAAGCCCAATGTTACATATCAGAGAAAGAACCAATTTATTCAATGGAAAGTAAATAAATTCACTCTGAAGCTATCCTCTAAGCTTTCATACACTAATCATGATCACATGCAAGTTACCCATGTTTTGAGGTACCATTTCCAAGCAGAAAGGGTGAGTAAATCATGATCATTATAAAAGTTATAAGAAATAGATATTGTAGTTACAACATATAAGAAAGAACCACATATCATCATTTAGCCACCTTCGTTAGCAATGCAACAACACATACAAAACCAATAATCACTAAGTAATTCATGCAATGTCAATTACAATGAAATTCAACAACATAAACTCATGCATGTGGTACCAATTCTTTTGATGGGCACTGAGCTATCACCCTTCAAAGATCCCCACCATAGGAGTGATTCCCTCTTAGATTCGGAGCACAACATAATAGCACACTCAATACACACAATGGGATTTAGGCCAACATTGGACTGGCGTCCTCAACAATCTTGGACGTGCATCCTAAACAACATTGTACTTTCTTCCTAACAATTATATGAATGCATGATGCACAATCAACATAGTATTCGTGACCACAGCTAGTCAAGTGCATCACCATTCACCAAAAATCATCAATAACATCCACATGGCATGTATACACATCAAGCATGCTAACATCAACCTCATTCAACACATCATAGTCACAACATATTATCATAGTATCAAAAATTCATCATAACAACAACAACACATCATAATATCAACAACTCATCATACGACAACAACGCATCATAGTATCAACACTTTATCATGGCAACAAACATCATTATTATGATTTCCTAAAAGTCAAAGTATATATTAGCTTAGGTACTAGAAAAATTCATCATATTAATCATTTTATTTCATAAAGGTGTATTTCATTGCATTAGCTTTCTCTAATGCTTCGAATGGGGCTCGATTCGGACTTACGGTGTAAAAGTTATGACAAAAACATGCGAGCTATTATGACCCATAATGCTGAAAATCCAGAATTTCATTTTTTTGCATGTTTCTGGTACAAAATCCGTGGGCTATTACAGGTACCCATAATGCACGTTATGGACCATAACAGAGCCCATAAAATTATATTTTTCAAGCGATTTTGTGCAATTTTTCTTGTTTTTCAGCCTTTCAACAAACCCCAAACCCCTAGTTTTGACCTCTAATAACCCCAAAACATATCATATCATATGTGTGATCGGTGAAAATAGAACTGACTTTTTAAAGCTGGATCGCGTATGTCGCGGTAAGCAAGAGTCGCCACCGTCTTTTATGTTCTCCAACAAGGAAAGGACAAAAGCACAGCAAAATTCCTTTTCGAGATGTTTCTCGGGTTCGGGAGGTAGATTATAGAAAGGGAAGGTGTTAGCACCCTTTCTATCCGTGGTTATCCACGGGCTCTTAGGTACTTGCTCTTATGTTTTCAAAAATTGTTTGCTTTTCAAGTGTTTGTGGGTTTTGAAAAAGTTTCGTTTGAAAATTTTCTAAGTGACTCTTGTATCTGTCCTCAAGAGTGTATGAAAAATTTGTTTGAAAACTTTTGAAAGTGTCAGTGTGAAAAGATGTTTTTGTTTGTTTTCGAAAAGAGCAAGTACCCATGAGATCTACCTACCCTAAGGAATTAGGCTGTGTAAGAGTCCTTAAGATAGTGCCATCCCACCATTGAGAGGTAGGTAGCACCATCGTTGGAGGTGTTCGAGTCAATTCGATTGTAGGGACAGTGTGGTCACCGAAGCAATAGTAGGACACCTTAGAAGTAACCCTAATGTCCTAGATCCTTTTTATCCGAGGAAACCGTTTCGAGGCGACTGGATCTTTAGACAGGAGGGCGGCCTCTAAGGCACCCTATACTTGACGACCACGTTCGAAGGCAACCGAGTGAGGCGTACCCTAAGAGTGGCATGTGCTTGTGTGTTGTTTCAGTTTATATTTATCTTTGATCATGCATTTTGTGAGCTACGAGTCAATTTTATTATTCATACATTCTTGCAGGCATAGTTAAGAGTGCGGAAAATAAAGTGCGGGAATGTAAAGCTACGCTATTACAAGGCGCGGGTCTATACATCGCCAAAAACAAAAACCCGTTTTGAAATAAAGTGCGGAAAGTAAAGAAAGCGGTAAACCTAATTACTATTACATCCTTTGAGCAGATACATAATAATCAAAATAAGAATTAAAATGCGAAAGAATTAAATTGGAACGTCCTAGGGTTTTGACTCTTTTGAGAAATAAAGAAATTAGTTTGTCTTTTTTTTTGCAATTAATCAAATATTAAACCTAAACCTAATTAATTAATTAATTATTTACAAGAAAAATGTTTTTTATGTTTTTTATATTTATGAAATAAAAAGAAAAAGGAAATTAAAAGTCAAAAGAAAACCCTAATTCTAAGTTTATTTTAATTATTAATAAAAAATGTCAAAGTTAACCTAATTAACTAGATTAATTAATTTACATTTTATTTACAAAGATGATAATTAATAAATAAGAATAATGATAATTAATAAATAATAATAATAATAAGAAAATTGAAAATTGTCAAACCCTAATTCTACATAATTTTTATTTATTGAGAAAAAGGTTAAAATTAAACCTAAATTAAACTAAATTATTTGTTAGTATTTTATTTACAAAAATAATGATTAATGAATTTAATAAATAATAATAATATTTACAATTTTTACATTATCTGAATTTATTAAAAATAATTAGTTTATTAGTTAATAATAGTAATAATAATAATTAGTAAAAAGAATTAAAAAAGAAAAAAAAAAGGAAAATAAACCAGGGGGGTTTGAAGGCCCAGATGGAGGTGAATTTGTTGAATCTGGCCCATTAAGCACAAAGCCATGTTTGACTTTTGCAATCAGTTGCGTGTGCTTTGACTGAAGACCATGGTACTCCTCCTCTCATGACCTTTGAATTGAGGATAATGTCCACCTGGCGCCTGATCAGTGATGGTTCATGATAGAACATATTGGCAAGGCCTGCATAGGAATATGTTAGAAAAAAAAGTGAACAATTATATGGGGGACCTGGGAATCGAACCTAGGTCCCAATGGTGACCAGACACCTCATCTCCCACTAGGCCATGGCGTTGTCTTTGTTATTATAATATGAAATAAACATAATATATGGAAAACCAACGCCTATACTGTAAAGCATGCGCGTGCCATTTTATTTGAATGCCCCACTAACATATTGCCAGCTCACCGTCTTCTTCATGGAACCTGCAAAATAAAAACAAGATTGCGGGGGTTTTTAACCCCCACAAAACAGCATGGCTAAGAATAGCGATTAGGTGTACAACACATATAAAAAGGGCGCGGTGGTTGGGTTGAATTCGTCTGGCCTTGACGAATTCAACCATAGGCGTTATGTGGTCCAATTTTCCTCATGTTGTAAAGCCCCAAATTAGAAGCTTCGAAACCCTAGCATTCTCCAATGGCAATTTTCGTTTTAGGGCACCATAATCAAATTGAATCATACCAATAGCTTCAGAATGGTCCTATTAACACAAATCAATCCAAAAAAGAGGTTAAAAATGCATGAACAATGATATGCGATTATGGAAAACAAACCAAACCGTGTGACTTGTTCTTGCGTATTCTGGTAGCTTCAAGGCTCGTTTTTGATTGCAAGGTGTTCCTGGAGACTTATGCAACGTATTGGAATCGTTCTAAGGCTTTGAATTGGTTTGTAATATAAAAAACAATTTCAAGCTTTTTTTGGAATTTTTTGGAATTTGATAAGGTTCTTGCAGCAGCTTTTGCACGTCCAAGGCTTTAGGTTTTGCTTCAGTACATATAGTGGAATGAAATTAGGGTACAAACTAGGTCAAGAATACATTGTATTATGTTTTCAATCTTTTATTTCCAATCAAATCTTTTTTGCATATTTTGATTGATAAACCTTGCCAATCATGGAGATTTTGATGTCCTTGATGTGTACACGAATTGCCAGCTTGCCCTAAGTGTATTTGCATCACAAAAAGATTTGAAACCATATCTTTTGAATTTTCCTACAATTAAAATCAATTAAATGAATTAATATTAATAAAAATTCAATTAATTAATTAAAAGTAAGAAAATAAATCAATTTAAGCTTAATGGGTCGTGCATAGGCCTTGGGCAATGTTTCAAGAAAGAATTTGAGGCCCATTAGCAAAAATGAAGTGTTTTGGGCAAAGTTGACTTTTGCAAATTCCCAAAAATTTCCCAACTTCTCCAATGCATATCTTGCTCAATTTTGAAGCTATGAACATGTTCTTGGACATTTTGGAAAGGTCTTGAAGTACTCTAACCAATTACTTTGGTCCCATGTCATTTTGATCCACCAATCTCAAGTTATGGTCTTTGACTTAAAGTGCCTTTTTGTTGACTTTTGAAAATGACCTATAATGTAGAAATTGATAACTTTTTGTGAAAGCATTTCTTGGACTTGGAATGTGAAGATGAGTTGTAGGAAATGTCATCCCCTTCAAAATGAGCATTGGATGGGATTTTTCTGATGAACCATGAAAAGGTTATGCCTTGGTCAAGTTACAGTTGACTTTTCAACTGTCCAAAAATAGAAACTTTTGCATCTTTGATGATATCTGAGCCATTCTTGCGGAATCATGATCAAGACTTGATCAAATGATGATTGTGGCTTCAAAATAAGATGTTGACCAAAAATTTTGACTTTTGACTGCCAAATGACCATTTTACCCCTGCAGTTGACTGTGAAGCAATTAGGACTTTTGACTGTGCAATTTGATGCTGTGAGCCTTGCAACTTGATTGAGCCATTGAAAACCTCAACTTCACTGAAGGAACCAAAACCCTAATTTTGACTGGCTTAGGAGGATGTTTGACTGTGCAATCTCTTGAGTAGGCTTGAGCAAATTGAGATGATGCTTGTTAAAACTTTGAAGAATATGGGAGGGCAAATTTTGGGGTACAACAGTTGCCCCTGTTCAATCTTCTTAGACCTGAGGATGTAGATGGGCTTGCGTGCCTTTCGTGATCCGAAGGTGGAAGATGATTGAACACTAGAGTGCCCAGAAATTTGCACTCACATAGTGGAGTATCAGCGATGTGATGGCAGGAATGGGCTTACAGATGCCATTTGGAGAGATGGTGGATAGGAGGATGGGCTTAAAGATGCCATCTGGAGACATGACAGAACCTTGTCGGGAATGGGCTTATAGATGCCATTTGGAAGTGTCGATCGCGTAAGAGATTCCTTAGCGAGAACTTGCGTACCTGAGAAAGAAAGATAATTACCTGGCCTGTTACAAGGGTTGATCTTCAAACTCTTCATGCAGATATGCCCTGGCTAGATACAGGTATCGAATCCACAATCAATCGCTCACAGATATGCCCTAGCTAGATACAGGAATCGAATCTGGAACTTCAAAAGGTTGTTTACAGACGTGCCCTGGCTGGATACAGGTATCGAATCTTCAGACTCTTCATGCAGATATGCCCTGGCTGGGTACAGGAATCGAGTCTACAATCAGTTACTCACAGATATGCCCTGGCTGGATACAGGAATCGAATTTGGGATACTTCGCCTACAGATATGCCCTGGCTGGATACAGGAATCGAATCTCTAAACTCTTCATGTAGACATGCCCTGGCCGGATACAGGTGTCGAATCTACAATCGGCCACTCACAGATATGCCCTGGCTAGATACAGGAATCGAATCTGGAATTCTTCGTCTACAGATATGCCCTGGCCGGATACAGGAATCAAATCTCAAAACTCTTCATGCAGACATGCCCTGGCTGGATACAAGAATCGAATCTACAATCAGTTACTCACAGATATGCCTTGGCTTGATACAGCAATCGAATATGGAATTGTTCGTCTACAGATATGCCCTGGCTGGATACAGGAATCGAATCTCTAAACTCTTCATGCAGACGTGCCCTGGATGGATACAGGAATCGAATCTACAATCAGTTACTCACAGATATGCCCTGGCTAGATACAGGAATCGAATCTGGAATTAGTCGTCTACAGATATGCCCTGGCTGGATACAAGAATTGAATCTCTAAACTCTTCATGCAGACATGCCCTGGCTGGATACAGGAATCGAATCTACAATCAGTGACTCACAGATATGCCCTGGCTAGATACAGGAATCGAATCTGGAATTGGTCGTCTACAGATATGCCCTGGCTGGATACAGGTATCGAATCTCAAAACTCTTCATGCAGATATGCCCTGGCTGGGTACAGGTATCGAATCTACAATCAATCACTCACAGATATGCCCTGGCTAGGTACAGGTATCGAATCTGGAATTAGTCGTCTACAGATATGCCCTGGCTAGATACAGGTATCGAATCTCTAAACTCTTCATGCAGATATGCCCTGGCTGGGTACAGGTATCGAATCTACAATCAATCACTCACAGATATGCCCTGGCTAGGTACAGGTATCGAATCTGGAATTGGTCGTCTACAGATATGCCCTGGCTGGATACAGGTATCGAATCTCTAAACTCTTCATGCAGATATGCCCTGGCTGGATACATGTATCGAATCTGGAATTGGTCGTCTACAGATATGCCCTGGCTGGATACAGGTATCGAATCTCTAAACTCTTCATGCAGATATGCCCTGGCTAGATACAGGTATCAGATCTACAATCAATCACTCACAGATATGCCCTGGCTAGATACAGGTATCGAATCTGGAATTAGTCGTCTACATATATGCTCTGGCTGGATACAGGTATCGAATCTCTAAACTCTTCATGCAGACATGCCCTGGCTGGATACAGGTATCGAATCTACAATGAATCACTCAAAGATATACCCTTGCTAGATACAGGTAATTTTGGAATTAGTCGTCTACAGATATGCCCTGGCTGGATACAGGTATTGAATCTCTAAACTTGTTTATGCAGATATGCCCTGGCTAGATACAGGTATCGAATCCACAATTATTCGCTCACAAATATGCCCTGGCTAGATATACGTATCGAATCTGGAACTGCAAAAGTTGATGATAATCGTCTTTTGATTGACCTTTTCCTGAAAAGGCAAAACATTAGTTGTATGCAATGTCATGATGTATGAAATGCATGATGTCATGATGCTCTCAAAAATAAATGAGATTGTGTGATATGATGCGTATATGCATGCATTATGCATGTAAATGTTTATGAATTTTATTTTCATCCGGGAAAATAAATCCTTGACAAATGTTGGGAGTTTGTTAAATCCTGGGCTGATGTTGAAGAGTAGAGTTCTTCGTTTCCGCTGGGGATGATGGTTGCAAGAATAAACCGGTAGGAGAAGATGACTCCATTGGGGAATAAACTTGTTGGAGAGATTACTCTGCGGGGAATTACTCTGTGGGAAGAGATACTTCGCTGAGATTTTGATGATAACTCCGCTGGGGAATCCGTTGATAAGTTGTATTGGGGAATTTGATCAACTCCGCTGGGGATAGGAAGAACTTCGCTGAGGACGATCTTTCCATTGTAATTAGCTGAGGATAACCCAGTTATAAGCTCTGGTGGGGAATAACCTTTAAATAAAGCCGGGGAGATGCGTTCATACTCTGCAGGTGATAAGCTTCCAGAATCTACTGGGGATAAGCTTCCTGAATCTACTGGGGAGATTGATTCAATTCTCCTGGGGAAACTTTTGGACTGCACTGGGAAGCGGCTCCACTGGGGTGTCTGGTATTCTGCCGGGGAACAGTCTTAGATTAAGACTGTCGGGGATGCTTGTATAGGAATATTTGTATACTCCGCCGGGGAATGTTGAGATCTTCTGGGGATACCCAACTTCCTTAAGGCTGAAAGTAGACTAACCCTGCTTGGGGAGAGTGTTGCTGACTTGCTGGAGATACTGTGCCTTGTTAGGGTTGACGGGAGACCAACTCTGCTCGGGGGGAGAGTGTTGCTGAAATCTGTCTTACTCTGCGGGGAGTGAAGGTATTTTGGTTACGTTCTTCAGTCGAACCTACCTTGGTACCTTGGTGGACAGAGCAACTAGATCACTTAGACAACTCATTATTGCCCCTGTTTCTGATGTCACCTGTAATTAGTCCTTTGTTTCGTATGCAAATATTTATGAGTTAGCAATTAGTGTCAAATGCATATATCAAAAACGAACATTGGACGTTCTTCGCGAGACAAAACAGAAAAGGAAAAACAACTGGCAATTTGTCTGGAAAAGTGGATTTGTATTGATTTTGAATTTTCCTGTAAATAGGCGTTTATGTACAAGAGGCTGACGTCCTAGTAAGAGAATGCCGCCAAACAACAGAGTTTATAAATTTTGTGAAAAGGAAAACAAAACAGCTATGTGAAAGGAATAATCCCACTGGGTTCCAACTCTGCTATCGCCTTTATGTCTTCAAGCGTCTCATCACTTGGCTGCTTAGTTGAAGATGAAGTTGATTGATCGATGCCGTCTGAACCTGATAGTTGATACCGGATTCTGGATGCTAGGTGATCCAATGAGACATAGTATTACGCTTTAATCCCTAACTTTTGCCTGGACCGCCCTTTCGGGTTTTCGGTCCACCGGGATACCCATTTTTGCCCAAGCCGCCCTTTCAGGTTTTCGACTTGCCGGGTGTACATATTTTTTCATTTCATCCCTTATTTTTGCCCGAACCCTTTTGGTTCGCCGGGAAGCCCTTATTTTTGCCTAGGTGTGTCAACCTAGCGGGTCTTTAATTCATGCGTAGTATCTTTTTACTATGTCTGCATTGGCGGGGTGAGGAAGGTCGTCACCATCCATGGTGGTTAGAATCATAGCTCCTCCTGAGAAGATATGTTTAACCACAAATGGCCCTTCGTACGTAGAGGTCCATTTTCCCCTGGGATCACTTTGAGGAAGAATGATGCGCTTGATTACCAGGTCTCCGACTTGATACTCTTGTGGTCTGACTTCCTTGTTAAATGCCCTGATCATCCGTTTTTGGTACGTTTGACCATGACAAATAGCGGTGAGTCTCTTTTCGTCAATTAGGTTTAGTTGATCAAGTCGAGTCTGGATCCAATCATCTTCGCTCAAACCTGCATCTTTCATTATCCGGAGAGAGGGTATCTGGACTTCAATAGGCAAAACTGCCTCCATGCCATAGACCAAGGAAAAGGGAGTTTCCCCTGTTGATGTCCGTGCTGAGGTACGGTACCCATGAAGAGCAAACGGTAACATTTCGTGCCAATCTTTGTAGGTCACTATCATCTTCTGCACAATTTTCTTGATATTCTTATTTGCCGCCTCGACAGCCCCATTCATCTTCGGTCGGTAGGGAGAAGAGTTGTGGTGCTGTATCTTGAATTGCTCGCAGAGCTCAGTGATCATCTTTTTATTAAGATTGGTGCCGTTGTCCGTAATAATCCTTTCCGGGACGCCGTATCGACATATCAGGTTGTGCCGAATGAACCGTGCCACGACATTCTTGGTTACCGTAGCGTAGGAAGCTGCCTCAACCCACTTTGTGAAGTAATCAATCGCTACTAGGATGAAGCGATGCCCGTTGGATGTTGTAGGTATGATCTCGCCGATCATATCAATGCCCCACATTGCAAAAGGCCAAGGTGCTGTCAAGACGTTCAGAGGTACTGGAGGAACGTGCACCTTATCAGCATAAATCTGGCACTTGTGACACGTCCGAGAATGTTGGTAACAGTCAGCTTCCATTGTGGACCAGAAATATCCTGCCCGAAGGATTTTCTTTGCCATAGTATGTCCACTGGAATGTGTTCCGAAGGTACCTTCATGCAGCTCTGCCAGGATCTTTTTTGCTTCAGTCTTGTCCACACAACGCAGTAAAGTTGAATCATGGTTTCGCTTGTAGAGAATGCCATTGCGGAAGAAGAACTTTGCCGCGAACCTTCTTAGAAACTTCTTGTCGTTAACGGATGCACCCTCGGGGTATTCTTGAGCTTCCAAGTACCTCTTCACTTCATGATACCAAGGTTTTTCCGTTACCTCTTCAGCCTCAAGATCACAGCAATATGCAGGTTCATCCAGTTTCCAGATAATGATCCGGGGAGCTTCGTTGTCCCATTTGACTTTGAACATAGAAGACATCGTAGCCAGCGCGTCCGCCAACTGATTCTCCTCTCTTGGGAAATGTTCGAAAGTTATCTCCGTGAAATGGGGGATCAACGTCAACACACACTCTTTGTAAGGAATAAGATTTGGGTGTTTCGTATCCCAATCGCCTTTGATCTGATTGATCACGAGAGCGGAATCTCCGAAGACACTCAGAAACTTGATCCTTAAGTCAATTGCAGCCTGAAGACCCATGATACATGCCTCATACTCCGCCATGTTGCTGGTGCAGTTGAAACATAGTCGGGCAGTAAGTGGAGTATGAGTGCCTTTGGGAGAGATGATCACAACGCCAATACCGTTACCCAAAGAGTTTGAGGCTCTATCAAAGTGCATAGACCATCGGGATCCTTCCTCAGGTCCTTCATCCGGTCCAGGTACTTGACAATCGGTCACTACCATGATATTCTCGTCTGGAAATTCAAAGTTCATGGACTGGTAGTCATCCACTGCTTGGTGTGCCAAATGGTCTGCCAATACGCTTCCCTTGATTGCTTTCTGAGTCGTGTACTGGATGTCATATTCTGTCAAGATCATTTGCCATCTTGCTATTCTTCCGGACAAGGCAGGCTTTTCGAATATATACTTGATAGGATCCATTTTTGAAATAAAGAGAGTAGTGTGAGTCAACATATACTGTCTCAGTCGGCGAGCAGCCCATACCAAAGCGCAGCAAGTTTTCTCGAGCAATGACTATCGGGTCTCACAGTCGGTAAACTTTTTGCTAAGGTAATAAATGGCATGTTGTTTTCGGCCAGACTCGTCATGCTGCCCCAGCACACACCCCATTGAGTTGTCAAGTACTGTCAGGTATAGTGTTAGAGGTCTCCCTTCAACGGGTGGCATAAGAATGGGTGGTTCTTGGAGATACTCTTTGATTATGTCGAAAGCGGCCTGACATTCATCGTTCCAACGTACCACTTGATCTTTCTTCAGCAGCTTGAAGATTGATTCACAGGTAGCAGTTAGATGTGAGATGAATCGGGCAATATAGTTCAGTCGTTCTAGAAAGCCTCTGACTTCCTTCTCTGTCTTGGGAGTTGGCATCTCTTGTATGGCTTTCACCTTGGCAGGGTCCACTTGAATACCTTTGTCTCTTACGACGAAGCCTAGCAATTTTCCAGATCTCACCCCAAAGGTGCACTTGTTTGGGTTCAATCTCAGCTTGTACAACTTCAACCGGTCAAACAACTTCTGTAGGTGGCCAAGGTGTTCCTCCTCAGTTTGGGACCTTGCAATCATATCGTCGAAATATACTTCGATATCATGATGGATCATGTCATGAAACAAAGCAACCATGGCACGTTGGTAGGTTGCCCCAGCATTTTTCAACCCAAAAGGCATGACCTTGTAGCAAAAGGTGCCCCACTGAGTAACAAAAGTGGTCTTCTCCATGTCTTCGAGAGCCATCTTGATTTGATTATATCCGGAGAAACCGTCCATGAAGGAAAACACCTTATGCTGAGCGGTGTTGTCAACCAGAACATCGATGTGAGGCAGAGGGAAATCATCCTTAGGGCTCGCCCTGTTCAAATCCCGGTAATCAACACACATTCTGACCTTACCATCTTTCTTCGGCACTGGAACCACATTGGCAACCCACTGAGGGTAAGACGTCACTGCTAGAAACCCGGCATCAAATTGTTTCATAACCTCAGCCTTGATTTTCTCGGACATCTCTGGACGCATACGGCGGACCTTCTATTTAACCGGAGGGCAGTCTTCCTTGGTAGGAAGATGATGAACCACAATGTCGGTATCCAACCCAGGCATGTCTTTGTAGGACCAGGCAAAGATTTCCACATAATCATGCAACATCAGAATCAACCGTTGCTTCACACTGAGCTCTAGATTGGCACTAATCTTGACTTCCTTTCTGTCTGTCTCAGTACCCAGATTTATCGTTTCCACTGGCTCTTCATGTGGCTGAATGGCCCTCTCTTCCTGGAGTAACAGTCTTGCAAGCTCACCAGGCACTTCACAATCATCTTCACCTTCGTCTTCCTCTAAGTTGATCAGATTTTCGAAGTCATAACTGGCAGTAGCAGAGTCGTTACCAGTGAGATCCAGAGTGGATTGGAACCTGTATAAGTGAGTGTGTGTAAATATAGCTGTTTTGCAATATAATAAAGAAAGAAAGGGAGCGCAAGATTTGAAATGCGAAAAACGTCCAATGCTTTTATTCATGATATATGAAAATGACAAGTAATAAGCCCTCAGAAATGAAGCCACGGTGCCCCGGGTAAGGCACCGAGCCATAAAGTTCCAAATTATTGTTCGTTACAAATTTAAAACAAAGGAGTTCATTACTGAGTGACAAAAGTAATAGGTGTGAAGTCTTTGGCAGTCCAGTTGCTTGGTCCACCGTTGGTCGTTGGGTAGATCCAGCTGTCAAATTCAGATTCCTCCACTTCGTCTTCATCCCCAATAGCATTTACCCCATGGTTGGGCATGGGAGATGTCACCACATTAGGCTTCTCGGGCGCCTCGAACTGTACCTCTTTAACATCAATAAGGTCTTGAACCTTATTCCTCAGAGCCCACCAATCATCAATATAATGCCCCGGGCTATCAGAGTGATAAGCGTAATGGGCGTTGGGGTTGTACTTTGGAGAGGTTGTATTCACTACCTTCAGAGCTTCTTTGACAGTTACCAGATTGGTTGACAGTAGTTGCGGCAAAATCTGAGACAGGGTCATACTAAGCCGAGTGTATTGTCTTTTGGGTCTCTCACCCCTTGGTTGGTTATATTGCTGAGGAGCAGCAACATGCTTAGAAATTACCACCGCGTTGACAGCTTGGCGGCGTTCCGGTTTGTTTTGTTTCCTCGACCCATAAACAGCACTAGACTCCTTTTTGATAGGCTTCTTTTCAGAACTGGAGGATGCACCTTTCTGTATCTTCCCCGACTTAATACCAGCTTCTATCCTTTCTCCAGTTAAGATCAAATCTGTGAACCCAGCAGAAGAATTACCAATCAGGTGGTTAAAGAATGGACCAGACAGGGTCCCCAAGAACATGTCCACAAGTTCACGGTCAGTCAACGGTGGCTGCACCCTGCCAGCCAGGTCTCTCCACTTTTGCGTGTACTCCTTAAAACCTTCTCCCGATCCTAGCGTCATACCCTGGAGTTGGGTACGTGTAGGAGCGAGGTCGGCATTATACTGATACTGCTTATAAAATGCAGTAGCCAAGTCCTCCCAGTTTCGAATACTGGCTCCATCCAGCTGATAGAACCACTCGAGTTGAGCCCCTGAAAGGCTATCCTGGAAGAAATGGATCCATAGGTTCTTTTCTGAAGTGTAAGGTTGGATCTTCCTTACATAAGATCTGAGATGCAGCTTAGGGAAGGATGCCCCGTCGTACTTTGCAAAAGAAGGTGCTTTGAACTTGTGTGGGATCACCACCCCAGAAGATAAACCCAGATCTCCAAAATTCAACCCAGGCACCTGTTGAATCTCCATGGCACTCAGACGGTCCTCTAGTTGCTTATACCTGTCTTCAACGGGAGGGTACTACTCATCATTGAAATCTGTCTCGTTGTCAGAGACCACAGGACTAGGGACCCTTCCTCCTTGGGGACTATCTTTCCCTACCGAGGAAGCAGCTTGATCAGCCTCATTTTGCAGTGTATTACCAAACCTACATCCAGTGTTGAACAATACAGATCTCTTATTCTTCTTTTTCACCAACAGAGCCTTCAATTCCTCTTGACCTTGGGCTAAGCTCATGACCAGCTCTTGAAACTGGGCGTTCTGGGCCTGGAGGGCCTTGATAGCTTGTTCGTTAGATGATTCAGGATTCATGATGAGACTGCTGAAATAAACAGCGAAGAAGATTAAGCAACCTGTAAGAAGAGTACCTGTTATGCACATGATGCATGATATGCTATTTATGCAATGCATTCAAGGGTTCGAAAGTTCAAATTTGTTGTAGACAAAAAAGGAACACACATTGTATTAGGAAATAATCTGTTCAGTACATCAGGGCCTCATGGGAAAAACATTACAAAATAATTAATCCCAAAAGACACTGCGCATCCTCTTTGGAGCTATGTAAGTGTTGAGAGTCTTTTCCTCGTGCAGTAGGCGGGTGAGCTCCAAGACCTTCTTCTCACTGGCATGTAGACTAGTTTCCAGAGAATTTCGTTCTTCCTTTAGTTGGATCCAGCTCTTTTGCATTTCTTCCCAAGATGTTGGCATGTCAGGATGTTGAATGGTGTAGGGGACCTCTCCTTCCAAAACTGGCTCTTTGATCACGGGGAGAACATGAGGGTATGGCATCACAAGCTTCTAGGAGCGGGCTCGTACCCACTTGAGATAAGACTCCAAAGGGATAGAGTTCTTGTGCCCCAGTGTCTTGCTATCTACCCTGTTGGGCATCCTCCAAGCTCTGATAAATCTTTGGCGAAGTCCTTGTGCATCGTTATCGAAGTCAAAAACTATGTCAGGAAGCAACATGTCATGAGGGCCATCCCTCCGAGCGTAACCAAACTGTCTCAAAGCCAGACATGGGTTGTAAGTAATTCCCCCCTAATTCCAAGTAAAGGAACATTAGGGAACTCTCCGCAACGATCAATGATAGTGACATTTTCTCTGGACCGAGAACACCAATGTATATCAGCATGTGTAAGAGTCATCAATCGTTGTGACCATCTCAAACCCCGCTCGTTCTTCAAAACTTATTGTGGAAGGTGCAAAATAAACCACCTTGCCATGAGAGGAGTGCATCACATGAGAACACCTCTTTTTCTCATGGTTCGAGTGTGTGATACGATGGGAGAACTGACTGTGGTTTTGCGTTTGTTTTCGCAAATGTTTCGGTTGAGCAAGAGTCGCCACCGACTTTTTATTTTATCCTAAGGAAAGGTTTAAAAAGCACAGCAAAAACCTTTGAGATGTTTTCTTGGGTTCGGGGAGTAGATTATAGAAAGGGAAGGTATTAGCACCCTTTCTATCCATGGTTATCCATGGGCTCTTAGTTACTTGCTTAGATCAACTTGCCTTTTATTTTCAATTGTTTGAAATGGTGCTTTGTGTGTGTGGATTTGAAAATGTTTTGAAAAGAGGCCAATGTGGTGGCAACCATTGTAATGATCCATGTTGGGATGTATACAAAGGTGTATGTCTTTTGAAAAGGTTTTCATTTGTTTTTGAAATTTGTTTTGAAAGTGTTGTGAGGTGTGGTTTTAGAAAATAGGCAAGTGTTTTGTTTTGCAAGTTTGATTCAAGTAACTAAGAGGTTATCTACTCCTAAATTTCTCAAAGATTATTGCTATGTTTTAACCCTTTTAACAAGTTTGTTCCACCATTGTATTTGGTGGACAATCTTGTGTTAGGATGTGAAAGGGACGGGCGCGGGTCATCGTTTAGACCATAATTACAATGGTGCCAAGTATCTTTGGGCAATTTTTCTTTAAGGGACTTGATCATTTATTTAGGCAACTTTTTAAAAGCGTCATCGAGGGACTATGATCATTTGAATTGTGTTGTTTTGTTTTTGCCCAAAGAGACCTAACATGCAATATGGCCCATTTATTGAAGGCAACAAGTGGAATACCCTAGGGGTGCAAGTGTGATTTGTGTTGTCCATTTTCATGCTTGATTATCTTGAAATTAGGTCAAACTATTTTGTTGTTTTTATTTGCATACAAACCCTAATTCTATCATGGTATATTTAGAAAGCAATAAAGTGAGAAATTTAAAGTTCCTAAGCTATTACAACACAATATGGGAAGGGGGTACAAATGTTCAAATGGGGGGTTTAGACAAGGAATTTAAACCTAGCTATTACATCAATATTGAATTATTTACAAGATATCTAATTGCACAAATTAAATGGAAATAAAATAAATATGCAAGATGCAAAAAAGTTTTTTTATATGTATGAAAAAGAGTATTTTTATATGTCAAATAAACAAAAATAAAAAGTATTATTTTTTGGAGTTTTTTATATTTAGGGCAAAACCCTAATTGTATTAAATGAAATGTATTAATTATTTAATATGTTCAATATTTATTTATTATATACAAAAATAAAATAAAAATGAAGTATATTTGTCAAAAAGGTATTTTTTATATTAAATATTAATAAAAAATAAAAATGTGTATATTTTGTATTTTAACCTAAATATTCTAATAAATATATATATATATTTGTATTATTTTCTAAATATATTAAATATATATAAAAATAATAATATTTAATATTTATAAAAAAAGTATATTTTATATAAAATATTTTCAGAAGATAAAAGAAAATAAAAATGGAAATTAAAATGTATTTGCACTATTTTAACATTTTTTAAATAAAAGTATATCTATTTGTTTATTTATGTACAAAAACTAAAAGAAACCAAATAAATGCCTAATAAATTCAAAAATGGTGAGAAAAATATTTTTTATATTTTTAATATCATAAGAAAAAATAAATAAGTCAGGAATAAAAAACAAAAGTCAAAAAATCATGAAAATAAGAAAAATGGGCCTAGGGGGTGCGTGTGTGTGAAAATAGGGTGTAAACAGAAATAACAAACAGGCCCAGCCCAGAAGGTTGTTGTCTTCAACCTTCAGACAAACAAATTCAAAAACACGCGTCTTTCTTCTCAAATCCCTAACTACTGATTCTTTGATCTTTTGCCAAATCTTCCAACATGAAACCTGTAGAGCTTGAAGCCACGATTCTAGACATATAAAGAAGTCAATCTAACTCTCAGAAATGAGAGATAATTTCTTCTTCCCCAAATCCTGACCTAGTTTTTATGCCATGTTCAGACTTAAAATTCTCTAAGCATACATAATATAAATGAAATCTAACTACATGGACATGTTCAGGGCTATGAATGTGACATGTTTTCTTCACAAACCTAAAGCTAACAATGCCTGGATAGAGAGATTCGTGTTCATGAACTTACCTGTTCAGTTGAAGTTGTATCTGGTGATTGAGGTACCTTCAGTGCAAGGTGATGATTGGTACAACTTCCTTGATGTCCAGGGATGCTATTCCAAGCTTTACTTTGTCTTGAAACCTTTTGAATCGTGCTAGGGAACTTCAGCTGCAAAACAAGAAAATGAAAATGGTGATGTTGCCTGGGAGTGTTACAGGTCGTGTTTGAGGTTTTGATTAGCTTCAAGGGATGTTAGGGGATGTGTTTGATGTGTTTTTAGAAAGAATGCATGGAAGGTTTGAGCTATGGAACTCAAACTGCAGCAGATGCTCTGTTTGGACAGTTTGAGGGTGATTCTGGGAATGGGGAGGTATTGGGGATGCTAGGCTCGTGTTTCAGCTTAGAATGGATGTTTAGAATGTGTTTGATAACTTTCTCTAAGCATGTGTTAGCTGATATGAAAGTTGGTAGATGTTATGCTATGTTTCTTCACACTTAAGCAAGAAAAGGTAACTTAGTGTTCTAGACAGGTAGAGGCCCCCAATCTATGCTGCAAAACTTGGCCTTGATCAGTGCAATTAGTCCATAAACTTGTGCCAAAGAGATTTGATCTGTACCACTTGGATTGCAAATTTGACATAAAGTGCAACTTTATCAAAATTGATATATTGCTTTTTCTAAATAAGGATTAAACCTTTATGCAATGCTTGAACACATAGAACATGGTCTTGGCACAATGAGTTTGCATTAAATTTATGAGTGTAAAAGAGATTTAGGGCCTGTAATCAAGAGATGCATGCTGATTTGAAAATTGCCTAAGTGTATGAACATGTAACTTGGCCAATTCAAAAGTGAGTTTTTCCCATATTGTCAAATTCGATTCTCCCTTACCATGAGGTTGTTTGATGAGTTCTTCGACATTTTGGAAAGCTTGGAATGTATACTACAATCCATCTTTGAAATGCAAATTGAAATTCCAAGTGGAAGTATGTGAAAAATGGTGTTGAAGTTAGGCAAAAATCCTGCCTAAAATAGGTCAAATTTTCTCTAAGTTAAGAATGGTTTGGCACCCTTGTTCCAAAAATTGTAACTTGAGCTACAAGCTTCTTTTGGGAAAAATTTGTGAATAAAAGTTGTAGATTATGCAATAGGCTACAACTTTCATGTTTTTACTTTTGCTTGAATCCAAATGAATCTTGGTGAGAAAGTGGGGAAAAGTTAGGAAAAAATTAGGGTTTTTCATAACTTAGAAAAATTCTAAGTTATGAAAAATCTTCATTTCAAACCCTAATTTGCAATTCTTGATTTCTTGATGAACACGTTTCATGATTTGGAATGTTTTGATGAAAAATGAATCTTGACACTTGATTTTGACCAAAAAGTCAAAGTTTGACTTTTCAGTATACAGTCAAAATTGATCAATTGACTGGGAAATTCAATTGTCAATCTTGTGCATTTGGGATCTTTTGAACTTGTTGAGCATGTCAAGATAATTCCATGGGGTCCTTGAGTCCATATGTGAGCTTGGTTTGCCATTGGCTAGGTCAAACAGTCAAAAATTGCCTTTGTGCAGTCAAAACCCTAAAAATGACCATTTTGCCCTTTTGGTGATCTGATCAAATTTGTTGTGGAATTGTGATCCAAACTTGATCAAATGGTCCATGTGAGTTCATAATGTTGATGTGGGTAAATTTTCATGAGATTTGACTGTCAATTGGCCACAGTTGACTTTTTCCCCAATACAATTGATTTCTAGGTCAACTGTCCAATTGACTGGGCAAAATTTGGAATCAAGACTTGAAACTTGGTATGGATAAACTTGGGAGTCCAACATGAAGCATGAAAGTCATTTTAGGCATTTTAGGTCAAAATATCTTTGTGCAAACACAAACCCTAATTTGGGTCAACAGTGCAAGGAGAAGTCTTGAGCAGAGGAAACCCTAACTGGATCTTGATCTTCAAGGGTTTTGTGATGAGAAAATGTTGAGGAAATGGGAGGGCAAATTTTGGGGTACAACAGTTGCCCCCGTTCAATATTCTTGAACCTGAAGAGTTAGATTGGCAAGTTTGCGTTTCGTGACTCGAGGGTAAAAGGAGATTGGACACTAGAGTGCCCGGAAATTTGCACTCGCATGTTGGAGTATCAGCAATGTGATGTCGGGAATGGGCTTATAGATGCCATTTGGAGAGACGGTGGATAGGGAGATGGGCTTATAGATGCCATCTGGAGGGGTGACAGAACCTTGTCGGGAATGGGCTTATAGATGCCATTTGGAAGTGTTGATCGCATAAGAGCTTCCTTAGCGAGAACTTGTGTATTTGAGAAAGACAGATGTTTTCCTGGCTTGTTACAGGTGTTTGATCTTCAATCTCCTCATGCAGATATGCCCTGGCTAGATACAGGTGTCGAATCTACAATCGGTTGCTCACAGATGTGCCTTGGCTGGATACAGGAATCGAATCTGGAAATAGTCGTCAATAGACATGCCCTGGCTGGATATAGGAATCGAATATGGAAATGTGGTCAACAGATATGCCCTGGCTGGATACAGGAGTCGAATCTGGAAATGTGATAGTTTCTAGATATGCCCTGGCTGGATACAGGAATCGAATCTGGAAATAGTCGTCAACAGATATGCCCTGGCTGGATACAGGAATCGAGTCTGGAAACTGATCACTCACAGATGTGCCCTGGCTAGATACAGGTATCGAATCTAGAATTGTGACAGTTGAAGGTAGTTGTCTTTTGGGTTGTCTTTTTCCTGAAAAGGCAAAAACAACAGTTGTATGCAATGTCATGATGTATGAAATGCATGATGTCATGATGTTCAACATGAGATATTGTTGTATGCACTTTATCATGCATGTAAGCAAGATGTATGAAATGTGAAATGTTTATGAATGTATTTTCGTTTAGGAAAATAAATCCTTGACGACCGGCCGGGGAATTGAATCCTGGGATGACGTTGAAGAGTAGAGCTCTTCACTTCCGCTGGGGATGATGGTTGCAAGAATACACTGGTAGGAGAAGATGACTCCGTTGAGGAATAAACTTGTTGGAGAGATTTCTCTGCGAGGAATTGCTTTGTGGAAGAGATACTTTGCTAAAGTTTGACGAGAGCTTCACTGAGGATTTCAATGATGGACTCCGCTGGGGATAATGATGATAAACTCCGCTGGGGATACCAAAGATAAACTCCGCTGGGGATTGTGTTGATAAGTTATGTTGGGGAACTTTGATGAACTCCGCTGGGGATCGAAAGAACTTTGACGAGGGCGATCTTCCGTGGCAACTAGCTGAGGATAACCCAATTATAAGCCTTTGTGAGGAATAAACTTTGAACAAAGCTCGGGAGAGACGTCCGTACTCTGCAGGGGATAGGCTTCCAGAATCTACTGGGGATAAGCTTCAAGACCTGCTGGGGATAAGAATTCCACTTTCCTGGGGAAATCTTCAGACTGTACTGGAAAATGATTCCACTGGAGTGCCCGTATTCCGCCGGGGAACAATCTTAGATCAAGACTGCCGGGGATGCTTGCTGACGAATGCCTATACTCCGCTGGAGGAAGGTTGCCATCTTGTCTTACTCTGCGGGGAGTTGAGATAACTTGATCACATTCTTCAGTTAGATCTACCTTGGTACCTTGGCGGACAAAGCAACCAGACTGCATCAGACAATCTTTACATTGCCCCTGTTTCTGATGTCACCTGTAATTAGTCTTTTGTTTCATATGCAAATATTTATGAATCAACAATTTTAATGTCAAATGCATATATCAAAAATGAACATTGGACGTTCTTCGCAAGACAAAACAGAAAAAGGAAAAACAATGGCAATTTGTATGGAAAAGTGAATTCGTATTGATTTTGAAGTTTGCCTGTGAATAAGCGTTTTTGTACAAGAGGCTGACATCCTAGTAAGAGAATGCCGCCGAATAACATAGAGTTTATACAATTTTTGAAAAGGAAACAAAACATCTATGTGAACAATCCCACTGGGTTCCAACTCTGCTATCGCCTTTATGTCTTCAAGCGTCTCATCACTTTGCTGCTTAGTTGAAGATGAAGCTGATTGATCGATGCCGAAGTCTGAGCCAGATAGTTGATGCCGAATTCTGGATGCAAGGTGATCCAATGAGACATAGTGTTACGCTTTATCCCTAACTTTTTCCTGGACCGCCCTTTCGGGTTTTCAGTCCACCGGGATACCCTTTTTTTCCCAAGCCGCCTTTTCAGGTTTTCGACTTGCCGGGTGTACAGATTTTTTTCATTTCATCCCTTATTTTTGCCCGAACCCTTTTGGTTCGCCGGGAAGCCCTTATTTTTGCCTAGGTATGTCAACCTAGCAGGTCTTTTATTCATGCGTAGTATCTTTTTACTATGTCTGCATTGGCGGGGTGAGGAAGGTCGTCACCATCCATGGTGGTTAGAATCATGGCTCCTCCTGAGAACACATGTTTGACCACAAATGGCCCTTCATATGTAGGGGTTCATTTTCCCATGGGATCACTTTGAGGAAGGATGATGTGTTTGATTACCAGGTCCCCAACTTGATACTCGTGTGGTCTGACTTTCTTGTTAATGCCCTGATCATCCGTTTTTGATACGCCTGACCATGACAAATAGCCGTGAGTCTTTTTTCGTCGATCAGGTTTAATTGATCAAGTCGAGTCTGGATCCAGTCATCCTCACTCAGATTTGCATCCTTCATTATCCGGAGAGAGGGTATCTGGACTTCAATCGGCAAGACTGCCTCCATGCCATAGACCAAGGAAAAGGGTGTTGCCCCGGTTGACGTCCTTGCTGAGGTACGGTACCCATGAAGAGCAAACGGTAACATCTCGTGCCAATCTTTATAGGTCACTGTCATCTTCTGCACAATCTTCTTAATATTCTTATTAGCTGCCTCTACAGCCCCATTCATCTTCGGCCGGTAAGGAGAAGAGTTATGGTGTTGTATCTTGAATTGCTCGCAGAGCTCAGTGATCATCTTGTTATTGAGATTGGTACCATTGTCCGTAATGATTCTTTCTGGGACGCCGTACCGACAGATCAAGTTATGCCGGATGAAACGTGCCACGACGCTCTTGGTTATCGTGGCGTAGGAAGCTGCCTCAACCCACTTCGTGAAGTAATCGATCGCTACCAAGATGAAGCGATGCCCGTTGGATGCCGTCGGTCGGATCTCACCGATCATATCAATGCCCCACATTGCAAAAGGCCAAGGTGCCGTTAGGACGTTCAGAGGAACCGGAGGGATGTGCACCTTGTCAGCATAGATCTGGCATTTATGACAAGTTCGAGAATGCTGGTAACAATCGGCTTCCATTGTGGACCAGAAATATCCTGCCCTAAGGATTTTCTTTGCCATGGTGTGTCCACTGGAATGTGTTCCGAATGCACCTTCATGCAGTTCTATCATGATCTTCTCTGCTTCAGCCTTATCCACACAACGCAGTAGAGTTGAATCATGATTCCGTTTGTAGAGAATGCCGTTACTGAGGAAGAATTTTGCCGCAAACCTTCTCATGAACTTCTTGTCATTGACAGATGCACCTTCAAGGTATTCCTGAGCTTCCAAGTATCTCTTCACCTCATGATACCAGGGTTTTTCAGTCACTTTTTCGGCCTCGAGATCGCAGCAGTATGCAGGTTCATCCAACTTCCAGATAATGATCCGGGGAGCTTCATTGTCCCATTTGACTTTGAACATTGAAGACATCGTAGCTAGTGCGTCCGCTAGCTGATTCTCCTCTCTCGGGAAGTGTTCAAAAGTTATCTCTTCAAAGTGGGGAAGCAAAGTCAACACATACTCCTTGTAAGGAATAAGATTTGGGTGTTTCATATCCCACTCGCCTTTGATCTGATTGATCACGAGAGCGGAATCTACGATGACACTCAGAAACTTGATCCTTAAGTCGATTGCAGCTTGAAGATCCATGATACATGCCTCATATTCTGCCATGTTGTTGGTGCAGTTGAAACACAATCGGGCAGTGAGTAGAGTATGAGTTCCTTTGGGAGATATGATCACAGCGCCGATGCCGTTAACCAAAGCGTTGGAGGCTCCGTCAAAATGCATAGACCATCGGGATCCTTCCTCAGGTCCTTCATCCGGTCCAGGCACTTCACAGTCAGTTACCACCATGATATCTTCGTCCGGAAAATCAAAGTTCAATGATTTGTAATCGTCCACAGGTTGGTGTGCCAAATGATCTGCCAGTACACTTCCTTTGATTGCTTTTTGAGTTGTATACTGGATATCATATTCTGTCAAGATCATTTGCCATCTTGCTATTCTTCCAGACAGAGCAGGCTTTTCGAATATGTACTTGATGGGATCCATCTTTGAAATCAACAAAGTGGTGTGAGTCAGCATATACTGTCTCAGCCGGCGAGCAGCCCATACCAGAGCGCAGCAAGTTTTCTCGAGCAGTGATTAACGAGACTCACAGTCGATAAACTTTTTGCTCAGGTAATAAATAGCGTGCTCTTTTCGGCCAGACTCGTCATGCTGCCCCAGCACACACCCCATTGAATTGTCAAGCACAGTCAAGTATAGTATCAGAGGTCTCCCTTCCACTGGTGGCATAAGAATGGGCGGCTCTTAGAGGTACTCTTTTATCTTTTCAAAAGCGGCCTGACATTCATCGTTCCAACGTACTACTTGATCTTTCTTCAGTAATTTGAAGATTGGCTCACAGGTAGCAGTTAGATGTGAGATGAAACGGGCTATGTAATTCAGTCGTCCCAGAAAGCCTCTGACTTCTTTCTCTGTCTTGGGAGCTGGCATCTCTTGTATGGCTTTTACCTTGGCAGGGTCCACCTGAATACCTTTATCACTTACAATGAAACCTAGCAATTTTCCGGACCTCACCCCAAAGGTGCATTTTTTGGGATTCAACCTCAGCTTGTATAACTTTAGTCGGTCAAACAGCTTCCGCAGATGGTCCAGGTGCTCCTCCTCAGTTTGGGACCTTGCAATCATGTCATCCACGTATACCTCAATCTCATGATGGATCATATCATGAAATAAAGCAACCATGGCACGTTGGTAGGTTGCCCCAGCATTTTTCAACCCGAACGGCATGACCTTGTAGCAGAAGGTGCCCCACTGAGTCACAAAGGTAGTCTTTTCCATATCTTCCGGAGCCATCTTGATCTGATTGTACCCTGAAAAACCATCCATGAAGGAGAACACCTTGTGTTGAGCAGTATTGTCAACAAGAACATCGATGTGAGGTAGGGGAAATCATCCTTGGGGCTTGCCCTGTTCAAATCCCTGTAGTCGACACACATTCTGACCTTACCGTCCTTCTTCGGCACTGGCACCACATTGGCAACCCACTGTGGGTAAGAAGTTACTGCTAGAAACCCGACATCGAATTGTTTCATAACCTCAGCCTTGATCTTTTCGGACATCTCTGGGCGCATACAGCGGACCTTTTGCTTTACCGGAGGGCAGTCTTCCTTGGTAGGCAGGTGATGGACCACAATGTCGGCATCCAAATCGGGCATGTCTTCGTAGGACCAAGCAAAGATTTCCATGTAGTCATGCAGCATTTGGATCAATCGTTGCTTCACGCTGAGCTCTAGATTAGCACCAATCTTGACCGCTTTCCTATTTGTCTCAGTACCCAGGTTAACTGTTTCCACCGGCTCTTCATGTGGTTGAATAGCCCTCTCTTCCTGGAGTAGCAGTCTTGCGAGTTCACCAGGCACTTCGCAATCATCTTCACCTTCGTCCTCGGCCAAGTTGATCGGATTCTCGAAGTCATAACTGGTGGTAGCAGAGCTGTTACTAGTGAGATCCAGAGTGGATTGAAACATGTATAAGTGAGTGTGTGTAAATATAGTTGTTTTGCAATATATAACACAGAAAGAAAAAGAGCACAAGATTTGAAATGCAACAAACGTCCAATGTTTTGATTGATGATATATGGAAATGTCATACAAAAAAGCCCTCACAAATGGAGCTACGATGCCCCGGGTAGGACACCGAGCCAAAAAGTTTCAACATATTGTTTGTTACAAATTGAAAATCAAAAGAGTTAATTACTGCGTGTCAAATGTGATAGGTGTAAAATCCTTTGCCGTCCAGTTGCTTAGCCCGTTGCTGGTGGTTGGATAGATCCAACTGTCAAACTCTGCTTCCTCTACGTCCTCCTCGATAGCATTCACCCTTGGGTTGGTGATAAACACTGGAGCCTTTCTGATCCTTTCCTTGCGCACAACCCTCTGAGCCTCTGTAGTGAAGCCTAGCCCAAACTTGTCGTTCTTTTGAGTGAAGTCAGGAAGCTGACCCCAGTTTGCACATTTGCCTTTCTCGATTACAGCCCGAGCATCCTTTAAGGACGCCATCTTCAGAGGAAAATATTCTTCAACCACTGTTTCAGCTGATGCCAAAGTCGGAGGTACTTCCTCAAAATGCTGAAAGGGGGTTTCAATAAACTCCCCGTCCATCTCGATATACCGGAATGAATTCAAGTGACTAACCATGTATTCCTCCTCACCTTGCACAGTAACAATCTTCCCTTTGACAGGGTATTTGAGCTTTTGGTGTAGAGTGGATGTTACTGCCCCAGCCTTGTGAATCCAGGGTCGACCCAACAAGCAGGAATAAGATGGACGAATATCCATTACATAGAACGTTGAGTCGAAGACTTGGGAACCCACACGAATAGGAATGTCTACCTCACCGTGCACCATCCTCTTAGAACCGTCGAAGGCTCTAACAATGATGTTACTAGGTTTCAATTCCAGGCCCTCACAATCCAAGCGATCCAATGCCTTCTTAGGCAAAACATTCAGGGAAGAACCGGTGTCCATCAACACGTGTGCGAGAGTAGTGCCCCTGCATTCTATGGAAACATGAAGGGCATCATTGTGATTTTTCCCTTTGGCGGTGAGGTCAGCATCCGAGAACCCCAAACCATTGCCAGCTGTCAAATTAGCCACACAGTCAGTGAATTGATCCGCGGAGGTCTCTTGCGGAACATGGGCCGTTTTCAGAAATGAAATCAGGGCCTTTGCATGGGCCTCTGAGCATAGCAGCAATGATAGCATAGAGATTTTGGAGGGAGTATGCCCCAACTGTTCAACAACATTGAAGTCACTCTTTTTAATGATTTTAAGGATTTCCTCCATCTCTTGTTGGGAGGCTTCAACAGCAGTCTTTTTTGGTGCCTCCGTCCTGGCAGGCAAATCGGTAGCAACTTCTTTTCCCCGAGCATCAGAGGACTCGGCGGCAGTAGTAGACACGGGAATTTGAATTGGAACATGCACACTTGCAGGTGTGATGATAAGAGGCTTTCGGATAACTGGCGGTGCAATGTCAGGCGAGAAGAGCCTGCCACTGCGAGTAATCTTAGCGGGACCAGTGATGTTACTGATACTGGTATCGGTGTTGAACTCCTGCTTCACTCCAAGCACATACATGTCGGCCCCATAATGCCAAGGGACAGCTTTATCAGACTCATAGGGGAGAGGCCCTGGAA
Organism: Vicia faba; assembly: GCA_948472305.1. Taxonomy (NCBI): domain Eukaryota; kingdom Viridiplantae; phylum Streptophyta; class Magnoliopsida; order Fabales; family Fabaceae; genus Vicia; species Vicia faba. Next base: position 805,190,848 of record OX451736.1, on the reverse strand, counting down.
CAGTAATAGTAATGGGTGCAACAGACATAATTTGGACTTGCTTCCTCGGGGGAGCTTTGGTAGGATTGTAAATTGTGACAACAGATACTTCTTCAGCAGAAACAAATGGAACAACAGTTTTCTTGAACAGAATTTCTTTGCTATCCATCAGACTTTGGATGCCTGATTTCAGCAGCGGACAACCGGTAGGGATAACAGCACACAGGAGGCAACCCTCGCTACAACCCGGAAATAAACCGGCTAGTAGTAAGTTCCTCTTAACAGTCAAAAGAGGGGTAGCAACATCATTCACCGAAACAGCATACAAATCTTCCTCGATGGCATTTACTCTATGCTGGGGCATAGGAGCAGTTACAACATTTGGCCTCTCAGGCGCCTCAAACTGAATTTCCTTCTCATCGATAAGGTCTTGCACCTTATTTCTCAAGGCCCAGCAATCATCAGTAGTATGCCCGGGGATATCGGAATGATAAGCACAACGGGCATTTGGGTTATACTTAGGAGATGCAGTATTCACGACCTTCGGCGCTTCTTTGATGGTCACCAAGTTGGTTGATAACAGTTGCGGTAAGATTTGTGACAAGGTCATACTCAGCCGAGTATACTGCCTCTTGGGCCTTTCACCTCTTTGTTGATTGTACTGCTGAGGAGCAGCAACAAGTTTTGAAATGACCAAGGAATTGACGGCTTGGAGGCTTTCTGGCTTGACTTGTCTTCTAGGACCATAGACGGCACTTGCTTCTTTCTTGAAAGGCCTTTTCTCAGTACTTGCGGAGGCAGCTTTTTGTATCTTTCCTGACCTGATGCCAGCTTCAATTCTTTCTCCCGTCAGAATCAAATCCGTAAACCCAGCGGAGGAGTTACCAACCAAATGATTGAAGAATGGACCAGACAAGGTCCCTAGAAACATATCAACCAGCTCACGATCAGTCAATGGAGGCTGCACCCTGCCAGCCAAATCTCTCCATTTTTGTGCATAATCTTTGAACCCTTCGCCCGTTCCTAGAGACATACCCTGAAGTTGGGTACGTGTAGGAGCGAGGTCAGAATTGTATTGATATTGTCTGTAAAATGCGGTTGCCAAGTCTTCCCAGTGTCGAATACTAGTTCCATCTAGTTGGTAGAACCACTCAAGCTGTGACCCCGAAAGGCTATCTTGGAAGAAGTGAATCCAAAGGTTCTTATCTGCCGTGTAAGGTTGGATCTTCCTTACGTACGACCTTAGATGCAGCTTTGGACAGGAAGCCCCGTCATATTTGGCAAAGGCATGCGCCTTAAACTTGTGTGGGATTACTACCCCAGAAGATAACCCCAAATCTCCGAAATCCAGCCCCGGCACATTCTGAATCTCCATGGCACTCAAGCGGTCTTCTAATTGCTTGTATCTGTCAGCAGCAGGTGGGTATTGTTCGTCATTGTAGTCTGTCTCGTTGTCAGAGACTGCAGGACTAGGAAGTAGAAGAAGTAGTTGGATCAGCCTCGTTATGGAGTGTGTTCCCAAACCTGCGTCCGGTGTTGAATAACGCAGTCCTCTTTTTCTTCTTCTTCTTCAGGAGTAGAGTCTTCAACTCTTGCTGACCTTGGGCCAGGCTTAGGACCATTTCTTGAAACTGGGCACTTTGGGCCTGAAGGTCCTTGATTGCTTGCTCACTGGATGAGTCTGGATTCATGATGCCCGTTCAAATAAACAGCGAAGAAAATTAAGCAACCTGTGGAAAGAGGGTACCTGTCATGCATATGATGCAATGAGATGCGTATGTTTTATGTTTTCAAAGACAAGCAAGATTCAACTTTGTAGACAAAAGGGAAACACACTTCATTAGATTCAAATTTTAAATTGTTCAACAACTTGCCCTTAGGCATTACAGGAATGAGAAATACTGAAAAGGAAATAAAAGCTGTAAAAAGGAAACATCCAAAGCCCATCAGTGCTCCCATGGCCTCCTCTTCTCAGTGTGGATGTAGTTATTCAGGACCCGCTCCTCCTCCAATTGCTTAGCCAGCCTCTGGATCTTCCGTTCCTGTTCGTTGAACTTTTCCCGATAAAAATCCCGTTCTTCCTTTAGCTGCGCCCAAGATCTCTTCATTGTGTCAAAATCAGCGGGTATCTGAGGAGGGAGGACAGTTGGAGGAACCCCATCTTCATCAGGAGATTCAAGAATGATAGGTCTGACAGCTTCATACGACATACCTAACTTCTGAGCACGGATGCGGACCCATCTGCAATAGGGTTCCATTGGTAGAGAAGTCTTTGGTCCCAACTCATGTGGGTCAGCTTTGTGAATTCTGTCCCAAGCCTTAATGAATCCATGGCGTAGTTTGTCACTGTCTACCTGAAATTCAAAATGGAAGTGAGGAACCAACATTTCATGAGGCCCTGCTCTTCTGGCTCTTCCAAACTGGCGGAGAGATAAACATGGATTATAAGAGATTCCTCCTTGGATACCAATCAAAGGGACATTAGGGTATTCTCCGCAACGATCAATAACAGCTACTTCATCCAAACCTCTGAGAGTCCAAGTGATGTCATTATCAGTGAGAGACATTAGCCTATGAGCCCAACCCTTTCCTTCTTCATTCTTCAGCACGAACTTAGGAAGGTGTGAAATAAGCCACCTCACTAGCAAAGGAGCACAACACCACGGAGTTCCCCGCTTTCGGGCAGTACGAGCATAGAGTTGTTGCAGGATATCACCCAAAAGAGTGGGTACAGGATTCCGAGACATGAAGATCCTTATGGCATAGATACTGATAAAGGTGTCAGGATTGGGAAACAGTACCAGACCATAGATTAAAAGAGCCAGAATGTCTTCGTACGCCTTGAAGTCCAAGTCATTCCAGAAATCATTAGCTTTGCCAACCAGAAATTTGACCAAAAAGCCCTTAACTCTGCTTCTAGTTTCCCAGTTAGCCAATACCTCTTCTTTGGTCAAGGGGAGAACTGCAGCAACCTCTTCAGGCCTAGGAGTCTTTTTCCAACCAGTGAATGGAGTTTGCTCCTGAACAGGGATACCAAGTAAATAAGAGAATTCTTCCAGGGTAGGGACCAGCTGGAAGTCTTGAAAGGTGAAACAATGATACAGGGGGTCATAAAACTGGGTCAGGACACTGATCAGTTGTTGGTCCCACTTTGCAGTGATCAAGCTAAGGAGAGAACCATGCCTGTTGATAAAGGAAGTAGTGTTTGGAATCCTATCAACCAAATCTTTGAGCAAAGTTGGTGGTTGAACAAAGTTGAGTCGGACAGTATTCCTACGCACGGGCATCATGATGTCCTACAAAACAGAGCAAAGATGAAACTTTTTTGTCTTTGAAATGGGTTAGTCCTTATACAGGATGCATGCAATGGTATGATGGCATGATGCTATAATGAAGCACACCACAAGTATTCACACAGGCAAGCATGATAAGGCACACAAGTCACACAAGACAACCCTTAGGTTTCAGGCCAGCATGAAGTTTAGGTATTACCCTCTTTTGGTTTCGTTGGTTAAAACATGTCCTATCAAAAGTAACCGGGTTCTAGAGGATCTCAAATCATTGACTACCCTCAATCGGTCATAACTCCAGCATCGCAATCTTTTCTTGCGGCCAGAACCATCGCGAGAGTTTAGCCTCAATGAGTGTAGCATACTGCTACTGTTCTATGGCCAAGTTTGGTCAATTTAAGGTTCTAAGGTCGGTTGGTGTTTAATGACTCCTTAGAAGACCTATATTCTCCTCGTTGCAACACAAGGGATATAGGTACAGACCAAGGTGCCACACCAACGTAGCCACTGCTTCACCCATGTCGGTCTATGCCGGACAGGTCCCTCACAGATTATGCTACCTAAAAAGGGTATTCCCCAGATCCGGGTTAGGATCTATGAAACTCCGATGGAAAGCCCACAATTATAAAAGCAAACAAGGCAAACAATTGAAAACAAGGGTGATCTAAGCCCTAAGGTTACTCCACTTTTAATTTAATTCCCCAGCAGAGTCTCCAGTTCTGTGATACGGTGGGAGAACTGACTGTGGTTTTGTGTTTGTTTTCGCAAATGTTTCGGTTGAGCAAGAGTCGCCACCGACTTTCTATTTTATCCTAAGGAAAGGTTTAAAAAGCACAGCAAAAACCTTTGAGATGTTTTCTTGGGTTCGGGGAGTAGATTATAGAAAGGGAATGTATTATCACCCTTTCTATCCATGGTTATCCATGGGCTCTTAGTTACTTGCTTAGATCAACTTGCCTTAATTTTCAATTGTTGGAAATGGTGCTTTGTGTGTGTGGATTTGAAAATGTTTTGAAAAGAGGCCAATGTGGTGGCAACCATTGTAATGATCCATGTTGGGATGTATACAAAGGTGTATGTCTTTTGAAAAGGTTTTCATTTGTTTTTGAAATTTGTTTTGAAAGTGTTGTGAGGTGTGGTTTTAGAAAATAGGCAAGTGTTTTGTTTTGCAAGTTTGATTCAAGTAACTAAGAGGTTATCTACTCCTAAATTTCTCAAATATTATTGCTATGTTTTAACCCTTTTAACAAGTTTGTTCCACCATTGTATTTGGTGGACAATCTTGTGTTAGGATGTGAAAGGGACGGGCGCGGGTCATCGTTTAGACCATAATTGCAATGGTGCCAAGTATCTTTGGGAAATTTTTCTTTAAGGGACTTGATCATTTGTTTAGGCAACTTTTTGAAAGCGTCATCGAGGGACTATGATCATTTGAATTGTGTTGTTTTGTTTTTGCCCAAAGAGACCTAACATGCAATATGGCCCATTTATTGAAGGCAACAAGTGGAATACCCTAGGGGTGCAAGTGTGATTTGTGTTGTCCATTTTCATGCTTGATTATCTTGAAATTAGGTCAAACTATTTTGTTGTTTTTATTTGCATACAAACCCTAATTCTATCATGGTATATTTAGAAAGCAATAAAGTGCGAAATTTAAAGTTCCTAAGCTATTACAACACAATATGGGAAGGGGGGTACAAATGTTCAAATAGGGGGTTTTGACAAGGAATTTAAACCTAGCTATTACATCAATATTGAATTATTTACAAGATATCTAATTGCACAAATTAAATGGAAATAAAATAAATATGCAAGATGCAAAAAAGGTTTTTTATATGTATGAAAAAGAGTATTTTTATATGTCAAATAAACAAAAATAAAAAGTATTATTTTTTGGAGTTTTTTATATTTAGGGCAAAATCCTAATTGTATTAAATGAAATGTATTAATTATTTAATATGTTCAATATTTATTTATTATATACAAAAATAAAATAAAAATGAAGTATATTTGTCAAAAAGGTATTTTTTATATTAAATATTAATAAAAAATAAAAATGTGTATATTTTGTATTTTAACCTAAATATTCTAATAAATATATATATATTTGTATTATTTTCTAAATATATTAAATATATATAAAAATAATAATATTTAATATTTATAAAAAAAATTATATTTTATATAAAATATTTTCAGAAGATAAAAGAAAATAAAAATGGAAAATAAAATGTATTTGCACTATTTTAACATTTTTTAAATAAAAGTATATCTATTTGTTTATTTATGTACAAAAACTAAAAGAAACCAAATAAATGCCTAATAAATTAAAAAATGGTGAGAAAAATATTTTTTATATTTTTAATATCATAAGAAAAAATAAATAAGTCAGGAATAAAAAACAAAAGTCAAAAAATCATGAAAATAAGCAAAATGGGCCTAAGGGGTGTGTGTGTGAAAATAGGGTGTAAACAGAAATAACAAACAGGCCCAGCCCAGAAGGTTGTTGTCTTCAACCTTCAGACAAACAAATTCAAAAACACGCGCCTTTCTTCTCAAATCCCTAACTCCTGATTCTTTGATCTTTTGCCAAATCTTCCAACATGAAACCTGTAGAGCTTGAAGCCACGATTCTAGACATATAAAGAAGTCAATCTAACTCTCAGAAATGAGAGAGAATTTCTTCTTCCCCAAATCCTGACCTAGTTTTTATGCCATGTTCAGACTTAAAATTCTCTAAGCATACATAATATAAATGAAATCTAACTACATGGACATGTTCAGGGCTATGAATGTGACATGTTTTCTTCACAAACCTAAAGCTAACAATGCCTGGATAGAGAGATTTGTGTTCATGAACTTACCTGTTCAGTTGAAGTTGTATCTGGTGATTGAGGTACCTTCAGTGCAAGGTGATGATTGGTACAGCTTCCTTGATGTCCAGGGATGCTATTCCAAGCTTTACTTTGTCTTGAAACCTTTTGAATCGTGCTAGGGAACTTCAGCTGCAAAATAAGAAAATGAAAATGGTGATGTTGCCTGGGAGTGTTACAGGTCGTGTTTGAGGTTTTGATTAGCTTCAAGGGATGTTAGGGGATGTGTTTGATGTGTTTTTAGCAATAATGCATGGAAGGTTTGAGCTATGGAACTCAAACTGCAGCAGATGCTCTGTTTGGACAGTTTGAGGGTGATTCTGGGAATGGGGAGGTATTGGGGATGCTAGGCTCGTGTTTCAGCTTAGAATGGATGTTTAGAATGTGTTTGATAACTTTCTCTAAGCATGTGTTAGCTGATATGAAAGTTGGTAGATGTTATGCTATGTTTCTTCACACTTAAGCAAGAAAAGGCAACTTAGTGTTCTAGACAGGTAGAGGCCCCCAATCTATGCTGCAAAACTTGGCCTTAATCAATGCAATTAGTCCATAAACTTGTGCCAAAGAGATTTGATCTGTACCACTTGGATTGCAAATTTGACATAAAGTGCAACTTTATCAAAATGGATATATTGCTTTTTCTAAATAAGGATTAAACCTTTATGCAATGCTTGAACACATAGAACATGGTCTTGGCACAATGAGTTTGCATTAAATTTATGAGTGTAAAACATATTTAGGGCCTGTAATCAAGAGATGCATGCTGATTTGAAAATTGCCTAAGTGTATGAACACGTAACTTGGCCAATTCAAAAGTGAGTTTTTCCCATATTGTCAAATTCGATTCTCCCTAACCATGAGGTTGTTTGATGAGTTCTTCGACATTTTGGAAATCTTGGAATGTGTACTACAATCCATCTTTGAAATGCAAATTGAAATTCCAAGTGGAAGTATGTGAAAAATGGTGTTGAAGTTAGGCAAAAATCCTGCCTAAAATAGGTCAAATTTTCTCTAAGTTAAGAATGGTTTGGCACCCTTGTTCCAAAAATTGTAACTTGAGCTACAAGCTTCTTTTGGGAAAACATTGTGAATCAAAGTTGTAGATTATTCAATAGGTTACAACTTTCATGTTTTGACTTTTGCTTGAATCCAAATGAATCTTGGTGAGAAAGTGGGGCAAAGTTAGGAAAAAATTAGGGTTTTTCATAACTTAGAAAAATTCTAAGTTATGAAAAATCTTCATTTCAAACCCTAATTTGCAATTCTTGATTTCTTGATGAACAAGTTTCATGATTTGGCATGTTTTGATGAAAAATGAATCTTGACACTTGATTTTGACCAAAAAGTCAAAGTTTGACTTTTCAGTATACAGTCAAAATTGATCAATTGATTGGGAAATTCAACTGTCAATCTTGTGCATTTGGGATCTTTTGAACTTGTTGAGCATGTAAAGATAATTCCATGGGGTCCTTGAGTCCATATGTGAGCTTGGTTTGCCATTGACTAGGTCAAATAGTCAAAAATTGCCTTTGTGCAGTCAAAACCCTAAAAATGACCATTTTGCCCTTTTGGTGGTCTGATCAAATTTCTTGTGGAATTGTGATCCAAACTTGATCAAATGGTCCATGTGAGTTCATAATGTTGATGTGGGTCAATTTTCATGAGATTTGACTGTCAATTGGCCACAGTTGACTTTTTTCCCAATACAGCTGATTTCTAGGTCAACTGTCCAATTGACTGGGCAAAATTTGGAATCAAGACTTGAAACTTGGTATGGATAAACTTGGGAGTCCAACATGAAGCATGAAAGTCATTTTAGGCATTTTAGGTCAAAATATCTTTGTGCAAACACAAACCCTAATTTGGGTCAACAGTGCAAGGAGAAGTCTTGAGCAGAGGAAACCCTAACTGGATCTTGATCTTCAAGGGTTTTGTGATGAGAAAATGTTGAGGAAATGGGAGGGCAAATTTTGGGGTACAACAGAGTGTAACATGAGTGAAGGATTTCCCCAAGCAACGTAGGTATAGGATTCCTGGACATGAAGATCTTGACGGCATTGATATCTATAAGCTGATCCGGATTCGGGAACAATACCAACCCATAGACAAGGAGTGCCACAACTTCTTCAAAGGCTCGTAGGTCAAGGGAATTCCAACATTCTTGGGCCTTCTCAAACAAGAACTTTTCCAAGAATCCTTTGATACCACTTCTAACTTCCCAATGTCCCTTGATGGCAGAGGGTTGTAAGTGTAATGCTTTAGCAACCTCTTCAACTTTTGGTTCCCTTTCCGTACCGTTGTAGGGTGGTTGATTAAGAAGAGGAACCTTTAGAAGCTGAGAAAACTCTTCCAAAGTAGGCACCAATTGATAATCCGGGAAAGTAAAACAGTGGTGCAAAGGGTCAAAGAACTGGAACAACACTTTCACCATATCCTCTTCAATGTTGTTGTTAACCAAGCTGATGAGTCTACCATGCCTCTCACTGAAAGAAGAGTTCTCGGGAATCCTGGATCTAAGCTTCTTAAGCTGAGGAGGGATCCTTACAAGGTTGATCTGAATTGTCTTTCTGCGGATAGTTTCCATGTCCTACAAAACAAGAACAAAGATGAAGATTCGAACCCCTTGAGTGGTTAGTGGATGCATATGATGTTGTATGATGTTATGATGTTATGATAAAAACACACCACAAGTATTCACAAAGGCAAACATGGTAAGGCACACAAATCACACAAGACAGCCCTTAGAGTTTAGGCCAGCATGAAGTTTGGGGTACTATCCTCTTAAAGTTGGTTGGCTCAAAACCTGTCCTATCGAAAGTAACCGGGTTCTAAGGAGCTCAATAACATAAGGTTGTTTTCTATGTTCATTGTTTTGATTTAGACACTAAACTGGCGATCAAAATATTCTAAGAAAACAACCCTCAATGAGTGTAGTATCGAGTATCTACCAACTTCGGACTGCACCAAAGTCGGTCGTCTCACTACCCCTAAAGAGGCCAGGATGGTCAAGTAAGGTTTCTAAGGTCAGTTGATGCTTCACGACACCACGCGGCAGCCCCGTACTCTCCTTGACTTGACTCAAGGGTCACCGGTACTCATCAAAGTGCCACATCAACGTAGCAACTGCTTCAACCGTGTCGGTATACCCCGAACAGTTCCCTCACAGTTTGTTGCTACTTCTAAAAGGTATCCCCCAGATCCGGGTTAGGATCTATGAAACTCCAAGGCAAGCCCATAATATTAAATCAAACAAAGCAAGCAATTGAAAACATAAGAGTGGTCTAATCCTAAGGTACACCTCACTTTATAAATGTCCCCAGCAAAGTCGCCAGTTCTGTGATCGGTGGAAATAGAACTGACTGTTTAAAGCTGGATCGCGTATGTCGCAGTAAGCAAGAGTCGCCACCGTCTTTTATGTTCTCCAACAAGGAAAGGACAAAAGCACAACAAAATTCCTTTTCGAGATGTTTCTCGGGTTCGGGAGGTAGATTATAGAAAGGGAAGGTGTTAGCACCCTTTCTATCCGTGGTTATCCACGGGCTCTTAGGTACTTGCTCTTATGTTTTCAAAAATTGTTTGCTTTTCAAGTGTGTGTGGGTTTTGAAAAAGTTTCGTTTGAAAAATTTCTAAGTGACTCTTGTATCTGTCCTCAAGAGTGTATGAAAAATTTGTTTGAAAACTTTTGAAAGTGTCAGTGTGAAAAGATGTTTTTGTTTGTTTTTGAAAAGAGCAAGTACCCATGAGATCTACCTACCCTAAGGAATTAGGCTGTGTAAGAGTCCTTAAGATAGTTCCATCCCACCATTGAGAGGTAGGTAGAACCATCGTTGGAGGTGTTCGGGTCAATTCGATTGTAGGGACAGTGTGGTCACCGAAGCAATAGTAGGACACCTTAGAAGTAACCCTAATGTCCTAGATCCTTTTTATCCGAGGCAACCGTTTCGAGGCGACTGGATCTTTAGACAGGAGGGCGGCCTCTAAGACACCCTATACTTGACGACCACGTTCGAAGGCAACCGAGTGAGGCGTACCCTAAGAGTGGCATGTGCTTGTGTGTTGTTTCAGTTTATATTTATCTTTGATCATGCATTTTGTGAGCTACGAGTCAATTTTATTATTCATACATTCTTGCAGGCATAGTTAAGAGTGCGGAAAATAAAGTGCGGGAATGTAAAGCTACGCTATTACAAGGCGCGGGTCTATACATCGCCAAAAACAAAAACCCGTTTTGAAATAAAGTGCGGAAAGTAAAGAAAGCGGTAAACCTAATTACTATTACATCCTTTGAGCAGATATATAATAATCAAAATAAGAATTAAAATGCGAAAGAATTAAATTGGAACGTCCTAGGGTTTTGACCCTTTTGAGAAATAAAGAAATTAGTTTGTCTTTTTTTTTGCAATTAATCAAATATTAAACATAAACCTAATTAATTAATTAATTATTTACAAGAAAAATGTTTTTTATGTTTTTTATATTTATGAAAATAAAAAGAAAAAGGAAATTAAAAGTCAAAAGAAAACCCTAATTCTAAGTTTATTTTAATTATTAATAAAAAATGTCAAAGTTAACCTAATTAACTAGATTAATTAATTTACATTTTATTTACAAACATAATAATTAATAAATAAGAATAATGATAATTAATAAATAATAATAATAAGAAGAAAATTGAAAATTGTCAAACCCTAATTCTACATAATTTTTATTTATTGAGAAAAAGGTTAAAATTAAACCTAAATTAAACTAAATTATTTGTTAGTATTTTATTTACAAAAATAATGATTAATGAATTTAATAAATAATAATAATATTTACAATTTTTACATTATCTGAATTTATTAAAAATAATTAGTTTATTAGTTAATAATAGTAATAATAATAATTAGTAAAAAGAATTAAAAAAGAAAGAAAAAAAAAAGGAAAATAAACCAGGGGGGTTTGAAGGCCCAGATGGAGGTGAATTTGTTGAATCTGGCCCATTAAGCAAAAAGCCATGTTTGACTTTTGCAATCAGCTGCGTGTGCTTTGACTGAAGACCATGGTACTCCTCCTCTCATGGCCTTTGAATTGAGGATAATGGCAACCTGGCGCCTGATCAGTGATGGTTCATGATAGAACATATTGGCAAGGCCTGCATAGGAATATGTTAGAAAAAAAAGTGAACAATTATATGGGGGACCTGGGAATCGAACCCAGGTCCCAATGGTGACCATACACCTCATCTCCCACTAGGCCATGGCGTTGTCTTTGTTATTATAATATGCAATAAACATAATATATGGAAAACCAACGCCTACATTGTAAAGCATGCGCGCGCCATTTTATTTGAATGCCCCACTAACATATTGCCAGCTCACCGTCTTCTTCATGGAACCTGCAAAATAAAAACAAGATAGCGGGGGTTTTTAAACCCCACAAAACAGCATGGCCAAGAATAGCGATTAGGTGTACAACACATATAAAAAGGGCGCGATGGTTGGGTTGAATTCGTTTGGCCTTGACGAATTCAACCATAGGCGTTATGTGGTCCAATTTTCCTCATGCTGTAAAGCCCCAAATTAGAAGCTTCGAAACCCTAGCATTCTCCAATGGCAATTTTCGTTTTAGGGCACCATAATCAAATTGAATCATACCAATAGCTTCAGAATGGTCCTATTAACACAAATCAATCCAAAAAAGAGGTTAAAAATGCATGAACAATGATATGCGATTATGGAAAACAAACCAAACCGTGTGACTTGTTCTTGCGTATTCTGATAGCTTCAAGGCTCGTTTTTTATTGCAAGGTGTTCCTGGAGACTTATGCAATGTATTGGAATCGTTCTAAGGCTTTGAATTGGTCTGTAATATAAAAAACAGTTTCAAGCTTTTTTTGGAATTTTTTGGAATTTGATAAGGTTCTTGCAGCAGCTTTTGCACGTCCAAGGCTTTAGGTTTTGCTTCAGTACATATAGTGGAATGAAATTAGGGTACAAACTAGGTCAATAATCCATTGTATTATGTTTTCAATCTTTGATTTCCAATCAAATCTTTTTTGCATATTTTGATTGATAAACCTTGCCAATCATGGAGATTTTGATGTCCTTGATGTGTACACGAATTTCCAGCTTGCCCTAAGTGTATTTGCATCACAAAAAGATTTGAAATCATATCTTTTGAATTTTCCTACAATTAAAATCAATTAAATGAATTAATATTAATAAAAATTCAATTAATTAATTAAAAATAAGAAAATAAATCAATTTAAGCTTAATGGGTCGTGCATAGGCCTTGGGCAATGTTTCAAGAAAGAATTTGAGGCCCATTAGCAAAAATGAAGTGTTTTGGGCAAAGTTGACTTTTGCAAATTCCCAAAAATTTCCCAACTTCTCCAATGCATATCTTGCTCAATTTTGAAGCTATGAACATGTTCTTGGACATTTTGGAAAGGTCTTGAAGTCCTCTAACCAATGCCTTTGGTCCCATGTCATTTTGATCCACCAATCTCAGGTTATGGTCTTTGACTTAAAGTGCCTTTTTGTTGACTTTTTAAAATGACCTATAATGTAGAAATTGATAACTTTTTGTGAGAGCATTTCTTGGACTTGGAATGTGCATATGAGTTATAGGAAATGTCATCCCCTTCAAAATGAGCATTGGATGGGATTTTTCTGATGAACCATGAAAAATTTATGCCTTGGTCAAGTTACAGTTCACTTTTCAACTGTCCAAAAATAGAAACTTTTGCATCTTTGATGATTTCTGAGCCATTCTTGTGGAATCATGATCAAGACTTGATCAAATGGTGATTGTGGCTTCAAAATAAGATGTTGACCAAAACTTTTGACTTTTGACTTTTGACTGCCAAATGACCATTTTACCTCTGCAGTTGACTATGAAGCAATTAGGACTTTTGACTGTGCAATTTGATGATGTGAGCCTTGCAACTTGGCATGTAGATGCTTGAGGATATGTATAGTCATATTGGACTTGATTGAGCCATTGAAAACCTCAACTTCACTGAAGGAACCAAAACCCTAATTTTGACTGGCTTAGGAGGATGTTTGACTGTGCAATCTCTTGAGTAGGCTTGAGCAAATTGAGATGATGCTTGTCAAAACTTTGAAGAATATGGGAGGGCAAATTTTGGGGTACAACAATATGGTACTTGAATAAAGGGGAATAAAAAATCACAAATCATCATTCCCACCATAAATCATCATATTATCATCATCAACAAAACCCCAAATACAATCCTACCAATACCTAAACCTTAGATTATAGCTAGCAATTCTTGATTCTCTTTATGTTCTACAGTAAACACTTTTGTTCTCTTCCTGCCTTAGCTCTACCGCATTCTTCCAACTTTTTCGCAATGCACTGACTGATGCACTTTTGCCCCTATTCTTTGTTTAACCCTTGGACCCTTTCTATGGTCTTCCCATCTTACCTCACTAATTCACATAATATTACAACCTTTCCCATTTAATCTCTACATCATATTATCTCTATTTTAATAATAATAATAATAATAATAATAATAATTCTATTAATTATTCTAAATTATTTAAGTTATCTAAAATACTCCACATCGCCTTAATTCTTTCTAATCCACAACATAATACTACAACACATCACATCCAACAATATATAAACATACTTTCATCAATAATTTCCACTAATATTCCTAATAACCCAATTAAATAAGTAATTCTAAAAATTGGGGTGTTACACAATGCACCGCCAGAGAAGGCTTTCTTGACAACATACTGGCCTTCATAATTGGGAATCCACTTTCCCTTAGAATCAGCATTAAAAGACATGATCTTTCTGAGCACGAGGTCGCCTTATCTGAATTAACGAGGTTTAACCTTCTTATCAAATGCTTTCTTCATTCTTTTCTGATATAACTAACCATGATACAAAGCAGTCATTCCATTTTCTTCAATCATATTCAGTAGGTAAAACCTGTTATGGACCCGGTTGTACCCAAAAAATTTCCCTCTCATTTCATTCAAAAATATCCCTTCATGCTCCTAGGGTTTTCACTCGCTTTAGGCTACCGTGGCTTTCTAGGCCTCAAGATATCACATTGATTCTTTGTTTCATCGGAGAACTAGAACAACAGGTATTTTGATCTTGAATCATGTTTCTCCCATCTATTATCTCTAGTTCTAGGGTTTTTCATTATTGAATATGTGACGTCTTCCTTGAAAAAATGTCAGAAAACATTATCATCCTAAATTTTGTCTCAGTACACCTCCAATCATCAACTGAGGTTCATTAGTGATGTTCTTCTATGCTCCCAGTACCATTTCCATCCCCGAGGACTCTCCAGGGCATTGTTGTTGAGTTGGATTGAAATACAATTTCCATGGCTTAGAAGACGAGCTTGAGGGTTCTCTTATTTTATTTGAAGACATGGTTTCTTCGAGAACTGAAGATTAATTTGGATTCTTGGCTTGGTTAACATTCATTAATTTAAGTCTAGTGTATTTCACGCTTCAAAGCCTTATTATCTTCTAAGTTTTCCTCAAAGGCATTTGTTTTAAGATCATTGGTTATCAATTTGAGATGTCTTGTTGGATTTAACCACAAAGCATGAATTGTGAAAGCAAGGTATGGAGTTGTAAATTCTAGGTGAGCGAGTCATTCTTCCTATGGGACTGAACTCATTTGTCTTTCGTTTTTCAAAGTATAATTTGTCGCTCTATTGCAATTTTATTCAGATTTGTGGACGTGAGTGAGATTAAAGTTCATTTTTAGGCATACGAGATCGAAAGAACGGTTCATGTTTAATCTCTTTGGAAACAAGTGACAAGATTTACAAAGCATGGTTCTAATTAAAATCGCAAGGCATATTCTTTCATTCAGAGTTCCATTCAAAACACCTTCAAATAATTATTTTGGCTCAAACATGGCAAGCGGATCAATATTTCAAGATTGCAAGTCTCATCCATGATTCAAAAGATCTCTATCAAAATTCACTAAAGTTCATTTCAAAACCATTCAACATGGAAAGTTTTATTCAAAGTATTGCCAAAATCATTCAAATATTTCATTCAAGATTTAACATGTTTTACAAGCACTTTGGCAAAAAAAGTTTGTATTAAAAATTCCATTTCGAAAAATTACAAGAGAGGAAAATTGAAAGGTTGAATGATTTTTGTTCCTAAATCACTTCAAATTATAAGACAACTTTAATTCTTATAAGGCAAATGAAGAGAGTTTCTAAACTCATTCTAATCTATCTTATGAGATTCTATGGTGAGAACTTAAAAGCTTCACACTTCAAATTTCCCTCCAAGGTTCTTCTATGAAGGCCACGACTTTCTTCCATTTGGTCTTGCCATCTTCTTCCTCTCATTAACCATACATGGAACCAAAGAAAAGAAAATGGTTAGAACACAATCAGTGAAACTTAAACAAGAAGAAATTTATGAGAATGTTACTTTTATAACTTCATCATTAGGGTTTTCTTAAAGGAATCCGAATATGGGGTCATCTCAATCATGTTCACAAGCAATACGTAGGCTTCATACAAGTTTGTTTCTCAAAAAAGTCAGGAATTGAATAAATAATCATAGGCCCAAAAGAACCTCTATTTCAAATCACAAATTCTGTTTTAGTTCACAAAGAAAGGTGTAAAGAAGTATTTCCTGCAGTAATTAATTAAAAAAACAATGCAAAATCGCAACAGTCCACCCTAAGCAGCAAGCAATACAGAACTCATGGGGAAAATCACATCAGGTTTCTTAAAAAGCCCAAAAAACAATTTCACAGCCTGTTATCAAAACTCAGATCCCAGAATCACAACAAAAAACCAAAAAGATATCAAAAATCCCAACGACACAGAAAGTCCAGAATGCAGAAACCCTAAATTTTATCAATATAAAAAAGGCTAATCATTGCATGTTTTCGGGGGGGACAAAGTCGTTGTACACAAAACATACAGAGGGAACAGTTCACAAAACAAACCACGACGCTAGAAAAACCCTAGGGTTTTTTGTTGTTCATCATTTTCCGAACACAAACCCTTCAGAGCTTTGAGAAAGACGAAGAAGAAGATATTATTGAAGAGAAATCAAAGCAATCTCACCCGAAAACAGCGAAGGAGGTAGAATTTGAGCGCTAGGGTTTCCGAAACCCCCTTTTATATCTACATAGATTCGTTCATCATCTGCAATATCCAAACCCAAATTGGTAATTTTAATATGCCGGGAGAACTGACTTGGGTGTTTTACGTTTTGTCGCAATTGTTGCAGATAACAAGAGTCGTCACCGACTTTTCTTTTATCTAATAAGGAAAGGGTGAAAAGAACTGGAAAGACCTTTGAGATGTTTTCTTGAGTTCAGGGGGTAGGTTATGAAAAGGGAAGGTGTTAGCACCCTTTTCATCTGTAGTTTTCTACGGGCTCTTAGTTGCTTGCTAGATCACTTGAAAATTTATTTTGTTTGAAAAGGTGTTTGTGATGGGTGTAAGTTTGAAAGTATTTTGAAAACTCCTTTGTTTCGTCAAACTTAATAATGATTCTCGTCTCTATAAGATGTATACAAAGTGGTGGTTTTGAAAATAGTTCAAAGATACGTTTGTTTTTGAAGATGTTTTGAAATTGTAAGTGTTGAAATGGTTTTAGTTTGTGAGCAAGCAACTACGAGCGTCCTACCTATTCAAAATTTCTATGTTCTTTTCCTCCTCTTCTAGATGTTTCTATATTACCATTGATTTGGTAAGATGCCCCATCATTGGATGTGAAGGGACATGAGTGGGTCATTGTATAGTCATAGAAGGAAACTTATGAGATGTTTTAGCAATTTTCATAAGGGACTAGATCGTTTACCAGAAGCAATATAGAGGGACATCAAGGGACTACGAAATTTTTTATCGAGGGTCTTTGCTAAAACGCCCATATTTAAGGGACATGACTATTTTCCGAGGCAACAAGCGAGATTACCCTAGAGGTGCATGTGTGTGAATAATGTGTTTGATTACATGCATTTTTGTCTTTGAAATTAGAGTTTTCTAACAGTTGATTTTATCTTTTCATACACACCCTAATTACTAACAATTTATGTAAGCAGTAAAATTGCGGAAAATAAATGTTCTACGCTATTACATCATTAGGGGGATTGGGGATACAAATGTACAAATGGGGATTACAAGAAATTAAACCTAATTATCTATTACAACCATATTGAATAAATTTACAAGAAATGATATGAATATAATGTACAACAAATATAAAAAGAAATGGATTTTCCTTTGGATTTTTGTTAGGAAAATTGTTTTGACCTAATTAACCTAAAGGGATATGATTAATAAAAAATAGGATAATTAATCCTAAGTTAAAAGGAAATAAAATTAATCACGAAATCATATTTTAGGTTTTTTATGGAAGGCTTTTGGTTAATTAAAATAAATATGAAAATAAAAAAAAGAGAAAAAAACAAATCTTTCTACATCATGTGTAGAAGCATGTTTCGAAGCATGCTTATATGCATTGAACATAACCTTCTTTCGACCCTGTAACTCAGTGTGAATCGAAGTATAAAGTTGACTCTTTAACTCAGTGTGAATCAAAGCATAAAGTTGACCCTGTAACTCAGTGTGAATCGAAGCATAAAGTTGACAGTGTAACTCAGTGTGAATCGAAGCATAAAGTTGACCCTATAACTCAGTGTGAGTGAAAGCATAAAGTTATGTGTCGAATCAAACACCCTTTTTCCCTTATGTTCGGGCCTGTAAAGCAGTATGGGTCGAAGCCTAAGGCGTTGTGTCGAAGCATGCCATAAATCATTCACTCCAACATTATTTTGTGGTTTATACAGGTCATTTCCTATAGTATAATTGACAAGAAAAGAAGACAAGCAAAATGTTATTTTCGAATGCAATGGTTATTACATGTTATCTTCGAAGATGAATAATCAATGATGCTTGAAATAAAGGGTTTAAAGTCAAGAATACTTACCTTGAAGATGGAATTTGTGATTCAAACTTGAGTTCCTGCCTTGAATGTTCTTGAATTTGAAGAAAAGAAACAGAGGTGTTGTTTTTGGTTCTGGGTTTAAGAGTGTTTTAAGGCTTCAGTATTAGTTTTCTTTCCTCTCTCTTTTTTTCTTCTTCTCCTTTTTCCTTGCTCCCAAAATCCTCCATTTTTGTGTTATGAAAACAACTTATCTATAGAAGAGTCTTGCTAGAGTTTTTTTTGGGGGGGGGGGGGGGACAAATAAAATTTGAACAATTTGGGTATGTTCTTTTCATAGCATTCGAGGCACAACTCTTATATGCTAGTTTGGTCAAAATATGGTACTAGTTTAGGATCAGCATAGCAGGGCTATTTTGCAGAAGTTTTGGAGTGTTGTGGAAGCTTGGTATCGGGTTGTGTCATAGCAGTGCAGCAGACTGCTTTTTGACATGGTTTTAGGCTGTTATATGGACAGTACAGTAATCTTGGGCTTTACAGCATATAGTACTTTCTTCAGCAAGCACCATGAATACTTCACCCTTTCGTTTTGATCACATAGATCCACAAACCTTCGACCAAACTCATCAACAGACAAAACAATATTGTTTCCACCAATTGTATGTTCTTCGAATCGACCACACAACCTTCGACCAAACTCATCAACATACAAAACAATATTGTTTCCACCAATCATATGTTCTTCGAATGGACCATACAAACTTCTACCAAACTCATCAACACACAAAACAATATTTATTTCCACCAATTATGTGTTCTTCGAATGGGCCACAATCATCTGAACCTTCGACCAAACTCAACAACAGACCAAATAATATTTGTTTCCACCAATTGTATGTCCTTTGAATGGACCATATTCATATGAATGTACCACATTGAGTATTCAAGATGATCTCATTGGCATTGTCAAAACGAAATAATTTCTGGATTGCTTTCCTACCAGACAAACTTCAATGTTTTTTCAGGCATCTCAAGACTAGGAATACCAGTAACCATGTCTTGAGTAATCAGCTGATTAAGTGGTTGATATTTAAAATTTCTAAACTTCAAATGCCATATCCAACTATCCTTGTGGATGGAAGCCAGTTTCTCGAAGAAGCATTGCCCAGTCGAAGCTTATGGATCGAAGCAAGCATGAAAGTAGACTTATAATCCATATCGTCGAAACTATGTGTGTCAAAGGGTTTAGAGGTGGATCCAAGCACGTTGCTTCAAAGGGAGCCATTTCCCATTCGAAGCTTTAGGGTCGAAGCAAGCTTGCTCTTCTTCTATTTGTGAAAAATATGCAAACCAACCCTTTCGAACAATCATGTGGTTCAAACAACCTGAACCAGATTTTGAATTTGACATGATTATCTGCATCTTTACACCTTTTTTATATGCTTTGGCCTTTCGACAATTTCCTCTTCGGCCTGATGCTTGAAAGTACAATATGATCCATGGAAACTATATGGGGCATTAAAAGTCCAATTGTTTTTGTGCAAACTTGAGCTTTTGAAAATCTTTGTGAGAAATGTCTTGAGAAAAGAGAGGGAAAATTTTAGGGTACAACAGCTGCCCCTGTTCAATCTTCTTAAACATGAAGAGTTAGATTGGCGAGTATGTCATTCATGACTTGAAGGTGGAAGATGATTAAACACTAGAGTGCCCAGAAATTTGCACTCGATTATGTGTTAGTTAATTTTGTAGGGAATGGGCTTAAAGATGTCATTTGGAGAGGTGATTCAGGGTTATCAGAGATGGGCTTATAGATGCCATCCAAAGTACATATTGATAGGCATTGGAAGAAGTATCAGAATAAATCTTTGGTAAATTTAATTTGAAGGATAAGATGTAGTGGGATGAGTATCAGAATAAAATCCATAATTTTATTGTATTTGACTTGTATATGAAAGATGTATTGAATGAGTGTCAGAATGACATCCGTCTCTGGATCATATTTGAACTGTATTTTAAAAATGTATTGAATGGGTGTCAGAGTAACTTCCACATCTGGATCGTATATGAATTATATTTGATTGAATCTGGAATAAGTTATCAGAATGTTATCCATCTCTAGATTGTATCTGAACTGTATCTAGAAGAGAATATGGAATAAGTGTCAGAATGTCATCCGTCTCTGGATCATATCTGAATTGTATCTAGAAGAGTCTGGAATAAGTGTCAGAATG
Source organism: Vicia faba (assembly GCA_948472305.1). Lineage (NCBI taxonomy): Eukaryota > Viridiplantae > Streptophyta > Magnoliopsida > Fabales > Fabaceae > Vicia > Vicia faba. The sequence continues at coordinate 805,170,569 of OX451736.1, read as the reverse complement.
TCACCCGTCTCTGGATCGTATCTGAACTGTATCTAGAAGATAATTTGGAATAAGTGTCAGAATGTCATGCGTCTCTAGATCGTATCTAAGATGTATCTAGAAGAGAAAGTGCCAAAATGTCATCCGTCTCTGGATCGTATCTGAATTGTTTCTGAAAAATGTATGAGAAGGAACCCTTGTAGGATTGCTTCATGGTGAGCCCGTATGAAGCTTTATCTGGAAATTTATGAGAAGGAGACTGGATAGGGTTGCTTTGGGATGAGTCCGTGTGAAACTTCATTTGGAAATGTATGAGAAGAAATCTATGTAAGATTGCTTCAGGATGAGTCCGTGTGAAACTGCAACTGGAGATGTATGAGAAGGAGCCTGGGTAGGGGTGCTTCCGGATGAGTCTGTGTGAAACTGCATCTAGAATTTAGAGAAGGAATCCCGTGTAAGATTGCTTTATGATGAGCCCGTATAAAGCTGCATTTAGAAATTTTGATAAGGAATCTATGCAAGATTGCTTCAGCTAGTCGTCTAGATAGTTGCCTTGTCTTGTTTCAGGTATTAATTTGGAACCTGCTTTTTCCTGGACATAGAGATAGTTGCACTGACTTGTTTCAGAAATTAATCTTTGACCTAATTCAGAAAAAGAAAGATAGTTTCCCCGACTTATTACGGGAGTTAATCTTCAATCTGCTCATGTAGACAGTTGTCCTGTCTTGTTTCAGGTATTAATCTACAATCAGTTGTTCACATATAGTTGTCCTGTCTTGTTTATGGTATTAATCTGGAACCCGCCTTTTGCTGGTCGTAGAGATAGTTTCCCTGGCCTACTTCAGGAATTAATCTCTGACCTATTTAAGAAAGAAAGATAGTTTCCCCAACTTGATAAGGGAGGTAATCTTCAATTTGCTCATGTAGATAGTTGTCCTGTCTTGTTTCAGGTATTAATCTATAATCGGTTGTTCACAGAAAGTTATCATGTCTTGTTGCATGTATTAATCTGGAAATATCTTTTTGTTGGTCGTAGAGATAGTTGCCCTGGCTTGCTTCAGGAATTAATCTCTAACCTATTTGAGAAAGAAAGATAGTTTCCTCGGCTTGTTTCGGGAGTTAATCTTTAATCTTCTCATGTAGATAGTTGTCCTGACTTGTTTCAGGTATTAATCCGAAACACGCTTTTTGTTGGTTGTATAGATAGTTTCCATGGCTTGTTTCAGGAATTAATCTATGACCTATTTTAGAAAGAAAGATAGTTTCCTCAGCTTGTTTCAACAGTTAACCTTCAATCTGCTCATGTAGATAGTTGTCCTGTCTTATTTCAGGTATTAATCTACAATCAGTTTATTCACATATAGTTGTCTTGTCTTGTTTCAGGTATTAATACGGAACCCAATTTTTGTTGGTCGTAGAGATAGTTACCCTGGCTTGTTTCAGGAATTAATCTCTGACCAATTTGAGAAATGGTTATGGTATTTTCCAAAAGAGGATTTTTGTTGATTTCCTTTTCCTGCAAGGAAGGGGGTTAGTTACATGCAGATGTATGCATGGCTTGATGATGTTCTCAAAATAAATGAGATTATGCATTTATCATGTATGTAATATGATGTATGAATGTGAAATGTTACTGAAGTGCATCTTTGCCTCGGAAAATAAATCCTTGACAAGTGCTGAGGAGTTTTGGGAAGTTAAATCCAAGAATGATGTTGGGGATTAAGAGTATGCACATATTCAAACCTTGTTTAGAATTTTTCCACTATGGATTCCCATTTTGTTGTTTGAGGAGAAATCAGTTGGGGAAGATTGGCTTCGGTTTGAGAAATCTTTTTGGAGATTGTTGATTTCTGCTTGGGGAAAAGAGTTCAGGAGTTTTAGTTGTCCGTTGCTCTACTGGGGAGTTATAATCATGATTGGAGAGAATGGAAGTTAACAACTTATTGGGGATAAAGAAGTTAATTGTTATCTGATCAGCTTCCAGGCTTTGCAGCAACTCACTGGGGATAGTGGCAAACTTTTCTGGGGAAGAGGAGTTTTGTTAGTGATTTGAAGAAGTTAAACTATTATCTGGTTGGATCCAGGCTTTAGTAACTTTCAGGGATATCAATGACTCTTCCGGGGATTAAAGGGTTTTGTCTGTTGATTTGTATTGGTCTGGGGGATTTGTAGTTTGTTGGGGAAATAGACCTATTTGACAATCTGTTGGGGGGTGTTTTCTTCTGGAAGAAATCCTCAAGGCTTCCTCTTAAGACTAGTTCAGCTGGGGAGAGGTTTTCCGGAGGTTGAAACTCTAGCTAGGAATTGCATGGATCCAACTTTATGGGGATATCCATGAATTTGGCCTTATGGGATTTGTACCCTTATCCATGAAGGTTATTCTGTGAGAATAACCTTATAGAGGTGGCTTTGGCGACTTCAATAGGGAATACCTTATGAAAGGAACTTTGGGGATTTGTCACTATTCATAGTGCTGCAAGAAAATGTGTGCTTGGTCGTACGTGACTCTTTGCTGGAATTCATGTTCAATGCCCCAAGTGATTCAGATGCAGACCTGCCCCTGGCTATTCAGGACTTTATGAAATATTTCTTGGAATTTTAACTTGACTGCCACTGATGAGTTAGACAATAATATGTCATGCCCCCTTGGTTATGCAGAGTTTGTCATTGGAAGTGTCTTTCCATTTGAAGTGATTCGTTTTCTTGAGAGGATTTTCGTTCATTGGATATTCGTCGTGTGAATTTCTATGTTGTCAAACAAATAGCTATATGCAAACAACGGTATTCAAAATAATGAAAAGTTTGTGTTTTTCTTGATGTTTTGAAATGCATTATTAGCAGATGGAAGAAATTTGTAAGAATATGAATTCAACTCGGGACTTACAATAAGCCTTGTAGGAGTTATGATACCTTTTGTAAAAGTATACTTTCGAACTAACCCATGCTTCAATTAGGACTTTAAAGGGGTTGCAACGTGACCTGGTTCATGGTTTAATAAACAAAGGATAAGGCTCAAAGTTTATTTGTACCCACCCATTCTTCATGATATTCTCCAGTCCTAAACTCAATTAATTGTGCGTTTGAACTCCTATTGAATCTGGAATGATATTTTGGTGATGGTTCAGATACATGGAATTTTGGGAAGGCAGTCATTTTTGTAACATTTTTTATGTTGTCGATGATTTTTAGTGACCTCTTTTTGTTCTACTATCCCTAGTTTTTATCGGACTGTTCTTGTTTTGAGATTACAGCCAGTGGGATGTCCTAGTTTATTTCTTAAGTCTCCTTCATAGGTTTTGACTCAATGGGATTTTCTTTTGAGAGATAATGATTGCCTATTTCACGGGGAACCACCGTCGGCTTTTGATTCAAAAGGATGTTTTTTATGTCATTTGTTGTGTAGGAAGTGAAGGTTTGCGACTGAACACGCATTTGGATTAACTGAGAAACTACCCTGCCTCAGGTTCTGATTAAAGGTTTCAATTTGTGTGAAAAAGAAAACTCCTACTTCTTTGGTTAAAAGGATTGACTAGGGATTATATTCCTTATAACCCCACTGTTTAGGAATTGAAAGAATGCATATACATCTTTAACAAGGTCTATTCAAAAGCATACTGTATGAGATTATGGTATTGTTTTCGTCATACTCCTTCTAAAGGCTTATAGCTTGTAACCGAGAGTTTGAATATCATACAAAACGAGGTAAACGCATAATTTTAGTATAGTGAAAAAGAATGCAGTGCATTAATGAAGGTAACCAAAGTCTGACATAAAGATAAGTGTTTAACCAAACAAATAAATACAACTAAAAATTCGAATGAACAAAAATTTCTCCGCCAAAACTTTGTCACTTCAGATGATGTGCCTTTGAGGGATGACAGAAAAACTCCAGTTGACCATCTTGTGTGAATTCCAACGCCTTTTCATCGACCAGGTCTTGAATTTTTTTCTTCAACGCCCAACAGTGGTTAGTGTCGTGTTTAGGACTGTTTCAGTGGTATGCACACTTTTCATTATGTTTGTAACAAGGAGAAGAAGTATTAGGTTTTTGAGGAGGCTCCCTCAATGTAACCAGCTTGGCTTCCAACATATGATGCAATGCTTGAGTCAATGACGTGTTGATCTCGACAAACTGTCTTCCTTGCTTATGTCGACCACCTTGTCGTGGTTGGCGAGGTTGTTGTTGGACTCTTGTCATAGTAACCATTTCGAAGGGTGTTCTCTCGACCAAACCAACTTCTTGTCTCATCGGAGGCTAACTAATGACTCGATCCCCAATTCTAGATGTTTGTCCCATATGGTTGCATCCGTCTTTATGAAGTTTGTTGACGAGGGCTCTCAACTCTTCTTGTCCCCGAGCTAAGTTTTAGATAAAAGCCATCTGACGTACCATCTTTCCCATCATCTGGATTTTCATGGTTGCCAATTCAAAATGTAATTGTTCCAACTTGTCATCCCTGTTGTCCTCAGGATTCTTCTTAGTCATGCTCTCAAAGAGGAGTTCTTTCACTTCTTCTTTCCCCTTGGATAGGTTAAGGAAAAATTCTTGAAGTTGAGTACTTTGGGTCTGAAGATCTAAAACAGTTTGTTCTAGAGCCATCTCTACTGGAATAAATAGTAATCAGATGAGAAACTTGTGTGGAGAAAACCTGTCATGATATGATGCATGATTTATGGATGCAATGTTTTCAAGGATCTCGCGAGGTAAACACAAGAAGATGTTATAAGTTTAACTTTGATCACAACTTTAATTGTAGAACTTCGTATCGTTGGATGTCCTTCTACATGAATCAACCTCACCATGTCAAGGGGATCATAGCCCCTGACTCAAGTTATCGTGCTTTGGTCTTTGCCAGCGTTTGGTTAGAGGACAATAAATCCTCTTTCCCCTTGATGGACGTCTAGTTCATCATGTCCCTGCATCACAGGCCCTTGAGATCCTTGAAATGGTGAGTGGAAATGATATGGAATGATGTTATGATGTTATGTAGAAGTGAAGATACACGAACAAAGAAAACAAGTCATTAGGTTTAGGCTTGCATGGAGTTTTATAGGTAAGCACCCTCTTGAAGTTTAGTTGGCTAAATCTGTCCTAGAAATAGTAACCGTGTTCTAAGGAGTCTCATATCACTGACCTTTCTTTTAGGCATTGTTTTAGCTCAAGCACCAAAGTATTGCGGTCAAAATACCCCAAAAGTCCAATCTCAATGAGTGAAGTATCGAGTATTAACCAATCTAAGGTCGAAACCAAAGCCGACCATCTCACTAATTTCTAATGACTTAGCATGAGTCTATTAAATGTTCTAAAGGTCAGTTAGCGCTTAATGATATTATAAGGAAGCCTAACGTTATCTTTGACTGACTCAAGGAACATTAGTACAAGCCATAGTATCACGCTAACGTAGCTATCACTTTGTCCATATCGGTCTACACCGTACAGCCTCCATGATTTATTGTTACTTACCTAAAAAGGTGCCCCATATCCGGGTAGAGGGTCAATACAAACCCAAGCAAGGACCCATAAATGTAAAGCAATCAAGTCAAACAATAAAAGCAATTAAGTGCGATCTAGCTCTAAGGTAACCCCACTTTTAAGTATCTCCTCAACAGAGTCGCCAATTCTGTAATACGATGGTAGAACTGACTTGGGTATTTTGGGTTTTGTCGCAATTGTTGCAGATAGCGAGAGTCGACACCGACTTTTCTTTTATCCAATAAGGAAAGGGTGAAAATAACAGGAAATACCCTGGAGATTTATTCTTGAGTTAGGGGGGTAGGTTATGAAAAGGGAAGGTGTTAGCACCCTTTTTCATCCGTAGTTATCTACGGGCTCTTAGTTGCTTGCTAGATGTGATCGGTGGATCTGGAACTGACTGTTTAAAGCTGGTTCGCGAAATGTCGCGGTAAGCAAGAGTCGCCACCGTCTTTTATTTTCTCCAAATGGAAAGGACAAAAGCACAGAAAAATTCCTTAAAGAGATTGCTCTCGGTTCGGGAGGTAGGTTATAAAAAGGGAAGGTGTTAGCACCCTTTCTATCATGGTTATCCATGGGCTCTTAGATACTTGCTCATTGTGTTTTCAAAATTGTTTGGTTTGCTTTTCAACTGTGGGTTTTAAAAAGTTTCTTTGAAAATTTCAGTTCGACTCTTGTATCGGTCCTCAAGAGTGTTTGAAAAATTGCTTTCGAAAGATTTTTGAAAAGGTGTCGGTGTGAAAAGTATTTTGGATTTGTTTTTGAAATTAGAGCAAGTATCTAGAGTCGTCTACCTACCCTAAGGAATTTGTCTGTGTAGATGTCCTTTAAAGTAGTGCCATCCCACCATTGAGAGGTAGGTAGCACCACCGTTGGAGGTGTTCGGGTCAATTCGAGGTTCGGGACATGGTGATCACCAGAGCAATGGGAAGACACCTTAGAAGCTACCCTCATGCCAGGTTCCCGGATCATGAGGACTTACTAAGACATCCTCTACTCGACGATCACTTTTCGAGGCAAGGCAACAGTGAGGCGTACCCTAGGGGTGGTGTGTGATTTGTGTGTCAGATTCGGATATTTTATCTTGTCATGTTATTGGTGATCTATACGCTTGTTTTTATTTAAGGCCATTCATTCTTTCATGCATTTGTTAACAGTTAAAGAAAGTGCAGAAAGATAAAATTCTAAGCTATTACAAAAGGCGCGGGTCCACATCGCCAAAGTTTCCAGAACCCGATTTGACAGAAAAATAAAGAAAGTAAAGTAAAAGTGCGAAAATTAATATTTACATGGCTTTGGGAGAGGTACATGAGTAATTAAAAGAAAAAAAGAAATAAATACGCGAATTGAAATTTAAATTAGAAACGAGGGCGTTGGACCCTTTTTGATTAAATTAAATTATTAGCAAATTAATTAAATTAAAGAAAAAAGAAATTATTATTTTTTTGGGGTTTTTTGTATTTATGAGAATTTAATGAGATTAATTAAAATTAAAATGCTAACCCTAATTCTAATTGTTTTTTAGTTTATTAAAAAATATTGAAGTCAAACCTAAGTTAACCTAATTAATTACATGGTAATTTAATTACAAAAATAAATAATATTTAATTATTAGTGAAGAAAAAGAAAAAAGGGTAAGAATTATTACAAACCCTAATTCTACCAAATTTTAAATTGATTAAGGAAAATATTAAAATTAAACCTAATTTAATAACTAAAATTAATGAATAATATTTATTTAAAAAAATATACTAATTAAATAAAATACTTATTTTTTGTCCTTTTCTGATTTTTTATTGTTTTTATGTTTTTTATGAAAATAATTAAATTAAAAGAATTAATAAAAAAGAATAATAATTGAAATAAAAAAAAAAGAATGAAAAAAAGTATTGCAAACCTAAGGGGTTCAGTCCCCAAATAGGAGGTTTTGCTTAGCAATTTGGGCCCATTTGTTTAAGACGTTGTCTGACTTCTCATGCCAGCGTGTGACACCTTTGACTGAGGCGCACCATATGCCCTGAATCCTGGCCTTGGGTTTGATCTTGGTGGACATGTGGCGCTCTAGGACTATAGAGTGTACGCTGGGATTCTGGGAACGAGCTACACACAAGCAACGTTAGAAAAATAATAATATGGAAAGGGAGGGGACCTGGGATCGAACCCAGGTCATGTGGTTCACCAATGTACACGCCTTGCCAATTGCTCTATTCACGTTTTCTGTATATTAAATAACAAACAATATTTATAAAATGAAACAACGCGTTAGTGGAGAATTAGCGCGAAATTTCAAATAGACCAATCGCTGCTAGCCACATAGTCATCTTCTTCATGGCTTTATTTTTTCCTGAAAAAAAAACACAATCAGCAACGGTTTTGAACCGTCCCTATAGACACCCTATTGGAAAATAGCGATTAGCCCCTGGGGCCTCATAAATTAGGCGCGAGGGTTCCGTTTTGATCGTCCAAGCACGCTTGTTTCGTTCATGGCATTATGGTGTGCTAATTTTACCCTATCTAGAAACGCCCAATTCAAAGCTTGCAAAACCCTAAAAGACAACAATGGCAGATTCTCCAATGGTGCATAAAAACGCAATTAAAATATAGGGTTAGCTTCAGAACACATCGCTTAGTATGAATATATAAACAAAATGCTATGAGAATATCTCAAAATCAAAACACGAATATGCATTTTTATGAGAAAAATTTGACTTCTGTATACCGATTCAAGGCGTTAGAGTTGATGTTCTTGATTTGAAAACCTTCCTTGATATCCCAGGAAGGTGATGGAATGGTTCTTTTGGCTTGAATCAAACTAAAACCTAGTTATCAGTTTTCCAATTTTAGGCAAAAAATTCAAGTGTGGTTCTTGGTCTATGGCGCAGCTTTTAGGTCTTGAGCACGAGGGTTAGCAGGTGTATATGTATATGAGTGATTAGGTTAAGAATTTGATCAAAAGAAATCCATGAATTGATGAAACAAATATTTGATTTTTATGGCATTAGCTTTCAAATCTTTTTTCATGCAAACTTCTACCAAATCATGACAAATCATATTGATTCTTTCCAAATCTAGCTATGCACGAAATATTGAGTATACATTATGCATAAAAAGATTTAAAAACCTAGGTTTAGTATTTTTCATGTATTTATTTTAATTAAATGAATTATTGATAATTAAAAATCCAAATAAATAAAATAAAAATGATAAAAACTTCCCTTTGGGCCACATGGTCGTGCACATGCCTTGGGTGATGAATTGTGGAAGAACAAGAGGCCCATTAGCATTTTTAGGTCATTTGAATCAATGTTGACTTTTCAAAATATCCAAAAATTTCCCAACTTCCACAAGGCATAACTTGCTCAATTTTTAAACTTTGCTCATGTTCCTGGACATTTTGGAAAGGTCTTTGAGTCCTATAACCAATTTCTATGGTCCCATGTCATTTTGATTTACCAATCTCAAGTTATGGCCTTTGACTTAAAGTCCCTTTTTGTTGACTTTTGAAAATGACCTATAATGTTGAGATTGATAACTTTTTGTGAGAGCATTTCTTGGACTTGAAGTATGAAGAGAAGTTGTAGGAAATGTCATTATCTTCAAAATGAGCTCTGGATGGAATTTTTCTGATAATCCATGTGAATGTTATGCCCTGGTCAAGTTACAGTTGACTTTTTCAATTGTCCAAATAAGGAAACTTTTGCATCTTGATGATTTTTGAGCCAAGCTTTGAGAATCATGATCAAGCATTGATCAAATGATGTTTATGGCTTCAAAATGAGATGTTGACCAAAAATTTGGACTTTTGACTGTCAAATGACCATTTTGCCCCTACAGTTGACTGTAGTGCAATTAGGGTTTTTGACTGTGCAATTTTGTGCTGTAAGTCTTGAAACTTGATATGAGGATACTTGACCGTGTTTATAGGCATGTGGGACTTGATTGGACCCTTGGAAACTTCATTTTCTTTGTCAGAACCAAAACCCTAATTTTGACTGTTAGGAGGCCCTTGCACTGTGCAACCCTTGGGGAATTTTGAAGCATGACTTGGCAATTTCTTGAAGAATATGGGAGGGAAAATTTTGGGGTACAACAGTTGCCCCTGTTCAATCTTCTTAGACCTGAGGATGCAGATTGGCTGACGTGCCTTTCGTAATCCGAAGGTGGAAGATGATTGAACACTAGAGTGCCCAGAAATTTGCGCTCACATAGTAGCAGTGTGATGGTGAATGGGCTTATAGATGCCATTTGGAGATTGATGGATAGGATGATGGGCTTATAGATTCCATGCTGAGAGATGATGGAAGGTGGATGGGCTTATAGATGCCATTTGGAGATTGATGGATAGGATGATGGGCTTATAGATGCCATGCTGAGAGATGCTGGAAGGTGGATGGGCTTATAGATGCCATTTGGATGTTGATCGCGTAAGAACTTCCTTAGCGAGAACTTGCATACCTGAAAAAAGGAAAAATGATTACCTGGCCTGTTACGGGAGCTGGTCTTCAAATTCTTTGTGTAGATGTGTCATGACTGGTTACAGGAGCTGAATCTGGAGCTTCAAACAATGATGAATGAACCAGGGATGGTTACTACCTCAACAGGAACGGTGAGAGAACCTTGGGTGACTTTAACTTCAACAGCAATCGTTGAGAAAATCTTGGGATGATTACTACCTCCGCAGGATCGGGGAGAGAACCAATAGGTGACTACAACCTCAACAGCAATCATTGAGAGAGTCTTGGATAACTTCAACTTCAACAGCAATCATTGAGAAAATCTTGGGATGATTACTACCTCCGCAGGATCGGGGAGAGAACCAATAGGTGACTACAACCTCAACAGCAATCATTGAGAGAGTCTTGGATAACTTCAACTTCAACAGCAATCGTTGAGCGAAGCCTGGGATTACCACCTCAAAAGCAAACATTTAGAGAACCTTGGATAACTTCAACTTCAACAGCAATCGTTGAGCGAAGCCTGGGATTACCACCTCCGCAGTATCGGGGAGAGAACCATGGGCGACTACAACCTCAACAGCAATCATTGAGAGAATCTTGGATAACTTCAACTTCAACAGCAATCGTTGAGCGAAGCCTGGGATTACCACATCCGCAGTATCGGGGAGAGAACCATAGGCGATTACAACCTCAATAGCAATCATTGAGAGAATCTTAGATAACTTCAACTTCAACAGCAATCGTTGAGCGAAGCCTGGGATTACCACCTCCGCAGGATCGGGGAGAGAACCATAGGCGACTACAACCTCAACAGCAATCATTGAGAGAATCTTGGATAACTTCTACTGAGTCTTTATCAGGAAAACCTGTTTGGGGTCGATTTAACTGGACTAGAGAAGGCCTTTGACTGGATAAGAAACATGGAAATCTTTGGAGTCGATTTAACTTAACCGGTCTAGGTCTTGAAATGTCTTCAACAGATACACCCTGGCAAGATATAGGAATCGGATCTGGTAATGTTAGTCTTCACCGGATACACCCTAGCAAGATACAGGCATCGGATCCTCAAACTCTTCAGACACACCCTGGCAAGATATAGGAATCGGATCTGGTAATGTTAGTCTTCAACGGATACACCCTGGCAAGATTCAGGCATTGGATCCTCAAACTTTTCAGACACACCCTGGCAAGATACAGGAATCGGATCTGGTAATGTTAGTCTTCAACGGATACACCCTGGCAAGATTCAGGCATCGGATCCTCAAACTCTTCAGACACACCCTGGCCAGATACAGGAATCGGATCTGGTAATGTTAGTCTTCAACGGATACACCCTGGCAAGATTCAGGCATCGGATCCTCAAACTCTTCAGACACACCCTGGCAAGATATAGGAATCGGATCTGGTAATGTTAGTCTTCAACGGATACACCCTGGCAAGATTCAGGCATCAGATCCTCAAACTCTTCAGACACACCCTGGCAAGATACAGGAATCGGATCTGGTAATGTTAGTCTTCAACGGATACACCCTGGCAAGATTCAGGCATCGGATCCTCAAACTCTTCAGACACACCCTGGCAAGATACAGGAATCGGATCTGGTAATGTTAGTCTTCAACGTATACACCCTGACAAGATTCAGGCATCGGATCCTCAAACTCTTCAGACACACCCTGTCAAGATACAGGAATCAGATCTGGTAATGTTAGTCTTCAACGGATACACCCTGGCAAGATTCAGGCATCGGATCCTCAAACTCTTCAGACACACCCTGGCAAGATACAGGAATCGGATCTGGTAATGTTAGTCTTCAACGGATACACCCTGGCAAGATTCAGGCATCGGATCCTCAAACTCTTCAGACACACCCTGGCAAGATACAGGAATCGGATCTGGTAATGTTAGTCTTCAACGGATACACCCTGGCAAGATTCAGGCATCGGATCCTCAAACTCTTCAGACACACCCTGGCAAGATACAGGAATCGGATCTGGTAATGTTAGTCTTCAACGGATACACCCTGGAAAGATTCAGGCATCGGATCCTCAAACTCTTCAGACACACCCTGGCAAGATACAGGAATCGGATCTGGTAATGTTAGTCTTCAACGGATACACCCTGGCAAGATTCAGGCATCGGATCCTCAAACTCTTCAGACACACCCTGGCAAGATACAGGAATCGGATCTGGTAATGTTAGTCTTCAACGGATACACCCTGGCAAGATTCAGGCATCAGATCCTCAAACTCTTCAGACACACCCTGGCATGATACAGGAATCGGATCTGGTAATGTTTGTCTTCAACGGATACACCCTGGCAAGATTCAGGCATCGGATCCTCAAACTCTTCAAACACACCCTGGCAAGATACATGAATCAGATCTGGTAATGTTAGTCTTCAACGGATACACCCTGGCAAGATTCAGGCATCGAATCCTCAAACTCTTCAGACACACCCTGGCAAGATACAGGAATCGGATCTGGTAATGTTAGTCTTCAACGGATACACCCTGGCAAGATTCAGGCATCGGATCCTTAAACTCTTCAGACACACCCTGGCAAGATACAGGAATCGGATCTGGTAATGTTAGTCTTCAACGGATACACCCTGGCAAGATTCAGGCATCGGATCCTCAAACTCTTCAGACACACCCTGGCAAGATACAGGAATCGGATCTGGTAATGTTAGTCTTCAACGAATACACCCTGGCAAGATTCAGGCATCAGATCCTCAAACTCTTCAGACACACCCTGGCAAGATATAGGAATCGGATCTGGTAATGTTAGTCTTCAACGGATACACCCTGGCAAGATTCAGGCATCGGATCCTCAAACTCTTCAGACACACCCTGGCAAGATACAGGAATCAGATCTGGTAATGTTAGTCTTCAACGGATACACCCTGGCAAGATTCAGGCATCGGATCCTCAAACTCTTCAGACACACCCTGGCAAGATACAGGAATCGGATCTGGTAATGTTAGTCTTCAACGGATACACCCTGGCAAGATTCAGGCATCGGATCCTCAAACTCTTCAGACACACCCTGGCAAGATACAGGAATCGGATCTGGTAATGTTAGTCTTCAACGGATACACCCTGGCAAGATTCAGGCATCGGATCCTCAAACTCTTCAGACACACCATGGCAAGATACAGGAATCGGATCTGGTAATGTTAGTCTTCAACGGATACACCCTGGCAAGATTCAGGCATCGGATCCTCAAATTCTTCAGACACACCCTGGCAAGATACAGGAATCGGATCTGGTAATGTTAGTCTTCAACGGATACACCCTGGCAAGATTCAGGCATCGGATCCTCAAACTCTTCAGACACACCCTGGCAAGATACAGGAATAGGATCTGGTAATGTTAGTCTTCAACGGATACACCTTGGAAAGATTCAGGCATCGGATCCTCAAACTCTTCAGACACACCCTGGCAAGATACAGGAATCGGATCTGGTAATGTTAGTCTTCAACGGATACACCCTGGCAAGATTCAGGCATCGGATCCTCAAACTCTTCAGACACACCCTGGAAAGATACAAGAATCGGATCTGGTAATGTTAGTCTTCAACGGATACACCCTGGCAAGATTCAGGCATCTGATCCTCAAACTCTTCAGACACACCCTAGCATGATACAGGAATCGGATCTGGTAATGTTTGTCTTCAACGGATACACCCTGGCAAGATTCAGGCATCGGATCCTCAAACTCTTCAAACACACCCTGGCAAGATACAGGAATCGGATCTGGTAATGTTAGTCTTCAACGGATACACCCTGGCAAGATTCAGGCATCGGATCCTCAAACTCTTCAGACACACCCTGGCAAGATACAGGAATCGGATCTGGTAATGTTAGTCTTCAACGGATACACCCAGGAAAGATTCAGGCATCGGATCCTCAAACTCTTCAGACACACCCTGGCAAGATACAGGAATCGGATCTGGTAATGTTAGTCTTCAACGGATACACCCTGGCAAGATTCAGGCATCGGATCCTCAAACTCTTCAGACACACCCTGGCAAGATACAGGAATCGGATCTGGTAATGTTAGTCTTCAACGGATACACCCTGGCAAGATTCAGGCATCGGATCCTCAAACTCTTCAGACACACCCTGGCAAGATATAGGAATCGGATCTGGTAATGTTAGTCTTCAACGGATACACCCTGGCAAGATTCAGGCATCGGATCCTCAAACTCTTCAGACACACCCTGGCAAGATACAGGAATCGGATCTGGTAATGTTAGTCTTCAACGGATACACCCTGGCAAGATTCAGGCATCAGATCCTCAAACTCTTCAGACACACCCTGGCAAGATACAGGAATCGGATCTGGTAATGTTAGTCTTCAACGGATACACCCTGGCAAGATTCAGGCATCGGATCCTCAAACTCTTCAGACACACCCTGGCAAGATACAGGAATCGGATCTGGTAATGTTAGTCTTCAACGGATACACCCTGGCAAGATTCAGGCATCAGATCCTCAAACTCTTCAGACACACCCTGGCAAGATACAGGAATCAGATCTGGTAATGTTAGTCTTCAACGGATACACCCTGGCAAGATTCAGGCATCGGATCCTCAAACTCTTCAGACACACCCTGGCAAGATACAGGAATCGGATCTGGTAATGTTAGTCTTCAACGGATACACCCTGGCAAGATTCAGGCATCGGATCCTAAAATCTTCAGACACACCCTGGCAAGATACAGGAATCGGATCTGGTAATGTTAGTCTTCAACGGATACACCCTGGAAAGATTCAGGCATCGGATCCTCAAACTCTTCAGACACACCCTGGCAAGATACAGGAATCGGATCTGGTAATGTTAGTCTTCAACGGATACACCCTGGCAAGATTCAGGCATCGGATCCTCAAACTCTTCAGACACACCCTGGCAAGATACAGGAATCGGATCTGGTAATGTTAGTCTTCAACGGATACACCCTGGCAAGATTCAGGCATCGGATCCTCAAACTCTTCGGACACACCCTGGCATGATACAGGAATCGGATCTGGTAATGTTTGTCTTCAACGGATACACCCTGGCAAGATTCAGGCATCAGATCCTCAAACTCTTCAAACACACCCTGGCAAGATACAGGAATCGGATCTGGTAATGTTAGTCTTCAACGGATACACCCTGGCAAGATTCAGGCATCGGATCCTCAAACTCTTCAGACACACCCTGGCAAGATACAGGAATCGGATCTGGTAATGTTAGTCTTCAACGGATACACCCTGGAAAGATTCAGGCATCGGATCCTCAAACTCTTCAGACACACCCTGGCAAGATACAGGAATCGGATCTGGTAATGTTAGTCTTCAACGGATACACCCTGGCAAGATTCAGGCATCGGATCCTCAAACTCTTCAGACACACCCTGGCAAGATACAGGAATCGGATCTGGTAATGTTAGTCTTCAACGGATACACCCTGGCAAGATTCAGGCATCGGATCCTCAAACTCTTCAGACACACCCTGGCAAGATATAGGAATCGGATCTGGTAATGTTAGTCTTCAACGGATACACCCTGGCAAGATTCAGGCATCGGATCCTCAAACTCTTCAGACACACCCTGGCAAGATACAGGAATCGGATCTGGTAATGTTAGTCTTCAACGGATACACCCTGGCAAGATTCAGGCATCGGATCCTCAAACTCTTCAGACACACCCTGGCAAGATACAGGAATCGGATCTGGTAATGTTAGTCTTCAACGGATACACCCTGGCAAGATTCAGGCATCGGATCCTCAAACTCTTCAGACACACCCTGGCAAGATACAGGAATCGGATCTGGTAATGTTAGTCTTCAACGGATACACCCTGGCAAGATTCAGGCATCGGATCCTCAAACTCTTCAGACACACCCTGGCAAGATACAGGAATCGGATCTGGTAATGTTAGTCTTCAACGGATACACCCTGGCAAGATTCAGGCATCGGATCCTCAAACTCTTCAGACACACCCTGGCAAGATACAGGAATCGGATCTGGTAATGTTAGTCTTCAACGGATACACCCTGGCAAGATTCAGGCATCGGATCCTCAAACTCTTCAGACACACCCTGGCAAGATACAGGAATCGGATCTGGTAATGTTAGTCTTCAACGGATACACCCTGGAAAGATTCAGGCATCGGATCCTCAAACTCTTCAGACACACCCTGGCAAGATACAGGAATCGGATCTGGTAATGTTAGTCTTCAACGGATACACCCTGGCAAGATTCAGGCATCGGATCCTCAAACTCTTCAGACACACCCTGGCAAGATACAGGAATCGGATCTGGTAATGTTAGTCTTCAACGCATACACCCTGGCAAGATTCAAGCATCGGATCCTCAAACTCTTCAGACACACCCTGGCAAGATACAGGAATCAGATCTGGTAATGTTAGTCTTCAACGGATACACCCTGGAAAGATTCAGGCATCGGATCCTCAAACTCTTCAGACACACCCTGGCAAGATACAGGAATCGGATCTGGTAATGTTAGTCTTCAACGGATACACCCTGGCAAGATTCAGGCATCGGATCCTCAAACTCTTCAGACACACCCTGGCAAGATACAGGAATCGGATCTGGTAATGTTAGTCTTCAACGGATACACCCTGGAAAGATTCAGGCATCGGATCCTCAAACTCTTCAGACACACCCTGGCAAGATACAGGAATCGGATCTGGTAATGTTAGTCTTCAACGGATACACCCTGGCAAGATTCAGGCATCGGATCCTCAAACTCTTCAGACACACCCTGGCAAGATACAGGAATCGGATCTGGTAATGTTAGTCTTCAACGGATACACCCTGGCAAGATTCAGGCATCGGATCCTCAAACTCTTCAGACACACCCTGGCAAGATACAGGAATCGGATCTGGTAATGTTAGTCTTCAACGGATACACCCTGGAAAGATTCAGGCATCGGATCCTCAAACTCTTCAGACACACCCTGGCAAGATACAGGAATCGGATCTGGTAATGTTAGTCTTCAACGGATACACCCTGGCAAGATTCAGGCATCGGATCCTCAAACTCTTCAGACACACCCTGGCAAGATACAGGAATCGGATCTGGTAATGTTAGTCTTCAACGGATACACCCTGGCAAGATTCAGGCATCAGATCCTCAAACTCTTCAGACACACCCTGGCAAGATACAGGAATCGGATCTGGTAATGTTAGTCTTCAACGGATACACCCTGGCAAGATTCAGGCATCGGATCCTCAAACTCTTCAGACACACCCTGGCAAGATACAGGAATCGGATCTGGTAATGTTAGTCTTCAACGGATACACCTTGGCAAGATTCAGGCATCGGATCCTCAAACTCTTCAGACACACCCTGGCAAGATACAGGAATCGGATCTGGTAATGTTAGTCTTCAACGGATACACCCTGGCAAGATTCAGGCATCGGATCCTCAAACTCTTCAGACACACCCTGGCAAGATACAGGAATCAGATCTGGTAATGTTAGTCTTCAACGGATACACCCTGGCAAGATTCAGGCATCGGATCCTCAAACTCTTCAGACACACCCTGGCAAGATACAAGAATCGGATCTGGTAATGGTCATTAACAGACACACCCTGGCAAGATACAGGAATCGGATCCTTAGTTACGACCATTGATAATAATCATTTTTCTACTGACCTTTGTCCTGAAAAGACAAGCGTTAGTTGTATGTGATGTCATGTTGTATGACATGCGGGATGCTCTCAGAATAAGTGAGATTGTATATTCATGATGCGTACATGCATGCTATAATGTATGAAGATGTGATGTGTATGTTTTCGTCTTAGGAATGTATGTCCTTGACGGATGCCGGGAAGTTAACTCTTGGGCTAATGTTTGAAGAATAGATCTTTGCTTCCGTTGGGGATAATAGTTGCAAGAATACCGGTAGGAGAAGATGACTCCGTTGGGGAATAAACTTGGCGAATGGATTACTCTGCGGGGAGGAAAGTACTCTAACGATCTTGCTGGGAAGCAATACTCTGTGGGGAGAGAGATACTTTGCTGAGTCGTTGATAATAACTTGCTGGGGATACCCTTGTTGTGTTGGAAGTGTTGATAGACTTCGCTGGGGATAAGGAGACTTTGTCGGGGACGATCTTTTTGTGGCTTTTGGCTGAGGATAACCCAGTTATATCCTGGTAGGGAAATAACTCTTTGCATAAAGTCGGGAGACGCGTTCGTGCTCTGCGAGGAATAAACTTCCAGAATCTACTGGGGATAAGCTTACTGCTTGGGGAGATGGATCAAATTTTCCTGGGGAAGTAGATTGGACTCTCCTGGGGAAGTATTGAACTGTATTGGTTATGTTTTTCAACGGAAACTTATCTGGGTACCTTGGAGGACAGAACAATCAGATTGCTTAGACCACCCATTATTGCCCCTGTTTCTATGGGGGAGGCACTTGTGGGATGCTGATAATTGTTGAGGGTCAAACCTTCTTCAGGTAGGTAGGTGACAAGATGATAGGACATAGTCGTACGCTTTTGATCCATAACTTTTTCCTGGACCGCCCTTTCGGGTTTTCAGTCCACCGGGATACCCATTTTTGCCCAAGCCGCCTTTTCAGGTTTTCGACTTGCCGGGTGTACAGATTTTTTCATTTCATCCCTTATTTTTGCCCGAACCCTTTTGGTTCGTCGGGAAGCCCTTATTTTGCCTAGGTATGTCAACCTAGCGGGTCTTTGATTATGCGTAGTATTTTTCCGACTATGTCCGTGCTTTCAGAATGTAGGGAGTTCCCCCTGTTAGAAGTACTTTGTCATGCCACCAGAAAGTGTTTGATCAGGCAAGATTCGTTGTTGGAATGCCCCAAGTGATTCAGGCGGAGATTTTCCCCAAGCTATTAGGCATTTGAGAGATTCTCCGAATCTTGATTGGATTGCCCCAGATGATTGGACCATGATCATGTCGTGCCCCTTGGTTGGAGGTACTTCTTATTCATTTGGCATTCGTCATGCGAACTTCTATGCTGTTCAAACAAAAAGTCATATGCAAACAAAGTTATGTTAAAAATGCAAAGCCCATGTCTGTCTTGAAGATTTTGGAAATGCATTCTCTTTCATAAAACAAGTGAATGTTTGTAAAACGTGATGTCAACTCCTTCTTTATAGTAAGCCTTAAGGAGTCAGGATACCTTTCGTCGCAGTATGCTTTCGAACTAACCCATGCTTCAGCTAGGACTTTTAACGGTTATAACGTGGCCTGGTTCACGGTTTAAGAAACAAAGGATAAAGGCTCAACTTTTATTTGTACCCACCCGCTCTTCGTGATGTTCTCCAAACCTAAACTCAGTTGATCATACGTTCGACCTTGTTTGAGTCTTTGCTCTGATTTCCGGTGATGATTCGGATGTTGATAACTTATTTTGAATAGGCAGTCATTCCTTTTTTTGTTGAGGGTTTGTAAGACCTCTTTCTTGATTTTTTGTTATCCCTTTCTTTTTTTTGCCTGAACTGTTTCCTTTTTTGGAATTACAGTCAGCGGGATGACCCAGTTTTGTAAGTCTCCTTCATGGGTTTTGACTTAATGGGTTTTTTATTTTTTGAGATAATGACTGCCTTTCTTGATTATTCGGAACCATCACTATCTTCCTTTACTTTGTAAGGACCTCTTTAGTGCCATTCGTTATGCACTTGGATCAACTGAGAGACTACCCTGCCCCAGGTTATGATTAAGGGTTTTAAATTTCGAAAAGAAAAAAACTCCTACTTCTTTGGCTCAGAGGGGTTGACGAGGGATTATCATCCTTATAACTGCAGTGTTTAGGGATTTGAAACAATGCCTGTACCTCATCAGCGGGGTCTGTTCAAAAGCATACTGTAAAGATCGTGGTATCATTTTCGTCATCCTCCCTCAAGAGGCTTAGAATTAATGAGAGTCGATCATCAGAAAAAATACGAAAATAATTTGCATTTAGTGAATACGAATATATTGTTTCAGAACAGACATATGCGATGCATTAATGAAATAACAATGTTTAACATGAGTAAATGTTTGAACAAAAGAGAATTGCAACTTGAACATTCGAATGAACAAAAATTTCTCAATCCTAGCCATGTTTTGGCAAGGGAGCAGTGATCACGTGGGGAGTCTTGGGTACTTTAAACTGAATCTCTCCAGCGTCGATCATGTCTTGGATCTTATTTTTCAAGCTCCAACAATCATCTGTAGTATGCCCCGGGCTGTCAGAGTGATAAGCGCAGCGGGCGTTGGGGTTATACTTCGGTGACGTTGTATTTTGATTCTTTGGAGCTTCTTTTAGAGTTACCAGCTTTGTCTCCAGCAACTGTGGCAATATCTGGGATAAGGTCATGCTGAGCCGAGTGAACTGCCTTCTCTCGCTCTTTTGTTGGTCGTGATGTTGAATTTGTGACACTGGAGCCATTTGAGGGGCTCTCCCCTTACCTCCTTGTCTCAAAGGTGGTTTAACAATGACTGGATTTTTACCCTTAGACGTTTGCCCCAGTTGGTTATTCTAAAGCAGTTGGTTGACGAGAACTCCAAGCTCTTCCTGTCTTTGAGCTAAGCTTTGAATGGCAGTCACCTGTCCCAGCATCTGGGTTTTCATTATATCCACTTCAGCTTGCAGATGTTTCAGCCTTTCATCCTCAGCAATGTTCCTGACAAAGGTCCCCATGAGAAGTGTCCTTAGCTCCTCCCGCCCCTTGGATAGATTCAGGAGGATTTCCCCGAACCGGGTCTTTTGAGCATGGAAGTCTTGGTTATCTGGTTGGGAAGCCATTGCTGAAATAAACAGCGAGAAAGGTAAGTGACCTGCAACAAGGATACCTGCAATGCAATGATATGTATGATATGCATGCAATGTTTTCAAGGACCTCGCAGGGTAAACAAGAAGATTTGTTAGAATTTGGGGTCCGGTAGCTTGATTGGAAGAACTTTATATTTGTTGAGAGTCCTTCTTCCAAGGGTCAAAGGCTCACCATGTCCAGTGGGTCATAGCCCCTGACTTTAGTCATCATGTCTGGTTTTGATTTCCAAACAACCTTGGTTAGGGGAACCTTCTTCAGGAGTCAGAGCTCACCATATCAAGTTGGTCATAGCCCCTGACAACCTTGGCTAGAGGAAAATAAATCCTCTTTGCCCCTTGCTGGGATAGTCGATTCACCCTGGCCTGCATCATAAGCCCTTGAGATCCTTGAAATGGGTTAGGATGTATGCAATGGTATGATGTCATGCTATGCATGGGGTAATGTAAGTAACCATGTTATGAGTCCCAATTAAGGACTGCAAACCAAAAACCTGCAAGAAACTCGGTAAAACCTGTCATGAGTCCCAATTAAGGACTAAAACAAACCCTGCAAGAAACTTGGTAAACCTTGTTATGATTCCTAGTTAAGGACTAAAACAAAAAACCTACAAGAAACTTAGTAAGCCTTGTTATAAGTCCTAGTTAAGGACAATGAACAAAACCTGCAGGAAATTCAGTAAACCCTTTTATGAGTCCCAATCAAGGACTATAAACGAAACCTGCAAGAAACTCGGCAGACCTGGTTATGAGTCCTAATTAAGGACTACAAACAAAACCTGCAAGAAGCTCAAGTGTCAGACAACAAGCATGCAAATAGTCAAGTACGAAGGCACACAAGTCACACAAGAGAAAGCCCTTAGAGTTTAGGCCAGCATGGGGTCTGGGTATTACCCTCTTGAAGTTGGTGGGCTCAACCGGTCTTATTAGAAGTAACCGGGTTCTAAGTATCCCAACATCACGGGATTGCTTTCATTGTTCATCGTTTCGATTTAGCCACTGAACTGGCGACCGAAATATTCCAGGAAAGCAACCCTCAATTGAGTGTAGTATCGAGTATCAACCAACCTCGGACTGCACCAAAGTCAGTTATCTCACTACCCTAAAGAGGCCAAGATAGTTCAATTAAGGTTCCTAAGGTCTATTGATGCTTCACGACACCACGCGGAGGCCCCGTACTCTCCTTCACTGAACTCAAGGGTTACTGGTACACACCAAAGTGCCACATCAACGTAGCAGACTGCTTCAACCATGTCGGTATACCCCGCACAGTTCCCTCACAACCTTGTTGCTACTTTCTAAGAAGGTATCCCGCAGATCTGGGTTAGGATCTATAGAACTCCCAAGCAACCCACAATTTAAAGCAAGCAATTCAGACAATTGAAAACACAGTTATGAACTAACCCTAAGGTACACCTCACTTTATAAAGGTAGTCCCCAGTAGAGTCGCCAGTTCTATGATCGGTGGATCTGGAACTGACTGTTTAAAGCTGGTTCGTGAAATTTCGCGGTAAGTAAGAGTCGCCACCGTCTTTTATTTTCTCCAAATGGAAAGGACAAAAGCACAGAAAAATTCCTTAAAGAGATTGCTCTCGGTTCGGGAGGTAGGTTATAGAAAGGGAAGGTGTTAGCACCCTTTCTATCCATGGTTATCCATGGGCTCTTAGATACTTGCTCATTGTGTTTTCAAAATTGTTTTGTTTGCTTTTCAACTGTGGGTTTTAAAAAGTTTCTTTGAAAATTTCAGTTCGACTCTTGTATCGGTCCTCAAGAGTGTTTGAAAAATTTCTTTCGAAAGCTTTTTGAAAAGGTGTCGGTGTGAAAAGTATTTTGGATTTGTTTTTGAAATTAGAGCAAGTATCTAGAGTCGTCTACCTACCCTAAGGAATTCGTCTGTGTAGATGTCCTTTAAAGTAGTGCCATCCCACCATTGAGAGGTAGGTAGCACCACCGTTGGAGGTGTTCGGGTCAATTCGAGGTTCGGGACATGGTGATCACCAGAGCAATGGGAAGACACCTTAGAAGCTACCCTCATGTCAGGTTCCCGGATCATGAGGACTTACTAAGACATCCTCTACTCGACGATCACCTTTCGAGACAAGGCAACAGTGAGGCGTACCCTAGGGGTGGTGTGTGATTTGTGTGTCAGATTCGGATATTTTATCTTGTCATGTTATTGGTGATCTATACGCTTGTTTTTATTTAAGGCCATTCATTCTTGCATGCATTTGTTAACAGTTAAAGAAAGTGTGGAAAGATAAAATTCTAAGCTATTACAAAAGGCGCGGGTCCACATCGCCAATGTTTCCAGAACCCGATTTGACAGAAAAATAAAGAAAGTAAAGTAAAAGTGCGAAAATTAATATTTACATGGCTTTGGGAGAGGTACATGAGTAATTAAAAGAAAAAAAGAAATAAATACGCGAATTGAAATTTAAATTAGAAACGAGGGCGTTGGTCCCTTTTTGATTAAATTAAATTATTAGCAAATTAATTAAATTAAAGAAAAAAGAAATTATTATTTTTTTTGGGTTTTTTGTATTTATGAGAATTTAATGAGATTAATTAAAATTAAAATGCTAACCCTAATTCTAATTGTTTTTTAGTTTATTAAAAAATATTGAAGTCAAACCTAAGTTAACCTAATTAATTACATGGTAATTTAATTACAAAAATAAATAATATTTAATTATTAGTGAAGAAAAAGAAAAAAGGGTAAGAATTATTACAAACCCTAATTCTACCAAGTTTTAAATTGATTAAGGAAAATATTAAAATTAAACCTAATTTAATAACTAAAATTAATGAATAATATTTATTTAAAAAAATATATTAATTAAATAAAATACTTATTTTTTGTCCTTTTCTGATTTTTTATTGTTTTTATGTTTTTTATGAAAATAATTAAATTAAAAGAATTAATAAAAAAGAATAATAATTGAAATAAAAAAAAAGAATGAAAAAAAGTATTGCAAACCTAAGGGGTTCAGTCCCCAAATAGGAGGTTTTGCTTAGCAATTTGGGCCCATTTGTTTAAGGCCTTGTATGACTTCTCATGCCAGCGTGTGACACCTTTGACCGAGGCACACCATATGCCCTGAATCCTGGCCTTGGGTTTGATCTTGGTGGACATGTGGCGCTCTGGGACTATAGAGTGTACGCTGGGATTCTGGGAACGAGCTACACACAAGCAACGTTAGAAAAATAATAATATGGAAAGGGAGGGGACCTGGGATCGAACCCAGATCCTGTGGTTCACCAATGTACACGCCTTGCCAACTGCTCTATTCACGTTTTCTGTATATTAAATAACAAACAATATTTATAAAATGAAACAACGCGTTAGTGGAGAATTAGCGCGAAATTTCAAATAGACCAATCGCTGCTAGCCACATAGTCATCTTCTTCATGGCTTTATTTTTTCCTGAAACAAAAACACAATCAGCAACGGTTTTGAACCGTCCCTATAGACACCCTATTGGAAAATAGCGATTAGCCCCTGGGGCCTCATAAATTAGGCGCGAGGGTTCCGTTTTGATCGTCCAAGCACGCTTGTTTCGTTCATGGCATTATGGTGTGCTAATTTTACCCTATCTGGAAACGCCCAATTCAAAGCTTGCAAAACCCTAAAAGACAACAATGGCAGATTCTCCAATAGTGCATAAAAACGCAATTAAAATATAGGGTTAGCTTCAGAACACATCGCTTAGTATGAATATATAAACAAAATGCTATGAGAATGTCTCAAAATCAAAACACGAATATGCATTTTTATAAAAAAAAATTGACTTCTGTATACCGATTCAAGGCGTTAGAGTTGATGTTCTTGATTTGAAAACCTTCCTTGATATCCCAGGAAAGTGATGGAATGGTTCTTTTGGCTTGAATCAAACTAAAACCTAGTTATCAGTTTTCAAATTTTAGGCAAAAAATTCAAGTGTGGTTCTTGGTCTATGGCGCAGCTTTTAGGTCTTGAGCACGAGGGTTAGCATTTGTATATGTATATGAGTGATTAGGTTAAGAATTTGATCAAAAGAAATCCATGAATTGATGAAACAAATATTTGATTTTTATGGCATTAGCTTTCAAATCTTTTTTCATGCAAACTTCTACCAAATCATGACAAATCATATTGATTCTTTCCAAATCTAGCTATGCACGAAATATTGAGTATACATTATGCATAAAAAGATTTAAAAACCTAGGTTTAGTATTTTTCATGTATTTATTTTAATTAAATGAATTATTGATAATTAAAAATCCAAATAAATAAAATAAAAATGATAAAAACTTCCCTTTGGGCCACATGGTCGTGCACATGCCTTGGGTGATGAATCATGGAAGAACAAGAGGCCCATTATCATTTTTAGGTCATTTGAATCAATGTTGACTTTTCAAAATATCCAAAAATTTCCCAACTTCCACAAGGCATAACTTGCTCAATTTTTAAGCTTTGCTCATGTTCCTTGACATTTTGGAAAGGACTTTGAGTCCTCTAACCAATGTCTTTGGTCCCATGTCATTTTTATTTACCAATCTCAAATTGTGGCCTTTTACTTAAAGTCCCTTTTTGTTGACTTTTGAAAATGACCTATAATGTTGAGATTGATAACTTTTTGTGAGAGAATTCCTTGGACTTGAAGTATGAAGAGAAGTTGTAGGAAATGTCATTATCTTCAAAATGAGCTTTGGATGGAATTTTTCTGATAATCCATGTGAAAGTTATGCCCTGGTCAAGTTACAGTTGACTTTTTCAACTGTCCAAATAAGGAAACTTTTGCATCTTGATGATTTTTGAGCCAAGCTTTGAGAATCATGATCAAGCATTGATCAAATGATGTTTATGGCTTCAAAATGAGATGTTGACCAAAAATTTGGACTTTTGACTGTCAAATGACCATTTTGCCCCTACAGTTGACTGTAGTGCAATTAGGGTTTTTGACTGTGCAATTTTGTGCTGTAAGTCTTGAAACTTGATATGAGGATACTTGACCGTGTTTATAGGCATGTGGGACTTGATTGGACCCTTGGAAACTTCATTTTGTTTGTCAGAACCAAAACCCTAATTTTGACTGTTAGGAGGCCCTTGCACTGTGCAACCCTTGGGGAATTTTGAAGCATGACTTGGCAATTTCTTGAAGAATATGGGAGGGCAAATTTTGGGGTACAACACTAGATCACTTGAAAATTTGCTTTGTTTGAAAAGGTGTTTGTGATGGGTGTAAGTTTGAAAGTATTTTGAAAACTCCTTTGCTTCGGCAAACTTTATAATCATTCTCGTCTCTATAAGAATGTATTCAAAGTGTTGGTTTTAAAAATAGTTCTAAGAGATGTTTGTTTTTGAAGATGTTTTGAAAGTGTAAGTATGGAAATGGTTTTAGTTTGTAAGCAAGCAACTACGAGCGTCCTACCTACTCGAAAGTTCTATGTTTTTTCCTCCTCCTTTAGATGTTGCTATCTTACCATTGATTTTGTAAGAAGTCCCATCATTGGATATGAAGGAACATGCATGGGTCATCGTATAGTCATAGAAGGCAACTTATGAGACGTTTTAGCAATTTTCGATGGGACTAGATCATTTACCGGAGGCAACATCGAGGGACTATGATCTTTTTTGTCAAGGGTCTTTGCTAAAACACCCATATTCGAGTGACATGACTATTTTTCGAGGTAACAAGCGAGATTACCCTAGAGGTGCACGTGTCTAAATAGTGTGTTTGATTGCATGGACTTTTGTCTTTGAAATTAGAGTTTTCTAACGGTTGATTTTATCTTGCCATACACACCCTAATTACTAACAATTTATGAAAGCGTTAAAATTGCAGAAAATAAATGTTCTACGCTATTACATCATTTGGGGGATGGGGGATACAAATGTACAAATGGGGATTGCAAGAAATTAAACCTAATTATCTATTACAACCATATTGATTAAATGTACAAGAAATGATATCAATATAATGTACAAGGAATATAAAAAGAAATGGATTTTGCTTTGGATTTTTGTTAGGAAAATTGTTTTGACCTAGTTAACCTAAAGGGATATGATTAATAAAAAATAGGAAAATTAATCCTAAGTTAAAAGGAAATCAAATATATCAAGAAATCATATTTTAGGTTTTTTATGGAAGGTTTTTGGTTAATTAAATTAAATATGAAAATAAATAAAAACGAGAAAAAAACAAATCTTTCGACGTCATGTGTCACAGCATGTTTTGAAGCATGCTTATATGCATTGAACATATCCTTCTTTCGACCCTGTAACTCAGTGTGAATCCAAGCATAAAGTTGACCCTGTAACTCGGTGTGAATCGAAGCATAAAGTTGACCCTATAACTCAGTGTGAATTGAAGCATAAAGTTGACCCTATAACTCAGTGTGAATTGAAGCAAAAAGTTGACCCTGTAACTCAGTGTGAATCGAAGCATAAAGTTATGTGTCAATAGACACACCCTTTATCCCTTCTGTTTGGGCCTGTATAGAAGTATGGGTCGAAGCCTAAGGCTTTGTGTCGAAGCATGCTGTAAATCTTTCACTCCAACATTATTTTATAGTTTATACAAGTTAGTTCTTAATATATAATTGACAAGAAAAGAAGACAAGCAAAAGGCTATTTTCGAATGCAATGGTTATTACATGTTATATTCGAAGATGAATCATCAATGATGCTTGAAATGAAGGGTTTAATGTCAAGAAGACTTACCTTGAAGCTATAATTTGTGATTCGAACATGAGTTGCTGCCTTGAATGTTCTTGAATTTGAAGAACAGAAACAAAGGTTTTGTTTTTGGTTCTAGGTTTAAGAGTGTTTTAAGGCTTCAATCTTAGTGTTCTCGCCTCTCTCGTTTTTTCTTCTTCTCATTTTTCCTTGCTCCCATAAGCCTCCCTTTGTTTGTTGTGAAAACAACTTATTTATAGAAGAGTCTTGTTAGAGTTTTGGGTTGGGGGAACAAATAAAATTTGAACAGTTTGGGTATGTTCTTTTCATAGCTTTCGAGGTGCAACTCTTATATGCTAGTTTGGCGCAAATATGGGCCTAGTTTAGGAGCAGCATAGCAGGATTATTTTGCAGCAGTTTTGGAGTGTTGTGGCAGCTTGGTGTAAGGTTGTTTCATAGCACTGCAGCATACCGCTTTTTGACATGGTTTTGGGCTGTTATGTGGACAGTACAATAAGCTTGGTCTTGGCAGCATATAGGACTTTGTTCAGCAAGCACCTTGAATACTCCATCCTTTTGTTTTGATCATATAGATCCACAAACCTTCGACCAAACTCATCAACAGGCAAAACAATATTGTTTCCACCAATTGTAAACAGATAACTGCGGGGGTCACTGCAAGCTTACTATGATATGCAATTTCCATAGGAGTGGGAGTGTCAAAATGTGGGACAATGACATTCACCTCAGCCTCTTCAGCATATTCGACATGTATTACAAAATCATTATCAGAAATCACACCTTCATCAGCAGACTCAAACTCATCATAAGACATAAACTCATCAGAAGACATAAACTCATCAGAAGTCTCAGATTAAACATCATGATCTTCAATCATATTAACCTAATCATACTCAGCTCTTGGTTGGATGATATGGATAAGGCCCTCATCCATCATTTCTTGGAGATCACTTCTCACTTTATCACAACCATGAATATTTGTTCTACAGACACTACAACATGCATTATCATGTGTATAGTAACTGAACTCATAAAGATACGCGTGCATTTGTACCAGATTACCTCTTACCAGGTTTATATTAAAAATTCAGAATTCTCCAGGACATCCAGAAACCATGTTCACAACATTCCCCTCTACATGATTGGTTAGCGGATTGTATTGCACATTTGGACCTATATCATTGAAATAAAGGATACTGAATCTCACTAGCTTCTTCTTCAACTTTCCATGGATAACAATGTTCGATAATATACCCTGGGGATCCTTGATGAAAAGCACAAGTCAAATCGGCTTTGTAGTCGAAGGAAGTTTTACAGGTATGGAGGGAGGAAACCTAGTCTGAACTAGATTCTTCTGGATTAATGCCGAAAACAACTCAGTATAGATAATTGGGATAGGATCAAAAGCTTATCTTTTTGGATGTTTCACTTGGTTACCTTGTTGATGTGTTTTCATATAAGCCACGATGGTTGAAGATGTGTGAACAACTGGGGTTACCAAGACAACATGTTGCTGATGCTAGTGATGTCTTCTCAGAGGCTTACTTCTTCTCTCTTAAGTAATAGCATTTGTATCTCCTTCCTTCTTATTGGATAAACCATATGTTTGCTTCTTAGTACCACTGGAACCTTGGTCCCTTGATGAAAGTCCTTCTCTAACAACCTCTTCCAATCGGACGCCCGTACCAACCATCTCATTAAAGTCATTGGGCGCACTGGCCACCATCCTTTCATATTAGAATGCATCAAGAGTTTAAAAAATACCTTGTTCATCTCCTTTGTCTCCATTTGGGGCCTAACATGAGCAGCAATCTCGCAGCAACGTTGCGCATATTCCTTGAACAATTCCTTGTTTTTCTGGGTCATAGCTCTTAACTGATCATGATCGGGAGCCATATCCACATTATACTTGTACTTCCTTGTGAAGGCATGGCTTAAATAATTGAAAGTAAGGATATTGGCACTATCTAAGCTCATATACCACTTCTACGCAGAATCAATCAGACTATCTTGGAAAAAATAGATTAGTAGGGTTTGGTCATCACATTGAACTTAGAAGGTACCTTACATTGGAAACCAAGCAAAGATGACTAACATTATATCCAAACAAAATATTTCCCTCTAAGGGCCTTCATTTCTTTTTGCATTTTATTAAACTAGTATTGGAAATCATCCATTTTGTCATAAAAACCCAACCTTTCAATTGGTGCAACAGCAACATGGTGTACTTCATCATTAATGACGGGAACAGTATGCACAACAAGAGGTGAGGTAATAGTAACAGGTTGAGCAGGATGGAAAACTTCAACAACATGAGTATAACCTCTAGGAGAAAAACCAGGAGGCATTCCCTAAGGATAACCATGATGCATCGGGAATTAAGGAGCAGAAACAACCAGAGCAATAGAAAAAGGCGCTGATAGTATCTCAAAAATGATTGTTGGCTGATCCATAGCAGCCACCAACGGCTCTACCAAAGCAGGTAGATTAGCCATTCTATTTCTTAAATCATAAACTTCTTCCTTGAGTTCTCGATTCTCTTGTTCTAAATGTTCCATCTACTTTGTGTAGTTAGCTCGAGTGCTGTAACAGTGTGATATCTTGTCGAATGAACGAAGCAGAAGAAACATATAAGACACCTGATGAAATATAGGAATGCAAAAATATGTGATAAATGATGCATGATATCAAAATGGACATGATTTATTTTGTTTATTTAATTTTCAAGGAACTTTAAAGAATTGTAACAATTGCAAACATTAATGGAATAACACATTTTGAAACACTGAATAATTTCATTTCACTAATAATTCTTGGAAGGATTACAACTTTTTAGCATAAGTTTCACAAATCTTGAAATATAAGAGAGAAAAACTAAAATATATGGGTCCTAAGGAGCCAAGGAAGAAGAAGATCCCACTTCATGTTGACGCTTCCTTTTGAGAATCCTAATCTGATCCTTCAACGACTTGTTCTCTTACCCAAACTTCTCGACGACTTATTTATATCCACCAAAAGAAGGGAATAAATGAGAATAGTCTTGCTCACTGGGAATTGGCTGAATTCTAGAGCAAAATAAATCCTTCTTATTCTCCATCATCTCTACAGCACTTCGTTCAAGAATCTCAATCAAATCATCTTTCTCCTTTAGCTGCTCCTGGAGTGCTGAATATCCCATATCCAAAGTCTGATATTTATTCTTCCAAGCATCCTTTTCTTTCTACATCTTTGACAATGTAAGCTAGAGCTCTTCCATATCAGTTAAAAAAATAGAAATATGTTCAGGAAAGACTAATGGCTCATGGTAAGGATTAGGCATATTTAGCTTAATTGCCATGTCTTGCACCCATTAAAGATATTGTTCAAAAGCAGCATTTCCTCTTTTTCTTAACTCTCTTTCTTTCTCTCTGCATTTTGTTATTTTGTAAGGAACGACGATGATGATAACATAATGATTGGAAGAGACATGTGATAATGATATGTTAAAAATAGAGAGAAAGTTTTCTTTTGATAAAATGAAGAGTTGTTATGTAGTAATGTAAACCATTGAGTTTACAGCAAAAAATTTTTTGTCTCTTCCTCTCTTGGCCTCGAGATAAGTGCCACCTATACAAGGAGGAAAAGTGGTCCCTCTGCCACTTGTCTTCTTCTGAGAATATGAAGTCAAATACTAATCCTCTACGTGCATAGATATTGTACTTACTGTGTACCTCCAATATGAACCTTCTGATGTCAATACTGCATTAAAGTGGACTATATCAAAAGGATAAGATCTTTTTTTTTTAATTTCCTTGTTTTTAATTCATTTTGACTTCAAAAAATCATTTTAAATTAAATTTTCGTCCAAAAATTCTAAAAAAAATTCACAAAATTCATTTATCTCATTTCTGACGTAGTGTATTTTTTATGGAATTTAATAGCAAGTTGGTTGGCTTGTTAAGCATAGGATAACCAAACTGGCAATTAGCTAGAACCAGATTATAACTGATACCTTCCTTTTTACCAAGAAGAGGTACATTAGGAAATTCTCCATAACCATCAATAATTGTTTCCTAATCATATATAGAATTGGTCCAACAAACATCAGAATAACTAAGAGACATAATCTTCTGCCACCATCTCAACCCGTCTTTAGTATCCCAGAAGGAAGAAGACTACGACAACTGCAAAATAAACCACTTGTACACTAAAGTCGCGCAATAGACAATCATGCCTCCACTCTTGGAATTCCTATAACGGATAGAGTAGTAGGTCTCTCCAAGAAAAGTTGGAACTGGATTCCCAATCAAGTAGATATTCATGGCATTCATGTCAACAAAACTTGGTACATTTGGGAATAAGACCAATCCATAGATAAGAAGAGCCAGAATAGTCTCGAATCTTTAGAAAAAGCACGAGTCATTTCCATGAGAATATTAGCAGAAAACTTAAGAATACAACTCTTGGAAGTAAGGTGAGCTTTAATATGATCATACTTCAAAAGAAACAATTTATCCATAATAGGAGGTTCAAGATCTTCCTCTAAACCAAAAAAGGAACCTTATCAATCACAGGAAATCTAATCAAGTAAGAATACTCTTCCAGGGTAGGCGTAAGCTAATAATCTAGAAAAGTGAAGCAATGGTACAAAGGATCGTAGAACTGGACCAGAGTGTTGAGAATCCCATATAACACTTTAGCATCCAAGATACCCAAAAGTGTTCCATAACGGTCTTTGAACTTCTTAGGACTAACCACCAATGATGCTAGCTTCTTTAACTCTCCTACTTAAGGTTTTCTGAAACTATACTTTTGGGTGCTTCTCCTTCCCACATCCATGATCAAATACCTCCGATGTTTGCAAAGAGATTCTTTTAAGTTACTTGAAAATTTGGTAAAAAGAATGCTCATGGGTGCATGAACGCATGATACAACAATCAGACACAAGATCACAAACATGTGGGTTCATAAGTTCCACATCAAGAGCATGAGGCTAAAGGTACTACCCACAAGGTATATACTAATGTTTTAAACACATTTAGAACAAGGTTCTAAGGAAATCTCAGAGTCTACGCTCTTCCTTTGGATATTACCAACGTCCCAAATTTACTCGGTAATTAGTAATATTAGCAGAAAAAACTCGTCTGAGTGTAGTATCACGTAACAAGTATACCAGTATTTACTCCTAGATAGTTTCCATCACTTATCCTAAAAATTCCAAGATGGATTAAGGGTTCTACATCTCTCAGCTTCTCGAGCTCCCAGGTCGAAAGTAGTAATATTTTCAAAACTTGCTTGTTCAACATATACTAAGCCATAGGGACCTCCACTGAGCAGGGGTTTTTCAAATCAACTTAACAAGTACTTTCTCCACATAAGTTGAAGTGATTATACCTCCCATCCTATCTTAAGTTTTCCTAAGTTCGGGTATAAGACTTATAAAGGACCACCAAGCACCCTGAAAACTAGAAAAATGCAGACAAATAGGAATATATACAACAAATAATAGCAAATACAAAAATAAACAAAGATAGGCTCAACCCACTTAGAGACTATTCCCCAATGCAGTCGCCAATTTTTATTTAGTGGTATAAATGTTGATACTAAGCCATTTGATTGACTTAAATCGCAAAATCAGTGAAAGTCGCCACCATAATTTTATTTTATCCAAAAGAATGGGAAAAGAGAGAATAAATCAGAAGTAAAATATAGATCAAGGTAAGGGGATTGGTTATGCAAAGGGAAGGCATTAGGACCCTAAACATCTATGGTACTCCGCAAGAACCTCTTTGAAAATCTATTTATTTTGGCTATAAATGAAAATATTTACAAAATTAGATGGTGGAGTTGAGAAGAAAAGTGGTTTTTACAATTTTTGAACCCGCCGTGACTGCGAATCTTATGTGTCTAAGTACCCCCTTAGTGCAATAGAGGATTAGGGCACTCGTAGTTCTTCTCAAAAAAATTTAAAATTTTTATGTGTTGATTAATTTTAAGAAAAAGGTTTTAAAGAGAAAAGACAAAGCGGAGAAAATATTTGTGATTAAGAAAAAGGTTTTTGAAAATTCATGGACTTAAGTCCAAGTTTATTATGAAAGCGGTTCCAGTTAGAAAACAATAATCCGTTGAAAAAGGGAGAAGATTTTGAATATTAAAGAAGAATAGGAGGATATGAAGAGACTATCCTATGTACACAAAGTAAAATCTAAGTGTTGCACCCCGAAATTTACCCTCTTGATTTAGGCTTATGTTTCATCATGAATATCATATTACATTGCATTCATACATTGTGATGGGATCAAAGCACTTTGGTTGTCAATTCTTCCTCAAGCCTTGAAGGTTATTTTGCATGGACAAGTTGCTCAATGAATATCTTACCATCCAAATCTCTGGATCATTTGAGCTCAAAGGTTAAGGCATATCTCAAGATGTTTTTAACCATCTCTTTGGATTCATCAGCCAAATTAGGGTTTGCTTGAGCAAGATTGTTGGAAAATGTACAAATCTTGATTTTTAAAGCAACAACATTCCTTTAATATTTGAAAGGCCTTTGCACAAAGAATTGATCAAGTCACCCAGAGGATTTGAGGTTTTGAAGATGATTCATCAGTCTCCTAATGTGTTGACCAAAATTAGGGTTTGGGATTTCATCAAGATTTCTTGAGAATTTTGAAGTGAAACTTTGCACATGGCCTTTATATGTTTGGAAGATCATATGTTTGAAGTCTTGATCATCAATTTTGAAGTGAAGTGGATCAATTGATTCAGAGGGGCAAAATGGTCATTTTGGTCAAAATCAGTCATGGTCAAAGTTGACCAAGTGAATTTTTGGCCAACCATCATTTCAAGGATGTACTTTTCATATTTCAAGTCCATTCTGGTCATTGGATTAAAGAGATTGAAGTTTGGATTGAAACTTATTTTTGAAGAAACCCTAAAAGTTTCTAATTTTGGAAAATAAGGACTTAATTTCAAAAAATCATATTTTATTCATCCTTGATCAAGAATATGCAAATGAAATATGCTTGGAAAGCTAAGAGAATGATCTTTCACCTCCTTTTGGTTTCATATTCAAATTGGCAAGGAATCAAGAGTTATGGTCTTTTGAAGTTACAAAATTATAGGTCATTTTTCAAAATTATTGAATTTCAAGCCAAATTTTGAGAACCTTAATGGATTAATTTGCAAACACAATAAACTAAGGGTTTTTAGATATTTTTAAGACCTTTCGAAATTGTGTTCATTTGTGCCAAAATTCAAAAGTATGAGCAAGTTATGAGTTTTGGAAATTTGAGGCATTTCATTGAAATTTGGCAAATGTGCAAAATGGCCATTTCTTGCAAACTCGAGTTTTAGCCATTCTTCTTTCTTCTAATCAAGCCCATTGGTAATTTGTGATATGTTGAGGCCCATCACACTCACTATTTTGTGCCCCATATGATATTGCACATGCTTGGATCAAAAAATGCAAAACTTGCTCAAAAGTGCCAAATCACCGACACAAGCTGAATGCAAGTATTTAAGTCCTAATCTTGTTGCCAATCTCTTCCCGAGGGTAAATGGAATAAAATGCATGCAAAAATAAAGCCAGAACGCACGAGGTATTTCAAGGCTGCATGTGCATACTTAATTTTGGCCAAAAGAAGTTTTCTTTGATTCCAAGAGCTTTCAGCGCGAAAAATCTATTCTACCCTCCTCTTGATCCTCTATATATTGAGAAGCAAGCCTCAATGTAAGGGGTTCGTGCCTCATTTCATCAATCAAAGTAAGAAACTCCATAGCTTCTAGCTCTGCATTTTTCTTTGATTCTTCAATCTCCCTCGCTTGTTTTGGCCAGTTCTTCTTGCATTCTCTTCTCTAAGTGATAAGGATTGTAGATCGAAGCTTGGATTGCAACTAGAGTGAAGGAGACAGTAGATCCATTTTTTATCAAAGGTTTAAATTCTCAACTTTGAATTCTGATTTCTAGCCATGCTTCGTGTAATTTAAGTTTATAATCGTGTTGTTTGAAGTCTATGGAATGATTTTGAAGCTTTATAGCATTTAATTTGATGAATTGTGCATGTTTGGATGTTCTGCAACTCGTGATTCAGATTGTTTTTGTTCATGTTCATGGCTTGATTGTGGATGATGTGGTTAATGATTTGATTTGATTCGAATTGTTATGTATTCCTTGCCATGGTAGCTTTAATTTGCCTTTGATTTCATGAAAAATGATGCAAAATCGAGTGACTTACATTGATCTGAAAGTGAGCCTTAATCCTGAGTTATGCACGCGTTTTTTTGAAAGGCCAAAGGTTAAGATGATGTGGTGGCACATCCTGGTTGGTCCGTTTGAAATTTTTGAATTATTTGAATTTTTGTTTTATAATTTGACTTCCATGATTTATTTTTTTGCTCAAAAATGATTGAAAAATTCTGAAAAAATTATCATAAATTCAAAATAATATTTCTGGCTTTGTGTATTTTTTTGATATTTTTTTGGAATTATCTGATTGGTTAAAAAAATTTGTTAGGTTTAATTAATTAATTGATCAAAGATAAATTTTATTTTAATAGTTCCTTTGACCTAAAAAATCCACAAAAATTATTTGAGACTTCCAAAATAATGTGAAATTTGATTCTGACTTTGGTTCACCATTTTTCTTATTTTTGATTAAAACTTTAATTTCAAAGTTTATTTGTAATATTTGTTTGTTTTATTTTTATTTTTAATACTTCTATTAATTCAAAAATTCCAGAAAAAATCATGTAATCTAGTTTTTAATCATAGAACCTGATCATATTTTTGTTTTGACCATTTCATGTTTTTTTGGTTATGATTTTCATTTTCTTCCCTTTGAATAATAATTTCATGATTAATTGTTTGTTTTTTTTGTTTTTATAATGTTTTCCTTTTATCCAAAAAAATCACAAAAATTCAGGGATGTTTGTTTTTAGCCTTAATATTTGAATGTAATTTTGGTTGGCCATTTTTCTGACTTTTTGGTTTAAACATTATTTTGATATGTGAATATTTGTTAATTACATAATTTTTTGAATATTATTTTCTTTCTTGACTTTTCTTAATTCAAAAAAATATGAAAAATGTATATTCTGACTTTTAAAGTTTCTTGGTGATTGGTTTGCCTTTGGTTTGATTTGTTTGAGTTTTAATCCTATTTAATTAATATTTGGGATTAAAAGTCAAAATCTAGGGTTTTTGTTGCTTATGGTGCAAGTTTCATGTTCAAAACCCTTGTTCCTTGGACTCTTATTGGATTTCAGGTCTTGATCTTGGTTCATGAATGTGTTGGGAATTTGAAAACTATTTTTCTTGAATTACTTGACTTGGTTTGATATTTTTCCACAAATAATTTTGAAAACTTGTCTAGCTTGGTGGTTTTGCCAACTAGTCTTAAATTTTGCACTTCATTTGACCTCCTCCCCAATCATTCATGTACTTAGGGCTTGCATTCTGACTTCTAAACACTTCCAAGATGTTGAGATATTTTTGGTTTGAATTATGGATCCTTGTTTCTATTTTTGGTGTAACTTTGAAGTGTAGGTACCCAATTATGTTTGCATGTCTTATTGCAATTTGTTTGATGCCCAATTAACTCTAGTGAGGCCTATAATTGGGAACCTAATGATCATGTTGGTTCTGACTTGTCCATGTTAGCTCAAGCCATTTCACTTAGAAGCCTCATGTTTGAATATTTTGAACCATCTAATGCATTATGAAGGCTTCATTTCCTATTGTATTCATGAAGTTGTGATTGAATTAATTGTGCATGATTGAAATATGTTTGCTACTGACCTTTATGGTTCTTGTTCATATTATTCTCAAGCTCTTATGATCCTTGATTGACACTCAATTGTCAATTCAACATGGTGATGGGAAAGAGCAACATTCCTTTGACTCTTTTGACCTAATCTATGCATATGCTTGTCTCTTCTTGTTTATAATGTCTAATATTTGGTAATTGCCACCATGATTATTCTCACTTCTTCACCTTTTGGAATACTAACTTGGTTGTTGAATGTGCGAGGTACTTTGAGAAAGTTGCCACTTTTGGCTTGAGGCTTTTGTGTTCCACTTTATTTGTGGAACACAATTTATTATATTAGCATTGCTTTTGTGCTTGGCATGCTTAATGGTTTATGCAGGATATGTACATCTATGATTGTGAATATCACACTTTGCCCATGGGATTTGTACATATCTGGTAATTTGCTTACATCTTGATGGTGCAATTGCTGACTTAATTTGTCTATTGATGCCAGCTTGCTTGAAGTTTCTCTGGGTTTCTTTTATTCTTGCTTGATTGCTACAGATAGTTATCTGTTTGGTATTGTACTACCTCCTTTCTCCCATTTTCATTTTGCATAATTCTCTGATTGCATGGTGGGACCTCTGTTGATGATATATGTCAGGAGGCCCTCTGGTTTTTGTTGGATTGCATGTATTTTGTTTGTTGTTGATCGATGAGTCACTCAATTTAGATATTGAGATCACGACTTCTCTCTCATTGAATGTTCCCTATAGGATGTTTGTTACTTTTCCTCTTTAATTGTTGATCGATGAGTCACTCAATTTAGATATTGAGATCACGACATCGCTCTCATTGCATGTTCCCTATAGGATGTTTATTGCTTTTCCTCTTTAATTGTTGATCGATGAGTCACTCAATTTAGATATTGAGATCACGACTTCGCTCTCCTTACATGTTCCCTATAGGATGTTTATTGCTTTTCCGCTTTAACTGTTGATCAATGAGTCACTCAATTTAGATATTGAGATCATGACTTCGCTCTCATTGCATGTTCCCTATAGGATAGTCTTGTTAAGCTTTCTCTGATATGCTGATTAAGGTAAGAATCCATGTATGCTAACATAGGATAGGATTTTCCTTTATCCTCAACCTTAGGGTCAACCATTGTATGATAACACTATGGATAGTACCAGGTTAGTTTCCCTTAGTTGTTTTCCCTTTCTTTGCATCTTGCATCTTAAAACAAAAACATGTTTTCTTGGCAAATCATAGGACACCTCTAATGAATTCAAACTCCTCTTCCGAATAAAAGATACAAACCAATTTTACTTTGTTTGTGTTACCTTGAAGCCGATGTTTCGCCATCGCACATGTTTTGTTATCCTACATTGATTCTCAATATCATCGATAGGTGTGATGTTTTGTCATTTGTTTTATTGATGTTTCGTCATCTTTTCCATGATATCTTGTTATCTTGAAGCCGATGTTTCGCCATCGCACATGTCTGTTATCCTACATTGATTCTCAATATCATTGTTAGGTGTGATGTTTTGTCATCTGTTTTATTGATGTTTTACCATCTCTACCATGATGCCTTATTATTTTGAAGTCGATGTTTCACCATCGCACTTTTGTTTGAAGTCGATGTTTCTCCATCGCACATGTTTGTTATCCTACTTTGATTCTCAATATCATTGTTAGGTGTGATTGTTTTGTCATCTTCGCCAGGATATCTTTGTTATATCTTAGCCGATGTTACGCCATCTCACATTTGTTTGAAGTCGATGTTTCGCCATCGCACATGTTTGTTATCCTACTTTGACCCACAATGTAACTGTTAGGTGTGTTATATTACCATTTGATGTCTTGCCATCTTTGACATGTTATGTTGTTATTATTTAGTCGATGTTTGATCACCTCATTTGTTCGTGGTTTCTGATGTTTTGCCATCTTGACTATCTTTGTTTGTCGTAACTAAAAAACACAAACCAACCAAAACACTTAAGCTGAACTACGGCTGCTCTGTTTCCTTAAAAGGGATACATAGGCATTGGGGTAGGGCCCAACCGAGCACAAATTTTTTTCCCTACATTATTTTCTTTTCTTTTGCATGCATTTCCTTTTCAGTTGTAAGCCATATACATAGGATTTGACCACACCCATATAGATTAGACAACAAGAGTGGATACCGTAGAGTACTACGGGCGTGTGGGGTGTTAATACCTTCCCCTCACGTAACAGACTCCCTTACCCGATCTCTCGGTCGAAAGACTGTGATTTCTCCCTTTCCAGGTTTTCTCAATGTTTACCTTTCCCTCTCGACGGGATAAAAGACATTCGGTGGCGACTTCATTGTTCGATGATTTTCAGTCGGTGGTTTCACTAAGGTAAGGAAAGGTATAACAAAACAAGAAGCCAACACTTGACATTATGAAGCCAATATAGAATTTCCATCCTTTGGATTAAAAGTCACAAGTAACAAATAGACCAAGAGCATACCAATCATCCATGTGAAAAGAAATCGTAAACAAAGAAGTATCAAAGAAACCCCAAGGTTTTAAAACCCAAAGAAATATCTTCAATATTGAGCCATGTTCCATATAGATCACTTAAGGCCAACAAAATAACACCCGCACACAGAAGATTTCCAATATAAGCAAAATAACAATGAAATAACACTAGGTCCAACGGTCTCAAGGTCTCAAAGTATCCAAGCTTCTAATCCTAAGTCCAAGAGATCCACAACTCCAAAATTCCAAGGATAGTAACAAAATAGTCCAAGAAGAGCCTTAAGTCTTTTAATGTTCAAGTTGGTTATTATGTGTCTTCAAAAGAAAAGAAAATCTCAAGTGAGCAAAGATAAAATGACATAAAAAAATTCTCACGTGAGAAAAAGTAAAATAGCATGAACTGTAAATGCTAATGATAAAGAGCATAAAAAATAAAAGCATAAAGGTAAAGGCATAAAGATAAAGGCATAAATTATGGTTAATTGTTAATGGTTAGTAAGTTAATTGTTAATAGTCATAAAGTATGATCAACAAATATTGAATGATGATCTTAGACCAATGATAATGAAAAATCATTAGAGGATTGATAAAATCAAAGCCTCACGATAACAAGTTTCATACGTATTGGACTAAAGACTCTTAATCAACCATACATAGACTTTCAAACATATAGTTCAGGTTACGAATGATCATTTCTCGAATCAGGATAAATTTAGCACTATGTCAATCAATTGTAACGCACTTATGTGAAAGTCACACCTATTTTGAGGCGGTCAATAGCAATGTATGTATCATACATGTTAGATACATGGTGGAAACCAAGCTCCTAAAACATGTAGCACATGTAAAAACCCAAGATCAAGACCTAAGTAATGATAAAAAGAAAGAAAAAAATTGAGGTAAAGATGAATTCCATAATAAATGATCAATGATGATTTAAGATTGAACTTAAGTCAAAGTTGATGAAGACTTGTTAGAGGATTGATAAAATTAAAGCCTCCTAACAACAAGATTCAAAGATTTTTAACCATAGTTCAATAGTCAATCATACTTGGACAATTTCAAGCATAATGTTTAGGCCACAAATGATCACTTAAAAGGAAAGAAGAAAGGGATAAGATGAAGAGGAAGGGGATGAAGTAGATATAGATCCCATTTTGGTGGAGTTTAACTCAACACCCAAGATCCAATGATGTTAATGAATCTTATGATTAAAATTCACATGGTCCAAGATCAACTAGAGTATATATAAAAATAAAATTGAAAATTAAAGGGGAAATACCAAACACAATCAAAACATAAAATAAATGGAACCTAGAGGCATGGAAAAAAAAATAAATCAAAGTATATTCAAAACATTTTCATATTTTTTAAAAGTCAAAAACTATTTTTAAAAATTGCAAAATCAAATGAAATAAACCAAAAATCATAAAAAATAGCAAAACTGAAAATAAAAATCAAATGTGGTCACCAACATTTGTCAAAATTTCATTGGAATAAAAAAGTATTAAAGTCATTTTTATACCAATTAAAACAAAACAAACATATCAAAAAATATTTAAAATACCAAACCTCATCTAAAAAATTTGAAAAATATTCAATAGGTCAGGAATGACTTAAAATATTTTTGTGAATTTTTTCATATTTTTTTAATTAAAAAACAAAGAGTTATGAATTTTTTGAAATTTAAATGAATTTAAAACAAAAATAGAAAAAAGAAAATAAATCAGAAAATATGAGAGCCGTTGGATCCTCCTCATTTAACCATCGTGGAAAATTCAATGGCCAAGAAGCGTGGAGCACAGTTGAAACGAGTAAACAAACACACAGGGAACACAAAATAGTCAGTATAATGAAAACATTTCATTTGACACGATGTCATTGGTTGAAAAGCAACACGTAGATCGTCTTCAACCTCCAATCATATGCAAGTAGGGCAAGGTCGAGATTCTTTATACTTAATCATTAGAAACTCATAGTGATATCATTGGATTCATCTCATCAAGAGGATCATAACGGTATCCTCGCGAAATATTTATATAAACTACAACATAGTCAATTTGGAAAAAACTTGAGATAACATGTAAAACGATTTTTGAAATTAAATGCTCAATTCTTGATGAAAACGAAAACCAGAAGAAGCATGATCTTCAGAGACGAAAGAATAAATCTTAGCAATTTATTTGGAGCAAAACAGTTGAAAATTATACCTTAAAAAGTCAGAGAATTTTTCTCTTGAAACTGGACTTGGATAGCTGGATTTAGACTTGCTCAAGACTTGATTATTGTCAGAGAATTTTTAGGGAAGTTCAATGATGCTTATGCAATACAGAAATTGGAACTAGAAATGCTCTAAACAAGAATCTAAAGTTTCATAAAAGTGAGGTATGTTGGAAGTTGGTCAGAGATTTTCTGGATCTCAAAGCTTTGCTAAATGAGTGAAATGATGTTTACATTTATAGGTAAGTGAATGGCATGCTGTGGAGAGGCTTGTGTTGCAATTTTGATTGAATTCGTGCACACATTTATCATGAGCAAAGTGTGACTTGAAAGATGTCAAAACTCACTCAAACCATGTGTTTTGGCACTCTAATACTTTAGGAAAGTTTGTTAATCATGTTTAAGTGAAAAATGTGCATCAATCTGGTTTATAATGAGAGTTTAAGGGATAATGCAACTTGACTGTTTTGGTAACTCAGTTCCAAGGAACCACTTTTAAACTCATAGGGCATGCAACATAAGAAGCTTTATGGTGTGATTCTTTTTTCAATGGAAAGATTTCCTCACACTCTTCAAAATGTGCCAAGAAAGACTCCATTTGGACATTTGAGCACAAATTTTTGTAACTTTGAAATCGTGAAAAATAATCTGATTTTGACACTTAGAAAAATTTCTAAGTGTAGAGTTTCAAGATGACCTATAATGTTTTGCAAACTTACAAGCCCTTCCACTCAAAATTAGCTCCTGATTCTTGAGGATGAAATAAAGTAGACCCTTTAAATGGAATTTTTGAATTTAGATCACTAAAAAATCATAAAAATTGGGAAAGTTATGACCTTCGGAAGATGATTAAAATTTCTTGACAAATCCACAAATGACCTATAATGTTTCCATCAATTTCATAACTCTCCACCTCCTTTTATCTCTTAATAGTTGAATCAAAGTTGGAGTAGACATCCTCAAGTTTATTATGAAAAATGAATGGGCTTAAGGAGATAAAAATTGACCAAGTTATGATCTTTTGAAGTCAAATTAAAGAGTTTAATGGATCTATTAAAGGACTTATAATCATCTTCAAACTTAAATGACTTTCCACTCAAAATTGGCCTTAGATCCTTGAATATAAGTTGAATATGACTCTTTGAAGGGAACCATGGCTTTGGAATCACATCAAAATCTCAAAAATTGAGCAAGTTATAGTGTTGAGAAGTCAATAGATCCTTACTCAATCCTTGCTAAAGTGACTTGTCACATTCTACATCCTTTGATGAAGCAACTATGGTAAAATAAATTGGAGAACTCGTGGGTGACTGTCAAGATGATAATGATCAAATAAGTGTGTTGGTGGTGAAGTCTCCTTTTGCTGAAAGAAAGGAAAAAATTAACATGTCCAGTCACATGTTATAACCTTTTAGCAGAATTAATCAAACATGGTCAACAAGTCAGTCATTGACTTTGACATGCCATTCTTGTGGAGATCAAGGTGATATAAAGTCATTCTACTGTAAGCTACATGGAGATCAGAT
This sequence comes from Vicia faba, assembly GCA_948472305.1. Taxonomy (NCBI): domain Eukaryota; kingdom Viridiplantae; phylum Streptophyta; class Magnoliopsida; order Fabales; family Fabaceae; genus Vicia; species Vicia faba. Next base: position 805,127,195 of record OX451736.1, on the reverse strand, counting down.
ATCTTCAGTTTTCTCTTGGGGTGAGGAAGTGAGAAAAAAGAAAAGACTATTAATATGGGGGTAACCTTCAATTCTCATACGTGCTCAAGAAACTCAAATGGTAAAAACAGGAATGTTGAGAGTTGGTGTGATGGGCATATAGAAGGAGTTAAAAAGTTAGTGTTGAATAATAATTTCCATTCCCCTGGATCTTCAAACAGGGTCAATAGTGAAATCAGAGGAGTTGGGAAACTGATGGATTCAAAGACCAGTCAAAATGATTAAAAACTATGGCATGAGAAATTTGGACATCTTCATCTTAGAAGAATGAAGAAATTCATATATCAAGGAGCAATTACAAACATGCCTGAGCTAAAGATTGAAGAAGGGATATTCTATAGTGAGTGTGATGTTAAATCTCTATTGATGATGTCACACAAAATGTTGCATCATCAGACTACTTCTTAAAGGTTAGAACTTCTTCATATGAACTTAATGGGACCAATGCAGGTTAAAAGTATGTGCAGTAAAAGATATGTTTATGTGTTCATAGATGATTTGTCTGGATACACCTGGATAAAATGTCTTAGACAAAAGTCATACGCCTTTAATGATGTTATTGTGAAAATTAGAAGTGAAAATGACAAAGAATTTAAGAAGGTAAAATTCTCCAAATTTTGTGCTTCTAATAATATTAGTTATGTGTGCTCTCAGTAAGGAGAAATTGTTGAACAATTAACCAAGGGGATTATAGAATCATCTAGAGTCATGCTTCGTGCTAAGAGGTTACCTCTGAATTTTTGGGAAGATGATGTGAATACTGCATGTTATGTTCGTAACAGAGTTTCCTTGACAAAAAATACTTCAACCACTCCTTACGAACTATGAATGGGAATGAAGCCTGGAGTCAATTATTTTCATATTTTTGGAAGTAAATGCTTCTACTGGACATACAAAGGTAAGAAATGGAAAAATAAGAACATTATGGATGAAGGGATATTTATGGGTTATTCCTTCAAGAGTAGGAATTATAGAGTTTTCAACTACAGAACTGGAATGTATGTGGAACCTATCAATATAATAGTTGATAATTTAGTTGTTGAAGAAAAGGAGAATGTCAGAGATAATGTTGAAACATCCTATATCCAAATTGATGAAGCACTTGGAGAGGATATTTGTGAATTCACAAACTCCAAACAAGTGAATTTTAAATCCAATACAAGTATGTCTATTGAGGAACAAATAGAACACACCCGAGATTTGATCAAAAGTCACCCTAATAAAGGTAGCATCATTGAAGCAAATGATGAAATATTAAATGGATGTGCTACCTTGAGGAAAACAGGTGGAAGTTTCTCTGATTTGATGTTAAATAGATACGATGTCAAGAGAGATATCATGACATTTCACAATGAAGATTTGAATTCCTTCAGATATCTTGTTCAACATGACCAGTACAAGGATCTTGGTAGTTACCAGCAACTAATTAGGCATCTTGTCGAAGGAAAAAATGACACTTTGGAGCTTATGGACAACAAGGAACAACTTGGTGTTATTAATGACAGTGCGATTGGAACTTGTACTATTGAATAGTTATAACAATTACTGAAAAGAGGAAGTGCAACTTCTACTTCATTCTTCCTCTATGTTCTAAGGCATGAGATGCCTATTGCTGGGATTTTTAACTGGATATAAGGTATTCGGCAAGATAGCGGGGCTGGCTATAGCACCAAGAAATGCAGAAGGCTTTTTGATAGGGGCGGGAGGCTCTTTGACATAGGCAAGAGGTGGAATACTACCTGAAGCTGACCAAGAGTTGTGTTTTCATCTGTGTGCTTCAATTTGTGAAGTTGCTAGGGTGAAATGTATATTTCCATTCTTTTTGCTTGAGTGCATTATATATTGAAGTGTTTGTTTTCTGTGTTTCCACTAAGTACATTTACTTTGTCTTTATTTTTGTCAATATTTTGGCTAAAAGGGGGGAGTAAAGTGTTGTCCCCTATTGTTACATCACATGTCTTAACATGTTGATTTAGCATTATGATAGAATTGTGTGGTACTTCTTGCAGGAGAGTAGTTGTGTGTTTGGTTGCTTCTGCAATCATTGAGGGGAGCATGAGTTTTCATGTTTCTGTGTGCTTAAGCTGCCGCTGCGGCTGCTATTGTTGTTCCGCTGCAAGCACTCTAGTGTGGGATTTGTCCTTGAGGGGGAGAGCTTGTTATGTGTGACAGGGGGATTTTTATTCATGTATGTGTGTAAGAACTTCTTAGTTATGTTTTTACTAAGTTTACATGATTAGCATGTAGCTTGTGGTTGTGGTTTTATTCCTCTCTCCAATTAAATTTGGTTTTTGGTTGTTTTAGCCAAAATTTTCCAAATGGGGAGATTTTTAGTTCCATGGTTCTATGGTTGGCTAAACTTTGTCTAAGCATGGTTTTGTATTGGTGTTAGTTAAGATGGTGCAACATCTTTATCAACTGCCATAACCGGTTTGACTATTATAAAGTTTTCTGCCACATGTCACAAAAGATGTTCTGACTTCCTGACGTTGATGCAGCAGACGATGCTTTTGGATATTCTTGAAGATTTGATTTGACTATATGAGTATGTGATATTCTGTACTTATTATAGGAGTAGGTCAACAAAATATTTTGTTAGAAACAAGTGTAGATTTGATTGTTACTAAAAAGGATCGATTAAGACTTTTTAGGAAACTATTTATGAAAATTGTTTCTATTTTTGCGGAGAATATTCTGTAGAGATTTTTCAGCTAAAGCATGGAGTTAATTGAAGAATCCAAGTTAGTCCAAGCCCAACTACAGAAGCTTATATAAGGAGTCGTCGAATACCTAGTTTTTTAATCATAGTTTTTATTTTAAAACCTTGTGAAAAATAAGGGTTTAGGGTTTGGTAGTTCCTTAGGTTCTCCATTTGTTTTTGTACATCCTCATGCATCTTTGATATATTTGAGTTGACTGATTGTTGTTTGTTCATCAAGCTATTGTTCTCCTCGAAGCAGTGAAGCAAAAGTTGAGAATTATTCTTGGAGGAAGCTTTTAAGCAACTCCTAGTATTTAATATGGAAGTGTGATCTTCTTATTTTTAATGTTCAGGTTGTTTTGATTGTGACCTGTTTTATAGACAACCCATGTGATTGGGATAGTTCTTTTATCAATGCGGTGATTGGAAATGGGATATCGATTTCTCATATCTAGGGAGGATCTAGGTAGAAGTTGCACTGGGTAGGGATTAGGCGCGAGGTTGTAAGCTTGGGACTACTTTATATTCAAACTAATACTAGTAATAGTGGATTTCCTTCCTGGCTTGGTAGCCCCTAGAGTAGGTGAGTTGGCACCGAACTGGGTTAACATATCATTGTGTTCTTTCTTTTTCTGCAAGTTATAATTATGTTGTGTTATTTTTTGATGTTCTGTTAGCGGATGTCATAACATCTATTGTGACATTATGTATTGTTAAGATATTAGTCTTGAATTCTATTTGTGTACGTGGCAGAATTCAAAATTCCCACTATCAAACCATAAGCATCAACATGTGTAAGGAATTCCTACTCAAAGCACCAACTACAACATTTGCTTTAGCTGGATGATAACTCAAATCGAAATCATAATCCTTCAAAAGTTCGAGCCATCTTCTCTGCCTCATATTCAACTCTTTTTGGTCGAACAAATACTTTAAACTCTTGTGATCACTAAACACTTCAAACTTTGAGCCAAAAAGGTAATGTGTCCAAATATTCAAAATAAACACCACATCTGCCAACTCTAAGTCATGCATAGGATAATTCCTTTCATGAACTTTCAGTTTTCTAGAAGCATAATAAACAACCTGGACATTCTTCACCAGTACGCCACAAAGGCCCATATTCGACACATCTTGATCGGCTATTTATGTGCGTATAAAATCTAACTGCAAGTGCACAACCTATCATGTAGTTTTTAAATATATTGAACCACATAGACAAGTAGTCAAATATAACATTGCTAATTATTACAATGTTTATCTAAAGCAATTAAATTTAATAAGGGGAGTTTGAATTGCGTAAGTAAATAATAGAATTTAAATACAAATAATATAATAAGTAATAAATGAGATTTGAGAGAAAGTATTGGAATAGTGATTCTATAAGTTAACAGCACCCTTATTTTTTCCAAGTAGAATTTCCAATGAGGCAATATTTTCTATTTTGAAAAGGATCAGTTTAATGGGAATTATCGCTTTCGCGATACAGAACCATATTTACCCACTAATTTATACCTTTCATCGTCACTCATGGTTGACGCTTATTGCATTAAAGTGGTAAACATATCTTTAAGAAACTAAACTCCTTTCTCCATTGAAAAGGGGATTTGATCAGAAAAGCATAATTTGAAAAAGGTCCTTAAGCTTTCTCTTAAGTACTGGATCCTAAACCTATAAACGTACGCGTTCCTAAATAGTTTTAAAACCAACAACTAGAAATATTAGAATTTCCACATTAATTAGGTAAAAGGCTTTCGCTGAGTTTATTAACTAAAGACTTAATAATTTAAATCACTTGTACCGGATGACTTTCACTCTTAACTGGTGTTTTTGATGTCTCACTTTCGTATCAACATATTAAAATAATCTTTAGTAACATTGTTAAAAACCAAAACATCTCCAAAGGTAATTTCTACGAAAATGAAAATAAGATTGCATTTGATTACCGGTTTCACATTCCAACACTTATAAAATTAGCTTCACATGATTATAACGTAAGTAATTGCGATGAATTTGACAACATGATAAGACATGACAAAAAGTGCAGTTTAAATGAAGGTAGAAAAAGAATGGTAAATTAATAAAAGCAATAAAGGGAAAGTAACATAACTAAATAAAGAACCTTCTCCTAAGAGACTTTGGTCTGATACATGGAATAACTTGAAGTGAATGTTGATAATCATTGACAGAAGATAAAACATGCAGAAATAAAACTTATATAGGGTTACTCTAAGCTAGATACAAACTCAGTCGAACAATGTAATAACCCTTCGGTGTGAAGAGTTAAAGCTCACATATTAGATAATATATGACTTAAGTGTTGCATTAATCTTGGATGCCCCAAATGATGAAAATAACGACCTATTTATAGGAAACTGAAACCCCTAAATTCACAAAAGTGCCAAAAAAACATGGGAAATATTTTTGAAGTGATTTTCGATACTTGGGGAGCAGACCAGACTCAATTGCAACAATTCCATATTTATGACCTATCGAGACCGCCATAGGCTCATGGAGATTTCCATGCTTTGAAAATGGGCAAGACTTGGTCTTTTGATCTAAAGCAGGTGGACCACCCATGGCCACCATGTTGTGAACGTCATGGGGATCACCCTCAGTGTAGACAAACTCCTTTTCTTTGTTTTTTGTTTGTTTCAGTTTGTTTCTCTGCTCATGACCTGTTTAGGACTAAATACCTGAAATGTATACAAAACCAACATAAAAGAGGAAAATGCAAAGTGAAATAACTCTAAACTATGCATTAATTAAGTCAAATAAATGGTGAAATATCATGTTATCAAATACTCTACCACTTAAAAAAAATTTTTTCCTCAAGCAAAACAAAAGTAAACATTGACAACAAATAGTAACTTAAGGTGTGAATACTCTTCTTTGGATAAAATTAAATTAATAGGTACTAAATCACAAAAACAACAGCATCGTAGTAACACATTCAGAATTTTTTTGGGCGTAAGTCTCTCTTATCCAAAAACCAATCTGAATTATATCATTATGCTTAAACCTAACTTACTCATCTTATTTCACATCCTTTTCATTCAATTTCGATCACATTAAGCTCGTTATCCGTACATACTCATAGTAAGGAGACTGGTTAGTGACTCTGATCTTTTTACACGGGGGGGGGGGGGGGGGGGGGGGGGAGGGGGGGTCTGGTACTTTTTAAACGGTGTAACCCCTTTGCTTACGTCATCGTAGTTGCGAGGGATCCGACCATAATCGTCCCTACCTAGTTCAGCACCAGAAACCTATGAACCAACTAACAACATGTTTTCTCTATTTTTGTGTGTTCCACAATCGTTGGGTTAAATGACCGGCCGAGGGTCACTTAACTTAGAAGGCACATTCCCTATTTTTAAAGCATAAGATAAAATTAGGATCATTCACTTATATTCAAGGACTTCCTTACGTAGACCATGTTTAGGCTAGAGTCGACTGCTTTTAAATAAATTACTTTACGGACTTAAATTGGATGAGAATTCAAGGCTAAAGCATAATAATTATATAGGACAATTTCTATAATCAAGAGACATATGGTGTTAAAACGATATTAGTATTTCAGTAGATTTCCCAATTCTCCATAATCTGAAAGGTGTTTCGTCTTACTCCTCTAAAGCATAAGTCCAGTTCTCCCTATTCCGGACATTATTACTTTCTGAGTTATGTAGGTAGAAATGGTGGATGACCCCATTCTTAATGAGGAGTTTGTATTCATTAATCCTGAAGTATACTTTTCGTATCAAACCCTTTTCAAGGAAATGGTTCATGTCCAGGAGTGTGTATCCACAATGACGAACTAAGTGGGAAAGCTTGTTTCGCAACTAAAGAGCATAAGAAATACATGTAACTAATCCTCCTACATGAATAGGTCCTACTGAAGATTTGGCTATTCCAACTAGGTTTTGAATGAGAAAGGTACCAGATATGACACAGTCTTCTTCGGTGATGCAATATAGAATATAAAACTCTTCTTCACTTACTGGCTCACAGGTTTCACTTCTATCAAAGAATGTTTATGCTAAGATCATCGGAAAGTATTTAAATGATGGATTCTGGATTCGGTTTGAAAACTGGAAGGTTGGGTTGGGGTTTTCATATTGGGGGATAGATTTCAAGAATTCTTCTAAGGTATCATTTTGTTAGACATGTGAGGATATTTTTGGTTGGATAGTTGGACCAGTTTGGAATCCTAAAAGGTGTTTGAATGTTCGATGGTTTAGCTCATACTCTTGCCTAAATAATCTGAAGGAAATGCGGCAATGATTGAATCCAAGACCCTGATAAGGATTGTAAACAAGTGAGCTGAGGAATTTGAGGGTAAGTTTTTTATAGGTCTCATATTTGAAATTTACAAATTCCTCCCATTCAATTTGGTTAACAATATAGTTAAAGATTTCTACAATTCATAAGGCTCTCATGCAAGTGGGGTCAGGGTACCTAGTGGGTAACATGGGTCTTTCATATAGGTTTGCATAGCATTTCCTTCGATTATCATCTATGAACTGAATTTCCTTGTCATCATAATTCTGCATCCTGGAAAAATAGGTAGAATAAACTATGTAGAATGTTGAACCTTGAAACATATGAAATCAAACAGGTTCGTCTTGTTAGAAGAAGTAATTCACAAAATTAAAGAAATAAAAATAAAATATCACGGGTTTCCTCCCATGCAACGCTTCATTTAATGTCGGTAGCTCGACTAAATTAAATAAAACTACTGAGGTGCAAACGAATTTATAGAAGAAACGGATTGTTACCAGGGCCATCTATCGAGCCATCTGTCATATCCTTCACTTTTTCTTTTCTTTCCACTATAACGTGGTTCATGACTTAGATATGGTGGGGATATTAGTGGCTCTAATTTAGGCACACAATACTTTGTTTTGGTGTTAATTCCTTCTCTAATTTTATGATTCCTTGGTTTTTCTATTTTAATTGTAACAACATTCCTTTTTTACGGATAGCATGTTCTAGTTTTTGAATAATTTAGTGGAAAAGGATTTCTAGTCGATTCTTTATTATAACTCCCTTTTATTAATTTATTGACTCCATTAGGTTTTCCTATTAGGTCAACCCCATATGTTGTTGTACCAACATGTGTTTGTGCAAGTGACGTTATTTTTGTCCCTTATTCCTTGTTACAAAGTACTAATACTATAGGTAGTTTGAGTTGTTACAAACCTTCGCATCATATATTCTAGCTTAGAGATAGCTTGCGAATTAACAAAGTTTTCTACCAATATTTCACGGTTTGGTTTATAAGAATATTGTGGACCCTTAAAATATCTAAATTGGTGATTGTAAATAGGATTTGGGTGATCCATGCCTTAATCTAAACGAAGTGAAAAATAGGTTACAGTATTTTGATGAAATCGGTCCTCGAAGACGGCGCCAAAAACTCAATCGGCTATTTCTGAGAATATAAAATCTAACTACAAGTGTATAGCCTATTGTGTAATTTTAAAAAATATTGAACAACAGAGACCACTAGTCAAATCTATCGTTCCTAACTGTTACGGTGTTTATCTAAGGCGATTAAATTTAATAAGGGAAGTTTGAATTGTGTAAGTAAATAATAGAATTTAAATGCAAATAATATAATAAGTAATAAATGAGATTTGACAGAAAATGTTGGAATAGTAATCCTATTAATTAAAAGCACTCTTACTGTTTCCAGGTAGAATTTCCAATGAGGAAATATTTTCTATTTTGAAAAGGATCAATTTAATGGAAACTGCCGCTTTCGCGATATAGAACCATATTTACCCTCTAATTTATACCTTCCATCGCCACTCATGGTTGGCGCTTATTGCGTTAAAGTGGTAAACATATTTTTAAGAAACTAAACTATTTTCTCAATTGAAAAGTGGATTTGATCGGAAAAACATAATTTAAAAAGGGTCCTTAAGCTTTCTCATAAGTACCTGATCCTAAACCTATAAACGCGCGCGTTCCTAAATAGTTTTAAAACCAACTTTCTAGAAATATTAGACTTTTCTCATTAATTAATAAAAAGGCTTTCGTTGAGTTTATTAACTAAAAAATTAACAATTTAAATCACTTGTACTAGAAGGATTTCGCTCTTAACTGGTGTTCTCACTGTCTCACTTTCGTAGCGACTTATTAAAATAAGGTTTAGTAAGATTGTTAAAAACCAAAACATCCCCAAAGGTAATTTCTACAAAAACGACAATAAAATTGCGTTTGCTTAACGGTTTCACATTCCAACACTTATAAAATTAGCTTGACATAATTATAACTTAAGTAAATGCATTGAATTTGACAACATAACAAAACATGACAAAAAGTGTGGTTTAAATGAAGGTAGAAGAAGAACGGTAAATTAATAATAACAATAAAAGGAAAGTAACATAACTAAATAAAGAACTTTCTCCTAAGAGACTTTGGTCAGATACAGGGAATAACTTGAAGTAAATGCTGATAATCCTTTACGGAAGATAAAATGTGCCGAAATAAAACTTGTACAAAGTTGCTACAAGCTAGATACAGACTCAATCGAACAATGCAATAACCCTTTGATGTGAAGAGTTAAACCTCACAGAATTGAAAATATATGGCTTAAGTGTTGCACTAAGCTTGGATGCCCAAAATGATGAAACTAAGGACCTATTTATAGGAAACCGAAAACTATAAAACAAAAAAAAATGCCAACGAAACGTGGGAGAGATTTTTGGAGTGATTTTCGATACTTGGAGAACAAGCCAGGCGCAGTTGCAACAGGTCCATATTTTTGACCTATGGCGATCGCCATAGGCTCATGGAGAACGCCAATATTTGAAAATGGGAAATACTTTGTATTTTGACCTAAAGCATGTGGACCACCCATGGCCACCATGTGATGAACGCCATGGGGTCGCCATCAGTATAGACAAACTCCTTTTTCTCATGTCATAACATTATAATATACCATAAAATATTCACTCAGATTAGGAAAAGTCATCACCGAAGCAGTTGCCAACTTCTTCTAATTTCACAAAAACTCTTTTCACGTGCAACATCCTACACATACGTTTGACCCTTTCGAGTCAACTTAGACAACGGTAATGCCAATTTCGAGAAGCCTTCGATAGAACCTACGATAGTTACCTGCTAGACTAAGAAAACTTCATATCTGAGTAAAAGACTTTTAAGTCTTCCATTGCAACACAATATCAACCTTAGAAGGGTCTACAGAAATTCCACGACTTGAAATCGCATGGCCAAGGAAGCTCACTTCCTTCAACTAAAATTCACATTTTGACAACTTGGCATAAAGCTTCTTCACCCTTAACACATACAAGATAATCTTAAGATGTTTCTTCAACTCAACCTATTCTAGAATTGATATCCTATAAGGAGCCATATAAATTGGAGTAGTATTGGCCATCAAGTCTATAAAAAACTCAACCCCTCCCTCCAGAGACAAGTCACTGATGTCATCTTGAAACACTTCTGGAAAATTACACACAACTGAAAGCTCCATCATCTTAGCTTTGATGTCGATTTACAAAGTAGTAAAAAAATTTGCATCATCCTTCAAGAGTTATTCTACTTGATTAGAAGATAAAACACCAACTTTTCACCTTCTTCGAACTTGAGCTCAAGCTCTGGAGGCATGTCACAGATATCTTCAGGAAAAACATCAGGAATCAGACAACATTGGCATATCACTAGCCTCCACAATGCTCTCTACTCTCAAAGAAGAAAACATCAATAATACATGATCGTTATCCCTCAAAGACATCTCAACTTGAACGGCAGACAAGAACCTTGATTCGGCGCTCTCTTAGGGTTCGAGAAACAACACAACTTCAACAACACTTACCTTGTTGCAATCAGCAGCACACCGAACCAACACTTCACAACGGAAACATCTTTGAGAAGAAAAATCTTCTCTGTTACTTGTTTCAAGATAAATGATGCATACAAACGGTTAGAAAATAAAACAAGCACCGACAATGTTACACACATATGTCGCGTACTAAGGAAAAAACAACATTAGACAACCTGGTCGGACGAACTGACCTGCTATAATACCACTAATGTAACACCCTTCTAAAACCCCGAAAAATTAGCAATTAATTTAATCATATAAACACAACCACAAGGGTGTCACACATCATAAGACATCACAATTAGCCTGCCCCATAAAACGGGTTATAACAAAACATGTTATCCCATATATTCATACATTGGATGTTTACTAAACATCCAAACCCATATGATTATTATCACATATATTTATAACTAGGATGTTTACACGATATCCAAACTCATTTGAATTTGTTACAACAGAATCATCAACAAATAATTAAAATGAGAACATAACAACATACATTGAGTATTACACTCTAACTTTAATAACATCAACAACTGTGTCATAAGCACTTAACTCTAAACAATTTAAAATTTCTAACATAACAAAATTCATTTAAAGCTTCAATCATGACATCATAAAAATATGGAAACCCCAACTCGATGTTACATTATCAGAGCAACATCCACTACTAAAATAGTAACTAATGAGTAACTTCAATGGGCTAGCTTCAACTTACGCCCACAAGATCTACTTCTGAGTATCTGCGTGTTCCCACGTAGAGACAACATTCAAACATAAGGGGTGATTAATCATAATCAATCATAAATAATATAAGAGAAAAGTAAACTTTAAAAATTATAGTATATAATTCAACAACATCAATATAACATATACTCACACCTTCATTCATCATAATTAGTTTACACATTATCTTCATCATAAAATTCAAACATGATCATATAACAATCACAAGTATTATGGTATCATATTTCATCTACAAAACTAATGCAATGCCACATAGGATGTTAATGCAACAATACTGACACGATGCATATGATACCAAATATTAACACACAGGTTCATCTCGCTCCATGTTCCATTACCATTAGATACAGGATCCACCACCATGGGATCTTGGTTCACTCTTGAACTGGAGAATACTAAATCTCTAGTATCACCATAGGTAACACTTCACTGAACTCCCTCATACAAGGAATTTTAGCCATTCAAACTCGAACCATCACCATAGGAAACAAGGCCACGACATTATTTAGAGCAAAAGTTCTACAACATGGATGCATGAACACTCAACATGCATAAAAACATCAACGTTATAATATATATCAACACAATAATTGCACTTGAACCATCACCATAGCAAATGAGACTTAAACATAATCCATTTGCACTCAAACCATCACCATAGGAAATGAGGCTTCAACGTAATCAACATAATCAATTTTCACTCGAACCATCACCATAGGAAAAGAGGCATACGACAAAATTTAGAACATAAAGTTCCACAACAAAGGTTCATGAATCACAACATGAAGAAACAACATCATCAACAATTGACACCATAAAAGCAACATCAAGCTTCATCATTATAACAAATCATCATGGTACAACATTATCACGACATTACAATAACTCATTAATAGGACATATAAGCAATCAACTTACCAAACATAATCGGTATGTAATTAGTATTCAAACAATTAACCTAACTAAAATATATTATAGTTGTGTTTATTATCTTTCTAACGCTTCAAATTGCGCGTCAAACAAAGTTAAGGAGCTCAAGTTATGTCATTTTAAATTTCCAATTTTTTTGTTTGCAACAGTGGTAACTGGTTACACTCAAAGGCATAACCCGTTACTGGCTCGAAAACAGACTAGAAACCCATTTTTGAAGTTCTAACCGGTTACACTCAGTTCAGTAACCAGTTACAAGTTCGAGAACAATCCAACAACTTATTTTTCATCATTGGAGGCCTTCCAAACCTCCGATTTCAACTCTGTAAAAAGTCTCGATCTCAGAAATCAAAATACTATAATTATGTAACAATTAAAAAAATAATATAACACCTATTTAGAGGTCCTAACATCATACATACCTCATACAACCCTCAGTTTAATGTTTATGATTTAAACCCTCATAACTCAACAATAGGGGAAAACATATCAACAACCAAAAACAAAATTGTCACACATATAGGCAAGCGAAACTCATTATGTAATATTTATATCACAACAGTATCATCACCAACCATTTCATAACATTCATCATCAATAAAAAAGCTGAACTAGAATTCTACTCTACCCTTCCCTAATACCAATCATAATTGAAAATAATTACCCACCATTACATTAGAATTGCTCTAGGAATTGTCTTCTCACACTCTAAGGATGGATGTTCTCTTGTTCTTCTATGCCTTGCATCCTTCACCTTTTTCACTAACTTTTCACGTACCAACAGAAGGACCTTGCTTTTCTCTTAGTTTCCAATTTTATTTAGTAACATTAGACCCATTCTATGATTTTCCTTAAATTACCTAACTTATCCTCATATAATTACTTTATTGCCCATTATATATATATATATATATATATATATATATATATATATATATATATATATATATATATATATATATATATATATATATATATATATATATATATATATATATATATATATATATATATATATATATACTTTTAAATATTTTATTTTTCTTATTATTTTATTAATAAACCACATACTATATTATTTAATTATTCTAAATAATTCTAACTTAAGAACTTATATTCTCACCAATAATCCAACTAACACAATATCATAAATTACACAATATTTCATGAATAAACCCAATAAATCACTAATATTCATAAATTAACACATAAGCATCATAATTCTAAATTTGAGGTGTTACAGTTGCCGCTATGATATTTCTTGAAGATTTCCTTACAGCAAGTGGCAGTCTCTTTATTTGAGAAGCTTGTCTAGTCTCTGCATATCAATCCCTTTCTGAAGCAAGTGGCTACCTCTTCATTCTTTAATAGAGAATCTTGTTACAGTTCAACATTCAACAATACCAACTCATTCACCAACAGGTGGTTGTCTCTTTATTTGAAAAGCCTGTTATGTTCAACAATTCAAGTCAAGATTTTAATCTTCAACAATCTAACCTGCTTAGATCTTTTTTAAGCATTCCCGATAGAGTTTTTGATTCTTAATCCTCAGTTATTTGTGGTCCTTTCCAGGGGTAATCCTTGGTTAAAGAAGAAATTGAGACCCGTTCCAAGCATAGACTACAAGTTTTAGGAGGTTTGTTATCCTTTCCAGACGAAATCCTTGGTTAAAGAAAAAACTGAGAACCGTTCCAGGTGAAGACCGGAATTTTTGGGAGGTGTGTTACCCTTTCCAGGAGGATCCATGGTTAAAAAAGAAATTGAGACTCGTTCCAAGCGTAGACCGGAAGTTTTGAAAACTTTGTTACCCTTTTCCAAAAGGAATCCTTGGATAAAGAAGAAGCTAAGACCCATTCTAGGTGGAATACCAGAAGTTTTTGGAGGATTATTATCAATTTAAATCTTGTCTCTACCTTCATCCATTATTTGGTAGTATAATGTCATCTATGAGTCAGTATTACCTGTTTTAACTGTTTTCTATGGGTGGGTTGTATCTTGTTTCTCTACCTTCATTTATGAGTTGGTAATATACAGTCATCTATGAGTCAGTATTTTCTTGCTAACTGCCTTCATATAAGAGTTGGTAGTATGTCCAGATCCTATTTATTTCCTTCATCTATGATTTGGTAGTAATTCCTTTTTCTGATTGACCACTCATGGGTTTGTTCTCCAGAGAATAAACATCTCTTGCTCTTCTGCATGTCCCTAGTGCATTCTTCCATTGTAGTTTGTTGTATCATGTCTTACCCAACAAGATGTATCTATCTGACAGACTCTTTTCTTTACTTTTTTCTCGACCAGATTCGGGTTGTAGTTTATCTACACAAAGTTTGGTCTCCCGTAGAATTTTTCCCGCGGAGTCCTATCATTTGCATCATATCATAAGCATTTTTGTGGCATCTTAGGACCAAAAATTGGGTCTTCTATATTCAAGTATCTTCAATCCCGTTGATACAAAAAGTTTTAATCTTCATATCTTTGGGTAGAGGAAACTTAAATAGGGGAATCTGTCACATCCAAATTTCTACCCTTAAGATTCCACCTATCATCATTTGTATTTCATCAAGATCATCAGCATGGTACCCTACTAATATTTTGGTTTGTCTTTTGAGAGAGATCATCAAGCCCCTTGTGTTTCTTTTCTTTCTTTTATACCTTATGCTAAGCTAACCCTTATTCAAAAAGCAAAAATATGTTTTTCTTTGCTTTCTTTTGTGCAAGGTAGGTTTTTTCAATCAAAGGATCAAGTGAAGTTGCTAAATTAGGGTTTTGATTCTCAAGTTCAACGTTTGGTCAACAAGTGGTCCATCAAAGCTTATTCTTCAAAGTATGACCTAGAATCTTAGGCTATATTCAAGTCAGGCTTTATTCCATATGGTTTAATCAAAAGATGTTCAAGTTAGATGCTTTTTTTCAAGTTGATTCAAGTTAGGGTTCATGTGTTTATTTCCATACCCTTCTCATTCAATTCTCAAGCAATAATCAAGGTTCTTCAAAGTATATACAAGATTCCCTCATTTGATGTTCACATGATCATTATTGAGCCTTTTGGATGAAAGAAAAGTCAATAAAAGTCGAGTTAGAACACCATTGGTTGACATAAAATCAAGTATGGAATGTCATTTGGTATAAAGAGCGTAACACTTTAACTTATTAATATTTTTTGGCCTTTTTGAGCCAAATGTCCCTTTTGATGTCATCTATAACTTTACTTCAAGGGTCAAATGCCAATTTAAATTCTAAGTTCATTAATTTTGGAAATTGCTCAACGGCCATTTGTGCACAAAACTAGGTTCAGGACATGTTTGACCTAATTTCAGACCTGTATATTAATGCCACGACCTCAACTTGAAAATCATGGCATTTTCAGCTCAAGCATCCTTGTGAGTTGGTTATTTTTATATTTAAGTCCTTTCCAATGATAGGTGAAATTCTGGTATGTAGATATCAGATGTCCTAAGAGATGTCGAGACACTGATATCTGATCAAAACATAATGATAAGATAAATATAATTTATGAGTACTAATATTAAATGAACACACTGAGTTATTAGATTATTTCAGTGTACAAAACACCTACTCTGGGGGCTACCAAGGCAGGGAGGAAGATCACTAAATTGTATCAGTTCGTAGACCCACATGAAACTATCACCAGTTTATAATATACTCACCTAATCATTATCCGTGCTTAACTTCTACCTAAGAATCACCTAGGTATGAGACCCTTGTCGAATCCCTTTCAATCACAACAATGATGAAAAACACTAATACTTAGAAAGTTTCAAAAGTTATACTTTAAAGACACAAAATCACTAAATGCTTAAAAGCTTATGAATGATTGAAAAAACTTACAAATCAATAGAGACAATCCTACTCTTATATCAAGAATGATATTAGAGAGGCTCATAATTAACAAGAAAACAAACTCTAAAATCTCACTAGTGTTAGAACATAGTTTGGTTCTACATCTAAGTAATAGTTTTGATGATAACAAATACATGATATATATATATATATATATATATATATATATATATATATGTGTGTGTGTGTGTGTGTGTGTGTGTGTGTGTGTGTGTGTGTGTGTGTGTGTGTGTGTATGTATATAAAGAACAAATATGCTCTATGATAATGTATCTAAATATGCAGAGAAGTTCTAATGAAAGAAGCATATAAGACGATGAGAGAATTACTTTTTAAAACGCTGATTAGACGAAGCGTAGAGGCTTAGAAGCAAATCCATGTAACACAGTCAATAGAAGAAGTTTTAATGGTATAACTTCTGAAGCACCAAAGCTGCAAGTTAAACCTTGATACTCTTATAAGAGAAGTTCTATAAGAACAAAGGAAGTCTCAACGCACTCATCTATACTAACGTTCTAAAGACTCAGCACGTAAGCTCAAGCTATACTCTGATAAGTAAATATTCTGAAAGTGTAAAGAAGCTTCAACGTGTCTGTCTAATCCAAGTTCTAATCATATGAATATCAAGAAATTCTGAGGATCCAAAGTGTCAACAGTAATATTCTCATTCCAGTAAGATCTAAAAAAAAGAAAAGTTTTGATGCGTTACAACTCATTCATTACAAAACAAAGAATAACGGCTGGAACAAAACAAGATCTGTATTTTTGGAAAGTGCATTAACAACACTTTATCAACCTTCAAAATTCATCCTATCAAGTCTCATATGCCTCGCCTATATAAAGGAGTCTTGAAGAAGAATCAAAATAACACACTTGCGCATACAAAGATATGTCTTCACTAGCTCTCTCTTGTGCTTTAATCTTGTGTATAAATCATAGTTATGGTATAGTTTTTTAGAAACACTTTTTTACACACTTTTGATATAAATTTTGTAATACCTTGAGAAACCAAGTTGTGGTTTAGTCTCAAGAAGACATTGACGGTAGTCATTGTGTTTGTGTAATCAAAGTTTTTTATTAGTGAATTAAGACATCTTTTGAGAGAGGCGAAATCATCTTGGTGGGTGGACTGGAGTAGTTTAAGTTCAAACGAACTAGGATAACCAAATGTGTCATATTGTTTTATTTTTGAAAACCCCAATTCACCCCCTCCCCTTTCTTGTGTTTTTCTATCCTTCAATTGACCTCAGAGTGCCTGGTTCACGGTGCTAACACTTAACTGTGTCAGAAAAAGATCATAGCAAGAAAAACACTATGGTGGGACCAAGTCAGATCATCAGCAATGATAACTATGATGAGAAAGACATAATCAGCGGCAAACCTCCAATCTTTTATGGTGAGAACTTTGATTACTGGAAAGATAGAATCAAAAGTTTCTTTCTAGCTTATGACACTGATCTCCGGGATATGGTAACTGATGACTACATTCGACAGAAAGAAAATGACAAATCAACAAAAGAAAGAATTCAAAAATCATCACAAGGTCAGAATAATCCTTTTGAGAAGATCACGAATAGAGAATCATATAAGAACATGTTTGACTCTCTGAGAATGACGCATGAAGGAAACACGCAAGTCAAAGAAACCAAAGCTCTTACAATCATTCAAAAGTACAAGGCCTTCAAAATAGAAGAAGATAAAACAGTTAAGACAATGTTCTCATGGTTTCAAATTCGGGTTGTTGGGCTAAAAATTTTGGACAAAGGGTACTCAACAGCAGATCATGTAAAGAAAATCATTAGAAGCTTACCCAAGAAATGGAGACCCATGGTCACAACCTTAAAACTAGCCAAAGATCATAACAAAATATCTCTTGAAGAACTAATCAGGTCTTTGAGAAGTCACGAGATAAAACTAGAAGAAGATGAGCCCCAGAAGAAAGGTAAGTCTCTTACTCTTAAGTCTAATAAAAAATATGTGTGATACGGTGGCAGAAACGGACTGTTTTGGAAAGTGCTGGTTTGCATTTTGCGTTTGTGTTTGCAAAATGTCGCGGTAAGCAAGAGTCGCCACCGGCTTTTATTTTATCCAACCGGAAAGGAAAAAAGCACAGAAAAATTCCTTTTTTGAGATTTTGAGTACGGGGGGTAGATTATAGAAAGGGAAGGTATTAGCACCCTTTCTATCTGTAGTTTTCTACGGGCTCTTAGGTACTTACTCATCATTTTCCAAATTGCTTCTGTGTTTGTTTGATTTGAAAAGTTTTTGTTTTACTTCGATTTAACCCTTGCTTCTGTCTTCAAGAGTGTTACGAAGTGTTTTTGAAAACTTTGTTTGAAAAGACTGTAAGTGTAGAAAAGTTTGTTTGGATTGAGCAAGTACTTAAGAACTAATCTACCTACTCGAAAAAAGAATTGTTCTATGTTCGTTTCCTTTAGACAGCGCTATCCTACTATTAGTGAGTAGGTAGCACCGTCGTTGGAGTTTTAAGGGTCAATTCAAAAGGGACGTACGATCACTAAAGCAATGTTAGGACGTATTAGTAATAACCCTAATGTCTTAAGATCAATAATCGAGGCAACAATTCTGAGGCAACCTTTCCGAGGCAACTTTGATCTTTGAGACAAGAGAGCGACCACTAAGATACCCTATACTTAATGATCGTTTACCGAATGCAACCAAAGTGAGAGTATACCCTAGGAGTGCGCATGTGCGTGTGATTCAATTTCAATTTTATTATCTTTGCACATTTAGGGTTTGCTAACCGTTTTAAAGTTAATCATACATTCTTGTCATGCATCCCTATTATCATACATCTAACAGTTTAATGTTTGCGGAATTTAAAGTGCGGAAATAAGCTAAGCTATTACAAGGCTTCGGGTATTACTTACATAGCCAAAAACAACCCGTAAAAAAGAACGATAAACGAAAGTAAAAATTCCTAATTAATCTATTACAACTTGTGAGAAAATACATCAATATGGTAAAAATAAATAAATGCGATGAATCGAGAACGAGAGAGAACTAGGGTTTTGACCCCGTCTAACCTAATCGAAAGAAACAATTATTTTTGTTGTTTTTAATTATTTAAGAAAAAGAATGAGGTTTTCAAATTAAATACAAAATTAATTAGTAATTGAGTTAATTAAAGAAAATGACTAAATTTAACCTATTTTTGTGTTTTTGGTTATTTTAAGAAAAACAAAATAGAATTAAGTTAGAAACAAAAACCATAATTGTTCTAATTGTTTTTAATTTATGTACAAAATAATTGAAGTTACCTAAAATTAAATAACCTAATTCAATTAATTTTTGTATAAAAAATAAATATCCTAAATCTAATTGGGTGAAAAATATTGTTTTTATGATTTTTTTTTATAAAAAGAAATAATTTTTATGTTAATAAAATAAATAAATTAATTAAATAAGGTAAATATAAAAAGAAAAGAGAATAGAAAATGGGCCTGAAATAGCAATTTAGGGGGGTGTGAGTATCAACTTCTGGGCCCAAAACAAGTATCCATATTGACCTCCATGCTCCCATGCTTTGCATCGACCAAGGCCTATGATGGTCCTTCATATGATGGCCTTTAGATCTGGCCATCTGGAGATCCAAAGGTTGAATCTTGAGGATGCATGATGATCTCCCAGCCTATACACGTGCCTGATTATGGAAAGAAAAAATATATGAAATAATTGGGGGGACCTGGGATTCGAACCCAGGTCCTGAAGCCTTTTCTAGTCACCTGGCTACCAACTACGCTGCACGTTCTATTTGTATATAGAATAATAATAAATGGTAATATATAACATATGCAAGTTAGTGGGGAAAATCGCCAAAATTCAAATGACCCAGTAAAATGGTGCCACGCAGGTCGTCCCCAACCTCGCTCCGTTGGTAAAAGTCAAAAAGTTTTACCTACGGACATATGTCCGTAGCTACAACCTTGGCTCATTTCAAAATCTTCCATGGGTATGATAAATGACATTTAAAGCCATAAATCAACTCGTCTAGACCTGCTGAGTATTATGATGCCCTTTTTGTGGGCCAATTTCACCTGTACACAAAGATCCTAAATCGAGCCAACAAAACCTAGCAATGGTAAATTCTGATACAGTCCATAAAAATGCAATTAAATGTTACAGATAGCTTGCAAATGCTTCAAGGAGCAAGAATATGTAAGTATTTCATGCTATCAATGCCAAAATCATGCAATTCGATTTCAAGAAAAGTTCAAGGTCGTGGCTGACTTACAGTGAGTTCTAGCGCTGAGAAAGACTTGTTCTTGATTGGTATAGCTTACTTGTGATCCCAGAAATCGAATGAGATGGCTAGAGGACCTTGAAAGTGCCTGGAAGTGCAAAATCATTTTACCACTTTTCTTTGTTTTTTTTAAGTTTGGTTCTGACTTCTCACGCCTCTAAAGCCTGTGTTTTAGGTCTGCAATTGTATACTATATACCAAGGACTGAATTAGGGTTGCAAACATGATCTCAATCTTTGCCAATTATTGATTTTGATCTTGATTTGATTCTCTTGAAAATCCTTCCAAAAATAGGCTAAAACCAATCTTTTTATGCACACAAAGGCCTTGCACTAATTCAATCACTTGCCAGCTAGATATAGGACCTGAAACATGCAAAATATCTTGAGGTTTCAATGATTTGGATTTTTTTTCATGATTTGTTTTTATTTAAATTGATTTAATTAAAATAAAATAAAAAAATAATAAAAATAGGATAAATACAAGTGGAAAGAGCTAGGGCTCATGGACCATGCTACCAACTCAAAACAAGTGCAAAAAGTCAGGCCCATTTGGCAAAAATTGTAATTTGAGGCAAAGTTGACTTTTGACAATTTTTCAAAAAGGGTCAACTTCACCAATGCATAACTTCCTCAATTTTGACTCTTTGAAGGTGTTCTTGGAATTTTTAGAAAGATTGAGATGTCCTCTAAGCAAACATTTTGGTCTCATCTCAATTTGGTATTCCATGTTCATGTATGAAGCTTTGACAAAAAAGGTGTTTTTGTTGACTTTTCAAAATGACCTATAATGTCCAAATTCATAACTTCTTGTGAGTGCATATTTTGAACTTGGGAGATGAATATGAATTGTATGGAATTGCATCCTTTTCAAAATGAGATTTGGATGGGTCATTTCTCATAAAGTATGTGAAAGTTATGCTTGGTCAAAGTTGAGTTGACTTTTCCTACAAAACCCTAATTTAGCAACTTTTGGGTTTTGATGAATTATGAGAAATACTTGATGAATCATGATCAACCCTTGATCAAATGATGAAATTAACTTTAAAATGATTATGTAGACCAAAAATCTTGAAGTTTGACTGTATGTAGGCCACAGTTGACTTTTGCCCTAGCACAGTCGATTTTCAGGCCTTTGAGCAATTGACTGAGCAAACTTCCTATGCAAGACTTCAAACTTGACATGAATGATCTTGAGAAAATATTAGGACAATTGTGAGAATTTGGGATCCCTTGGAATCAAGTATCTTGATGCAACATGAAACCCTAATTTGAGGTAGACTGCCTTAAGAGGGAGCTTGTCTGGTCAACTCTTGGACTTCCTTGAGCAATTTGAAGACCTCTCTTGAAATGTATTGAGAAATATGGGAGGGAAAATTTTGGGGTACAACAATATGAAACTAAAGCTTTTCAAGAAAAATAAGAAAAATATGGTGGATCTTCGTCAAGAGAAAATAAATTATCTCTTCTCTTTAGAAGAGTCCATCAGCTATGGAAGCACAGACAAAGGAAATTCAGAAACTCCAGAAGAACAAGTAATCATTCTAAATCATTCTCAGGATATCGAAAGTCTAGCAACAAAGGTGTCGTCTTCTATGAATGAAAAGAGTCAGGTCACTACAAAGGCGAATTCCCCAAACTTCATAAAGAAAAGCCTAATAAGAGTTATTCAAAGAAAAGAAGAAAAGTCTTATGGCAACATGGATTGACTCGGAATCTTGAGAAGCATAATCAACATCAGAAGATGAGCGTGCCAATATCGCTTTAATGACTAACATATCAGATGACACTAGTTCATATGAATCTGAATCAGACTCTAAAGTAGAAGAGTTATTCTCTTGCTTTTCTATATATCAATTAGAAGATAGTCTGTCTGGAATTCTTAAAAGATATCAGCAACTTCGAGTCAAAAACAAGAACCTGAAACATGTTCTAGTATCTGACTATGAAGAAACTAGTAAACTAAAAGTAGAAAATTCTGAGCTAAAAGAAACCATCTCAAAATTTTAAAAAAAAAATGAATATTCTATTATTAAAAATTAGTTACAAAAAGCTCAATAAAAATCGGTTTCAGAAGATTGAGGCATGTTAGTATGAGAAGAATATCTCAGATTAACAAACTCAATCTGGTCAGAGGACTTCCTAACTTAAAGTTCAGCTCAGATGCTTTGTGTGAAGCATGTCAAAAAATCAAGTTTCCAAAACCTTATTTCAAATCAAAAAATGTTGTTTCTACCTCTAAATCATTAGAACTTCTGCATATAGATCTGTTTGCACTAGTGAAAACTGAATCCGTCAGTGGAAAGAAGTATGGATTAGTGATCATAGATGACTATGGCAGATGGACATGGGTAAAGTTCTTAAGACACAAGGAAGAGTCATACTCTATGTTCTATACTTTCTGTAACCAAGTTCAAAATGAAAAAGAGTTTAGAATTGTAAAAGAAAGAAGTGATCATTGTGGGGAATTCGAAAACAAAAGTTTTGAAAAGTTTTTAATGAAAATGGCACTTCTCGTGATTTCTCTTGTCCAAGAACTCCTCAAAAAAAAAGAGTTGTAGAACGAAACAATAGAACTATACAAGAAATGGCCAGAACCATGATCAACGAGACTAACATTGCTAAACACTTCTGGGAAGAAGCGGTAACACAGCGTGTTATATTAATAATAGAATCTCAATAAGACCTATTCTTGAAAGACTCCATGTGAGTTGTGGAAGAGCAAAAATCCAAACATCTCTTATTTCTATCCATTTGGATGTACTTGTTTTATATTGAACACTAAAAAACATCGGAACAAGTTTAATTCTAAGGCACAAAAGTGTTTGATGTTAGGATAATCTGAACGGTCAAAAGGTTATAGAGTATATAACATAGAAATACGAATTATGGAAGAATATATTAGTGTCATATTTGATGATAAACTTGGCTTTCAAAAGTCATAGCAGGGTAAATCTTTTGCAAATATAGAAGTTCAAATTATAGGTACTGAAGACAGATCTTTAGAAAATAAAAGTTCCAAAACTTCAGCCAAATTCAGAAGAAGACTTTCCAAAATAAGACAATAGTTTATGAAGAATCCATCCAGAAAAGACAATCTAGAAGCAGCTTAGCACATCTTGAAAACATGATTCTGGGAAAGAAAGATGATCCAATCATAATAAGATCTACATTCAGAAATTTTGAAGAATATCTTACGATATTAGTGTCTCTGATCAATCCAACTTCCACAAATGAAGCACTTCTAGACAATGATTGGATCCTTGCAATGTAAGAAGAACTAAATCAATTTACCAGAAACGATGTGTGGGATCTAGTCCCTAAACCAAAAGGCTTTAACATCATGGAACCAAATGAGTCTTCAGCAAAAAAGTAAGTTGTTGTACCCCAAAAATTTCCCTCTCATTTTACTTAAAACATGTCCATTGAGATCCCCAAGTTGCCCTAGGATGACTATGAATTGACCAGACAAATTCTCCTCCTAAAGGCAATAAACCTCTAACTAGGGTTTCAGTTTTCATCAAGATGTGTTAGCTCCAAGGGTCTCAAATGTTTTCCATGGACCTAATATGTCCTCAAGATAATCCATGCCAAATTTCATGCCTTGCATAACAAGTTTGCTCAGTCAACTGCTCAAATGCCTGGAAATCAACTAAACTAGGTCAAAAGTCAATTGTGGCCTATATACAGTCAAACTTCAAGATTTTTGGTCAACATCAACATTTTGAAGTGATATCCATCATTTGATCAAGGGTTGATCATGATTCCTCAAGAAACGCTCCTAACTCATCAAAAGTCAAAAATGGAAACTTAGGGTTTCTATAGGAAAAGTCAACCAAAATTTGACCAGGAATAACTTTCTCATACTTTATCAGACATTTTTCCACAAAAGATCATTTTTAAGATAATCCAATTCTCTACAACTTCTCTTCAGCTCCCAAGTTCAATAAATGCCCCAGTTAAAAGATATAAGCTCATACATTATAGGTCCTTTCAAAAAGTCAACAAAAACACCTTGTGGGTCAAAGCTCCTTACATGAACATGGAAGATCCAATTGAAATTAAATCAAAAGGGTTGTTTAGAGGAAATCCTAAGCTCTCTAAAAAGTCAAAGAACTCACTCATAGGCTTAAAAATGAGAGACATGTGCATTGCTAAAGTTGACCAATTTTTGGAAAAATGCATGAAGCCAATATTGACCAAACTTGAATTTTTTCCAAATGGGCCCATTTTTCATGTTTGAAACTTGTTCCTAGCATGGCCCACGACCTCTGAGCTCACTCATACATTATTTTATTATTTATACTATTTATTTTGATATTTTATTCATTAAAATACAAAGTTAAATAAATAAATAATAGGAATAATGAATGATATGATTTGGAATCTTTTTCTCATCAAATAATGGGCAAGATGTGTTGGCATATCAAGGTAAAAAACGTGCAAGCCAAGATGGGAAAGGATGTCCAAAAATAAATATTTTCAAGTGAATATTTGAAATAAATCTTGCACTCAATGCCATGGATATTTGCTCTTTTTGTTGACCTAATGAGATACATTATATATGCACAACAAGTCCATACCTAACACATATACGCAGCTGCCTCCACAAACCCTAAAATCTTTTCCAAAAATTCAAAAAGAAAGTGAAACTCGTATTAAACAATGTCAACCCTTTTGAAGAAAAACTAAGGACCCCAATCTATTCCTTAAGACTCTAGGAGTCCATCCCTGTCAATCTCCAAGCTCGTAGCACTCCCAAACACCCAGATCACACATCACCGATTAGGTATATTTCTTAAATTCAAAAATATTTCATACTATGATATAAATCGTTTCTATGTTTATATCCATGTTTGCACTGATGATTGTGAATGTTTAGAGCCATCACATGGTTAGTTTGACGTAGGGATGAAGCTTTGCCATTGTTAGTGCAAATTTTTAGACGAGCTTCGTATTTCCCTGTACTGGGACATTCAGACCAAAAGGACATCACCACTGGATTCGCAGTTTATGATTTAGGGGGGTAGGTCTAATTTCTGGTCCAGAATCATGCTATTTTGCAGGTTGGAGATTTCAGGTCGTCAGAGACGATGGTGGTCAACCACCGTGAGGGGTAGTTTGACCCTCCTTGCGCTGGTGTGGCTTGACAGTGTTCCTTGATTGGTTAATTTAAATTGCAGGGGCCCACTAAAGATGCACGCGTTGACAACTCAACAATAGTGTTGTTTTAATATTATGTTGTTTTGTTTTGTTTATATGTAAGAATGGGCAGCATGGTCCAGTGGCAAGAACAATGGGTGTTAAGGCATTATGTGTGTGGGAGGTCAGGGGTTCGACCCCTACCACTTGCATATTATTTTTCTAATTTGTGCATGCAGATCTAGTAATCCAAGTCCCAGTGTGTCCACCATGCGCTACTATCTCCGTACTATAGGATCTCATCAAGGCCATATCAAATGTTCCAGATCCAGACGCCCACGGTAAGCCCTCAGGGAAGGGAAGTATGGGATCACACGCAGGAGTATGGGCCAACAGATCTGGGCCTTAACAAAAATTCAGTCAACAACCCCCAATTTGGTTTCTCACTCCAGGCCCATCTTTTTTTTTTAATTTACTTTATTTTCCTTTTTTTAATTAGTTTATATTTTTTAAATTCATTCTTTTTAATCATAAAATCAACAAAAAATCACAAAAAAAACTAAGATTTAGGGTTTTTTTTAATTAAAATTAATTCTTGCAAATTAATTTAATTGATCTTAACTTGTTTTCTTTAATTTAAAATTAATTAGAAATTAGGTTAAATCTCATTTTTTTCATATAAAATACCAAAAATATTTTTGTTAAGCAGTTAAATTCTTAGGCTTTTAAACTTATTCCCATTTTAATTTTTGCGTGTTGTTATTTTTAGTACAATTATTTTCTCGATTATGTAACTGTTTCTCGAATTGTAATAGCCTAATTAGGATTTTTTACATTTCAGTCAGATATAACTGTAATTTCCCTAAAGCCTTGTAATAGCTGTAGGTTCCACTTTCCGTACTATATTGAATGCTAGTATATAAACTGCTAGTAATTAGGCGTATATGGCAAGAACTAAATAATTAATCTTAGATCACTAACATTAAGATGAAAATACTTGAAAAAAGCACACTATTGCACACTCACACCCTTAGGGTATTTCCCACTTTGGTTGCCTTCGGAAATGGTCATGTCCCTCGAATGTAGGAATACCTTAGCAAAGACCCTTAGTTAAAGTCATCATAAAGATCATAGTCCCTTAATGTCCCTCGAGTTGCCTACGAGAAATGATCTTGTCCCTCAATGTTGCCTACGAATATATGATGACAGTCCTTCGAACCGCTAAGGTATCTCTACATGTTCCCTTCAATGACCGTAAAAGTCCCTTCAATAGTCCCTCAACATCTAACGATAGGGCTACCTACTCAATAATAGTAGGATAGCACTATCAAAAACAACTTTTTCACACTACACTTTCAAAACCTTTTCAAAAAACGCTTTATCACACTCTTGAGGACTGATACAAGAGTTATCATAAAGCAAACAAAACCTTTCAAAACACACAAACACGAAAACAGTTTTGAAAAATGAGAAAGTATCTAAGAGCCCGTCGAAAACCACAAATGGAAAGGGTGCTAACACCTTCCCTTTCCATAATCTACCCCCTTACTAAGAAAATCTCGAAAAAGGTCTTTTTCTGTTATTTTCACCCTTTTTATAATTTGGATAAAAGAAAAGTCGATGGTGACTCTTGCTTACTGCGACATTTGTGAATACAAAATGCAAACCAGTATAACAGTTGGTTCTGCCACCGTATCACAAAACTGGCGACTCTGCTGGGGATAATTATAAAAGTGGGGTTTACCTTAGGGTCTAGTTCATTTCTAATCTATTTTCTTTGTTTGTTTTGATTGCTTTACTTTTAAGGGTATTTATTGGGTTACTATAGATCCTACACCCGGATTTGAGGAAAACTTTTAGGTAAGTAGCAATAGATCGCAGAAACTGTGCAGGGTATACAGACACAGTTGAAGCAATAGCCACGATGATGCGACACTTTGGTGTGTACCGGTTGCCCTTGAGTTAATCAAGGAGGATACGGGGCCGCTGCATGGTGTCATGAAGCATCAGCTGACCTTAGAACCTTAATTGAACAACTTGGCCATTAGGACGTAGTGAGATAGCCGTCTTTGATGTATCCCTAAAGTCGGCTGATACTCGATGCTACACTCATTGAGATTTGACTTCCGAGTTTTGTTTAGTGGCAAGTCAGTTGTCTATCAGAAATAAACTTATGGGAAAGATTAGTGATATTGATATCCCTTAGAACTCGGTAAATATTTATAGGACAGGTTGAACCAATCAAACTTCAAGAGGGTATTACCTTAAAACCCATGCAAGCCTTAAACCTAAGGTATTTGTGTGATTTGCTTGTGCTTGCTAGATCTGTGATTTCTTAGCATAATCATGACATCATAACATGGTATATCATACTAACCATTTCAAGGATTTTCTAGGGCTTATCTTTGTCTTGTCTTGTAGGACATGGCGCCCGCTCGAAGGAACGCTATCCAAGTAAACCTTGTGAGGGTACCCCCTCAACACAAGGATTTAGCATCAAGGATTACTGAAAGCTCTTCCTTCATTGAAAGACATGTTCGACTTCTTAACTTGGTCACCTCAAACTCTGATGAAGAAATGATAAAGGTGCTCTTTCAGTTCTTTGACCCGTTACATCATTGCTTCACTTTTCCCAATTACCAATTAGTGCCTACTATGGAGGAGTTTTCTCAGTTATTGGGGGTAACTATCCTTAATCAGTTACCATACAATGGTATGGCTCTTCTCATCTACGGGGTGGTGCTATTTCCTAATCCGGATCAACTCATAGATGTGAATGCGGTCAAGGTTTTTCTGTCTCATAATCTGGTGCCTACTTTACTTGGAGATATTCTATACTCTCTGCATACTCGCACTCTAAAGAGAAGAGGGACCATTCTGTGTTTCACTCCTTTGTTGGCTAGCTAGCCAACAAAGAGGGACCCTTCTGTGTTTCACTCCTTACGCATTCGGATATTCATTGGTGTTCTCGATCCTTGGAGAATGTTAGCATCATTGATTGCTGTGGAGAATTCCCTAATGTCCCTCACTTAGGCATTAGGGGAGGAATCACTTATAATCCCTGTTTGGCGTTGCGATAGTTTGGTTATGCTAGAAGGGATGGTCCTCATAATGCACTCGTCCAAGGAATCATATTTGACTATGAGAATGATGTTCAGGGTTATCGTAAGAGGTTTATTCGAGCTTGGGGCATGGTAAAAAGAGTTGATAGCAAGACACTGGGGCACAAGAATTCCATCCCTCTTAAGCCTTACCTTAAATGGGTGTGAGCTCGTGCTCAATGTCTTATGATGCCTTACCCCGCCGTCTTACCTGTGATTATGGAGTCAATTGCTGAGGGAGACACTCCTTACATTGTTCTTCATCCTGACATGCCAACTGATTTCGAGGAGCTGCGGAAGTCCTGGATCCAACTCAAAGAAGAACAGGATACCTTTGAAACCCAATTCTATGCCAGCGAGAAGAAGGGTTTAGAGCTCACCAGATTAATTCACGAAGAGAAGAGTATAAATGATTACATTGCACCAAAGGGGATGCACCTGTGGGACCCTTGAGTCTTTTTTTGCTTGAAGAGTTTATTTTTGCTTTGTTACTTCCTTTGTAAGCCCAAGAGGCATCATGGCGGCCGGTAAAACTTCTTAATACAATTAACGTTTGTTCTCTTTCTGTTTAAGCAAATTTAAGTCTTAGAAATCCTTGAAAACATTGCATGCATAAATCATACATATCGTTGCATAAACAGGTTTCAAAGCAGGTTTCTCATCTTCTTCGCTGTTTATTTCAGCAATGGCTCTCGAACAAACCGTGAAGGATTTACAAACTCAAAATGCTCAGTTTCAAAAAATGACCATGGCTCTGGCCAAAGGGAAAAAGGAACTGAAAGCCCTGATTGTCAAAGAGAAGACCAAGAAACCCAAGAAGCCAGCTAGTATGGTTAATTTGGGAAGGAGGTTCAGAGGACCGTTAAGGCAAGTTGTAGATCTAGCATCTTCATCAAAAGAAGGAGACAATCAATAAGGGGAAACAAGAGTAGCAGTATCCTCCGGCCGAAGAAAAATATAAACAACTGGAGGATCGTCTAAATACAATGGAAATCCAGAAGGTACCTGAGCTGGATTTTAAAGAGCTGGGTTTGGTTTCTGGTGTTGTCATCCCGCAGAAGTTCAAGGTTCCGGTGTTTGCCAAATATGATGGGGTCTCATGTCCCAAGATGCATCTCCGATCTTATGTGAGGAAGATTCAGCCTCACACTGCTGACAAGGACTTATGGGTCCACTTCTTTCAAGACAGTCTATCAGGTACTCAACTAGAGTGGTTCTGTCAAATAGAGGGAACCAATATTCGTAACTGGGAAGAACTGGCTACTGCTTTCTACAAGCAGTATCAGTATAATACAGACCTTTCTTCCACCCGTAAACAATTCCAAATTATGTCTATGGGTTCGAGCGAGGGTTTTAAATACTATGCTCAGAAGTGGAGGGACATAGCATGAAGAGTCCAACCCCCCCCCTATTTGATAGGGAGTTAGTGGATATGTTTTTGGGTACCCTATCTGGTCCATTTTTCAATCATCTGATTGGAAGCTCCTCAGCTGGTTTTACTGAGTTGATTTTGACGGGAGAAAGAGTGGAAGCTGGGATTAGAAGTGGAAAGATTCAGAAGGACGCCTCTTCAAGTGCGGGAAAGAGACCTTTCGTAGGAAAAAAAGAGGTCAGTGTTGTTTACAATCAACGAAATCTTGGCAGAACTGAGCACTGTCAACCTCTAGGGACTGTTATGATATCCAAGCATGCAGCTACTCAACAATGAAATAATCAGCCTAGAGCAGAAAGACGTGTTGAGAAATTCACCCAGATAAATATGACTTTGTCTAAAGTTTTGCCTCACCTACTGAAATCCAATCTGGTTACCTTGAGGGAAGCTTCCAAGAATCCCAACACCGCATCTCCTCGCTACAACCCAAATGCTCGTTGTTCTTACCATTCAGAAAGTTCAGGCCACGATACAAACGGCTGTTGGGGTTTGAAGAAGAAGGTGCAAGACCTTATTGATGCAAATGAGGTTGAATTTTATCCCCCTGAGACTCCCAACGTCATAACTACACCCATGCTTAAGCATGCCTGGGAATCAATGCTATTGATGTTGTCTCTGCCACAGAAGATGCTGATAGTAACTATGACATAGATAGCTGGATCTTCCCTACTACCAACGGTGGACCCAGTAACTGGACGGCTAAAGACATTATACCAATTACTTTTATTCATAAGTAATTGTCTTTCTTGTTTTCTGATATGTAATAATTAAACAATATAAAATATATGGCCATGTGTCTTACCCGGGGCACAATGGTTTATTTGTGAGGGTTATCATGTTTCAATCTCATATGTCATTAATAAAGCATTGGACATTTTGCATACAAATTTTGCGCTCTTTGTTTTTTCTTTTCTTCTTTTTTACTTTGTCAATACAAATATGCTCTTACACACACTCACGTATCAAACTGCAGATCCATATCCACCCTGGATCCCATTGATAACGGTTCTACTATTGTCGGTTATAACTTTGAAAATCCGATCAACCAAGCCGAGGACGAAGGTGAGGAAGATTTTGAAGTACCCAAAGAACTTTCCAGACTGTTAAAGTAGGAAGAAAGGGCTTTACAGCCTCACGAAGAGCCAGTTGAGACAGTAAATTTGGGCATAGAAGAGGACAGAAAAGAAGTCAAGATAGGTGCAAATTTAGAGCTTAGTGTCAAACAGCGGTTGATACAGATGTTGCATGATTATGTCGAGATCTTTTCTTGGTCGTATGAAGACATACCGGGGCTAGACACTGATATTGTAGTTCATCGTCTGCCGACTAAAGAAGATTGCCCTCCAGTAAACAAAAGGTCTGCCGTATGCACCCTGAAATGTTAGAGAAGATCAAAGCAGAAATGATGAAACAATTCAATACTGGGTTCTTAGCTGTCACCTCCTATCCGCAATGGGTTGCTAACGTAGTCCTGGTGCCTAAGAAGGACGGAAAGGTACAGATGCATGTGGACTACAGAGATTTGAACAGGGCAAGCCCCAAGGATGACTCCCCACTTCCCCACATTGACGTTATGGTCGACAACACTGCACATTATAAAGTCTTTTCCTTGATGGACGGTCTCTCTGGCTATAATCAGATCAATATGGCACCCGAAGACATGGAGAAGATAACCTTCGTCACACAATGGGGCACTTTCTGTTACAAAGTGATGCCGTTTGGATTGAAGAACACTGGGGAAACCTATCAGTGAGCCATGGCAGCTTTGTTCCATGACATGATTCACCATGAGATAGAGGCCTATGTTGATGACATTATAGCCAGGTCTCAAACTGAGGAAGAGCACCTTGATCACCTACAAAAGTTGTTTGATAGGTTAAAGACGTACAAACTGAGGTTAAATCCGAACAAGTGCACCTTTGTGGTAAGATCTGGTAAACTCCTAGGTTTCATTGTCAATGACAAAGGTATTCAGGTAGACCCTGTAAAGGTGAAAGCTATAAAAGAGATGCCGGTTCCTCGCACTGAGAAGGAGGTTATAGATTTCTTGGGACGCCTAAATTACATTGTCAGATTCATTTCCCATCTAACTGCTACTTGTGATCCAATCTTTAAACTCCTGAAGAAAGATCAAGTGGTAAAGTGGAATGAAGAATTCCAGATTTCCTTCGAGAGAATCAAGGAATACCTTCAAGAGCCTCCAATTCTAATTCCTATGATTGAAGGAAGACCTTTGATAATGTACTTAGCAGTGTTAGATAATTCAACGGGGTGCGTGATGTGGCAGCATGATGAGTCTAGTTGAAAAGATCATGAAATATACTACCTTAGAAAAAAGTTTACCGACTGTGAAACAAGATACTCACTACTCGAGAAAACTTGTTGCGCTTTGGCATGGGCTGCTCGCTGACTGAGACAGTATATGTTGAGCCACACTACTTTGTTGATATCTAAGATGGATCCGATCAAGTACATCTTCGAGAAGCCCGCTCTCTCCGAAAGAATAGCAAGATAGCGAATGATCTTGACCGAATACGATATCTAATACACGACCCAAAAAGAAATCAAGGGAAGTGTATTAGCTGATCATTTGGCACATCAGACTGTGGATGACTACCAATCCATGAACTTTAAATTCCCGGATGAGAATAATATGTTAGTGACTGACTGTGAAGAACCTGGACCGGATGAAGGGCATGAGGAAGGATCCCTATGGACTATGGTTTTTGATGGATCTTCCATTGCACTCGGCAATGGCATCGGTGTTGTAATCATATCTCCCGAGGGATGTCATACTCCTTTCACCGCCAGATTATGTTTCAACTACACCAACAATATGGCGGAGTATGAAGCATGCAACATGGGTCTCAAAGCTACTATTGACCCGGGGATCAATTTCTTGAGTATTTTCGGAGATTCGGCCTTGGTAATAAGTCAAATCAAAGGAGAGTGGGACACGAAGCACCCTAATCTCATCCCTTACAAAGAACATGTGTTGAAACTGCTTCCATATTTTGAAGAGGTAACCTTTGAACATTTTCCACGAGAAGAGAATCAATTAGCGGACGCGCTAGCTACTATGTCATCTATGTTCAAGGTCAGATGAGACAACGAGGCTCCTCAGATCACTATTTAGAGGTTGGATGAACCAGCATACTGCTATGAGATTGATACTGAAGAAGTAGCAGACAAACCTTGGTTCCATGAAGTGAAAAGTTATCTCAAGGCTCAAGATTATCCTGAGGGAGCATCTGTCAATGATAAGAAGTTTCTGAGATGGTTCTCCACAAAGTTCTTCCTCAGTAATGGAATCCTTTACAAGCGCAACTGTGACTCTACTTTACTTCGGTGTGTAGACAAGAGCGAAGCAGAATGGATTATGGAAGATTTACATGAAGGTACCTTTGGCACCCACTATAGTGGACACACCATGGCTAAAAAGATCCTACGGGAAGGATACTATTGGTCCACTATGGAACCAGACTGTTATCAGCATTCCCGAACTTGTCACAAATGCCAGATCTATGATGATAAAGTACATGTACCTCTGGTCCCCTTGAACGTCTTGACGGCTCCCTCGCCCTTTGCAATATGGGGCATTGACATGATCGGAGAGATTAGACCTACTTCTTCCAACGGGAATCGCTTCATCTTAATGGCCATTGATTACTTCACAAAGTGGGTTGTGGCTGCCTCTTTTGCTAATGTTACCAAGAATGTTGTGGCGCGGTTCATCAAGCATAACCTTATCTGTCGGTATGGTGTTCTAGAAAGAATCATTATGGACAATGGTAAAAATCTCAACAATACAATAATCACCGAACTATGTAAACTATTCAAGATCCAGCATCATAACTCTTCTCCCTATCGGCCGAAGATGAATGGCACTATTGAAGCTGCTAACAAGAACATTAAGAAAATCATATAGAAGATGACAGTGACATACAAATACTGCCATGAGATGTTACCATTCTCTCTTCACGGGTACCACACCTCAGCACGTATGTCAATAGGGGAAACACCTTATTCTCTAGTGTATGGTATGGAGGTTGTCCTACCTATTGAGGTCCAGATCCCTTCTTTGAGAATCATGAAGGATGCAGGTTTGAATGAAGAGGATTAGATCCAGTCTCGACTTGACCAACTAAATTTGATTGATGAGAAAAGGCTTACTGCTGTCTGTCATGGTTAGATGTACCAAAAGCGAATGATCAAGGCTTTTAACAAAATGGTCATACGCCAAGTATATCAAGTGGGTGATCTAGTAATCAAGCTCATCATATTTCCACAAGGTGATACCAGGGGAAAATAGTCTCCCATGTACGAAGGGCCATTTGTAATCAAAAGCATATTTCCCGGTGGAGCCATGATTCTAACCACCATGGATGGTGATGACCGTCCTCACCCTGTGAATGCGAACATAGTGAAAAGATATTACGCATGAATAAGGACCCGCTAGTTGACTGGCCTAGGAAAAAATAAGGGCATCCCAGCTAACCAAAAGGATTCGGGCAAAAATTAGGGATGAATACAAAAAATGTGTACACCCGGTAAGTCGAAAACTTGAAAAGGCGGCTTGGGCAAAAAAGGGGATCCCGGTGGACTGAAAACCCAAAGGGCGGTCCAGGCAAAAGTTAGGGATTTAAAGCGTATAACTGTGTCCCATTAGATCACCTTGTGACCAGACTTCAGTATCAACTATCAAGTTCAAACGGTACCGATTAATCCAGTCAGCTTTGGACAAGTAGCAATGTGATGAGACACTCAAGGACATAGGGGAAATAGCAGAATTGAAACTCAATGGGATTATTACACATAGTTGATTTCTCTCTGTACACTATTTTGTATAGTTTTCATTTTTATGACAGTGTTCTCCTACTAGAACGTCACTCTATTTGTATAAAAACGCCTGTTATAGGCAAAATTCAAAAATCAATACAAATTATTTCTTCGAAAGTACAAAACTATTTATTTTCCATCTTTCTGTTTTGTTTTGCAAAAATGTCCAGTGACTATTTTTGACATATGCATTGGAATATGATTACTATTGACAAATACTTGCATAATAAACAAAAAGATAATTGCTAATGACTTTAAGAAACGGGGCAAAGTCTAAAAAATCCATTTGTAGTCCCGACAATTACTCTTTCCAGCCGACACAGGGGCATCCTCTTGTCACATCCTTAACATATGTCCAAGTGATGCTTATATCACCGTAGAGTAGAAACAACAAAAAATTTGATCTCTTCTTCCCCAAGCAGGAACTACCTCCTCTAGCAAAATTCCCTCAGAGAGCTGAAATCCGTATTCCACAGCTGAGTTTTATAATCTTGAACAGTTTATAAAGCCTTATCCCCGATAGAGTTTATCTCTCTAGCTGTAGAAGTTTATTCCCCAACAGAGTTTATTTCTCTACATTGGTAAAATCATCTGACACAGCATCTTTCTCCCCCACAGAGTCATCCTCAAACAGGAGTCAAGATCCCCGACAGAATATCCTCAAACGAAAATAAAAAATCCCCAGAAAATCATATCCATTCATCATCCCTAGAGAAAATGAAAGAATCACTTTCCTAATCTACCAAACAGCAGTCCAGGATTCATCTTCCCAGTACTCTCCAACAGCAGTCTAGGATTTACTTTCCCATACTAGGAGATATCGCAACAACATTCCATATTCATACATCATGGCATGCGCATACACATCGCATACGGCATAATCTCATTTATTTTGAGAATGTCATCACACAATGCATTTCATACAACATGACATTGCATATGACTAATTCTTTACCTTTTCAGGAAAGATCAATCAACAAACACCGTCGACTACTTACATGACCTGGTAGTCTTCTCAAAAGCTACGTCTGACGAAGGGTTATTTCAGCATTTTCCTCAAAAAGATATTCTCAAAAGACATTCCTCTGGTTCAATAAAATCAATACTAAGATTTTTTAAATTTCTATTCCAGTTGAAGTTAATCCAAGACCTTTTTCTAGTTTAGTTAAATCGACACTAAGATTTTTATGATTCCCATTCCAGTCAAAGTTAATCCAAGACCTTTTTTTGGTTCAGTTAAATCGACACATATTTTTCGGATTTCCATCTAGTCAAAGTTAATGCAAGACCTTCTCTGGTTCAGTTAAATCGCCACTAACATTTTTATGATTTCCATTCCAGTCAAAGTTAATCCAAGACCTTTTTCTGGTTCAGTTAAATCGACACTAAGCTTTTTTTATTTCTATTCCAGTCAAAGTTAATGCAAGACCTTCTCTGGTTCACTTAAATCACCACTAAGATTTTTCTGATTTCTATTCCAGTTGAAGATAATTCAAGACTTTCCTCTGGTTCAGTTAAATCGACACTAAGATTTTCCTGATTTCTATTCCAGTTGAAGACAACTCAAGACCTTTCTCTGGTTCAGTTAAATCGCCACTAAGATTTTCTGATTTTTACCTAGTTAAAGAAGCTAGAAAGCATGGAGTCCGACCAGATAACGGTTAATTTCATGTTCTCCCAGTAAGTCACTGTGAAGCCTGGAATACGACCAAATAGTAGTCAGCCTTATTATCCTCAACAAGCCGTTGTGAAGCCTGGATCCTAACCAGATAGCAGTTCACTTCCATCCCTCCAGCCAAGAGATGACTCCCCAGTAGAGTAATGGACAACTGAAGCTCCTAAACACTATTT
Source organism: Vicia faba (assembly GCA_948472305.1). NCBI lineage: Eukaryota > Viridiplantae > Streptophyta > Magnoliopsida > Fabales > Fabaceae > Vicia > Vicia faba. The sequence continues at coordinate 805,090,431 of OX451736.1, read as the reverse complement.
CCCAAAACATAGACCAACGTTCCTCAACGGAGTCCTCCTCAAAACAGGAATCCCCACCATGGAATATCTCAGTAAATCAGCATTGTTCTCTATATGGCATCTTTAAGCCCATCTGTGACGACTCTCCGTCATATTTTCTAGATGGAATCTATAAGCTAATCTCCGACGATCTTCCGTAATCTTTTCCAAATGGAATCTATATGCCCATTCCCGATATTATCCACTAATAGTGTTACTTCAGACGAGTGCAAATTTCTGGGCACTCTAGTGTCCAATCATCTTCCACCTTCAGATCACGAAAGGCAGGGCAACCAATCTACATCCTCAGGTTTAAGAAGAATGAACAGGGGAAGTTGTCGTACCCCAAAATTTTTCCACTCATTTTACTTAAGACATGTCCATTGAGATCCCCAACTTGCCCTAGGGTGACTAAGAATTGATCAGACAAATTAACCTCCTAAACGAAATAAACCTCTAACTAGGGTTTTAGTTTTCATCAAGATGTTTGAGCTCCAAGGGTCTCAAATGTTTTCCATGGCCCTAATATGTCCTCAAGATCATCCATGCCAAATTTCATGCCTTGCACAACAAGTTTGCTCAGTCAACTTCTTAAATGCCTGGAAATCAACTATATTAGGTCAAAAGTCAATTATGGCCTATATATAGTCAAACTTCAAGATTTTTGGTCAACATCAACATTTTGAAGTGATATCCATAATTTGATCAAGGGTTAATCATGATTCCTCAAGAAACGCTCCTAACTCATCAAAAGTCAAAAATGGCAAATTAGGGTTTCTATAGGAAAAGTCAACCAAACTTTGACCAGGCATAACTTTCTCATACTTTATCAAAAAAATTTCCACCAAAGCTCATTTTGAAGAGATTCCAATTCTCTACAACTTCTCTTCAGTTCCAAAGTTCAATAAATTGCTCAGTTAAAAGATACAAGCTCATACATTATAGGTCCTTTCAAAAAGTCAACAAAAACACTTTGTGGGTCAAAGCTCCTTACATGAACATGGAAGATCCAATTGAAATGAAACAAAAAGGGTTGTTTAGAGGATAGCCTAAGCTCCCTAAAAATCCAAGAACACCCTCATAGGCTTAAAAATAAGATACATATGCGTTGCTAAAGTTTACCAATTTTTGGAAAAATACATGAAGCCAATATTGACCAAACTTGAATTTATTCCAAATGGGCCCATCTTTTCATGTTTGAAACTTGTTCCTAGCATGGCCCACGACCTCTGAGCTCACTAATACATTATTTTATTATTTATACTATTTATTTTAATATTTTATTCATTAAAATACAAAGTTAAATAATTAAGTAATAGGAATAATGAAAGATATGATTTGGAATCTTTTTCTCATCAAATAATGGGAAAGATGTGCTAGAATATCAAGGTAAAAAACGTGCAAGCCAAGATGAGAAAGGATGTCCAAAAAGAAATATTTTCAAGTGAATATTTGAAACAAATCTTGCACTCAATTCGATGGATCTTTGCTCTTTTTGTTGACCTAATAAGATAAACTATATATGCTCAACACTTCCAGACCTAACACATATACGCAGCTGCCTCCACAAACCCTAAAATCTTTTCCAAAAATTCAAAGAGAAAGTAAAACTCATATCAAACAATCTCAACCATTTTCAAGGCAAACTAAGGTCCCAAATCTATTCCTGAAGGCTCCAGGAGTCCATCCCTGTCAATCTCCAAGCTCGTAGCACTCCCAAACGCCCATATCAAACATCACCGGATTGGGTATATTTCTTGAATTCAAAAATATTGCATATTGTTATATAAATCGTTTTTGTGTTCATATCCATGTTTGAAATGACAATTGTGAATGTTTAGAGCCATCACATGGTTAGTTTGACGCAGGGATGAAACTTTGCCATTGTTAGTGCAAAGTTTCAGACGAGTTTTGTATCTCCATGTACAGAGACTTTCAGACCAAACGGACATCACCACTGGATTCGCAGCCTATGATTTAGGGGGGTAGGTTTAATTTCTGGTCCAGAATCATGCTATTTCACGGGTTGGAGATTTGAGGTCGCTGGAGACGATGGTGGTCAACCACCGTGAGGGGTGGTTTGACCCTTCCTGCGCTGGCATGGCTGGAAGGTGTTCCTTGATTGGTTCATTTAATTTCCAGGGGGCCACTGAAGATGCGCGTGTTGACAAATCAGCAATAGTATTGTTTTAATATTATATTGTTTTGTTTTGTTTATATGTACGAATGAGCAGCATGGTCCAGTGGCAAGAACAAAGGGTGTTAAGGCATTATGTGTGTGGGAGGTCAGGGGTTCAACCTTTACCTCTTGCATATTATTTTTCTAATTTGTGCATGCCGATCCAGTACTCCAAATCCCAGTGTGTCCACCAAGTGCTACTATCTCCATACTATAGGATCTCATCAAGGCCATATCAAATGTTCCAGATCCAGACGCCAACGGTAAGCCCTCATGGAAGGGCAGCATGGGATCACACGCAGGAGTATGGGCCAACAGATATGGGCCCTAACAAAAATTCAATCAACACCCACCAATTTGGTTTCTCACTCCAGGCCCATCTCTTTTTTTTAATTTACTTTATTTTCCTTTTTTTAATTAGTATATATTTTTTATATTCATTTTTTTTAATCATAAAATCAACAAAAAATCACAAAATAATAAGATTTAAGTTTTTTTAATTAAAATTAATTCTTGTAAACTTATTTAATTTAATTGTTTTTAACTTGTTTTCTTTAATTTAAAATTAATTAGAAATTAGGTTAAATCTCTCTTTTTCATATAAAATACCAAAAATATTTTTATTAAGCAGTTAGATTCTTATGGTTTTAAACTTATTCCCGTTTTAATTTTTGCACGTTGTTATTTTTTGTATGATTATTTTCTCGATTATGTAACTGTTTCTCGAATTGTAATAGCCTAATTAGGATTTTTTACATTAAAGTCAGATATAACTGTAACTGCCCCGAAGCCTTATAATAGTTATAGGTTCCACTTTCCGTACTATATTGTATGCCTGTATATAAACTGCTAGTAACTAGGCGTGTATGGCAAGAACTAAACAATTAATCTTAGATCACTAACATCAAGATAAAAATACCTGAAAAAAGCACACTATTACACACTCACACCCCTAGGGTATCTCATACTTTGGTTGCCTTCGGAAATGGTCATGTCCCTCGAACGTAGGGATACCTTAGCAAAGACCCTCAGTTAAAGTCATCATAAAGATCATAGTTTATTAATGTCCCTCGAGTTGCCTACGAGAAATGATCTTGTCCCTCGATGTTGCCTACAAATATATGATGACATTCACTTCGAACCGCTAAGGTATCTCTACATGTTGCATTCAATGACCGTAAATTTCCCTTTAATAGTCCCTCAATATCTAACGATAGGGATACCTACTCATTAATAGTAGGATAGCACTATCTAAAGGAAAGGAGGAAAAGAACGCCTTTTTCAAGTAGGTAGATAGTTATTAAGTACTTGCTCAAAAAAAAATCTTTTTCACACTACACTTTCAAAACCTTTTCAAAAAATGTTTTATCACACTCTTGAGGACTGATACAAGAGTTATCATAAAGCAAACAAAACCTTTGAAAACACACAAACACGAAAACAATTTTTAAAAATGAGAAAGCACCTAAGAACTCGTGGAAAACCACTGATGGAAAGGATGCTAACACCTTCCCTTTCCATAATCTACCCCCTTTACTCAGAAAATCTCGAAAAAGGTATTTTCTGTTCTTTTCACCCTTTGCATAATTTGGATAAAAGAAAAGTCGATGGCGATTCTTGCTTACCGCAACATTTCCGAATACAAAATGCAAACCTGTATAACAGTCGGTTCTTCCACCGTATCACATAAGTGAACAAGCAGAAGTTGTCAAAAACAAAGCACGGCTGGTTGCACAAGGTTATATTCAACAAGAATGGATAAACTATATAGAAACCTTTGTTCTAGTCGCCAGGTTAAAATCTATCAGACTCTTAATTTCATTTGTTGTAAATAATGGCATCACTCTTTACCAGATTGATGTCAAAATTGCTTGCTTAAATGGTTACATTGATGAAGAAGTTTATGTGCACCAACCCCCTAGTTTTGAAAATAAAAAACATTCAGCGTATGTTTATAAAATTTAAAAAAATTTATATGGTCTGAAACAAGCTCCCAGAGCTTGGTATCAAAGACTAAGTAACTTTCTGTTAGAAAATGAATTTACCAGAGGGAAGGTGGACACAACTCTATTCTATAAACCATTTAAAAATGACTTTCTGGTTTGTGAAATTTACGTAGATGATATGATTTTTGGATCTACTAAAGCCTCCTTGGGGGAAGAATTTGCTAAGACTATGCAGGCAGAATTTGAAATGAGCTTGATGGGTGAACTCAAGTTCTTTCCGGTAATTCAAATAAATCAAACTCCTGAAGGAACCTACATACATGAAAGCAAATATGTTAAAGAACTTCTGAAGAAATTTGATTTGTAAGAAAGTAAGCCATCCAAAACTCCCACGCATCCTACATGGATTTTGGAAAGGGAGAAGGTAAGTAAGACAGTAGAACAGAATCTCTACAAATGTATAATTGGTTCTTTATTATATTTAACAGCTTCAAAACCTGATATTCCATATAGCATGTGTCTTTGTTCCAGATTCCAATTAGATCCTAGAGAATCTCACTTAACATCAGTTAAGCGAATTTTCAAGTATCTAAAAGGTACTACTATTCTTGGTATTTTTTTTAGAAAATATAGAGAATATAAATTAGTAGGGTAATGTGAAACTGACTTTGATGGAGATAGAATAGAAATAAAAAGTAATTTTGGAAGCATCCAATTTCAAGGGGATAACCTAATCTCATGGTCCAGCAAAAGACAATCCACCATTGCACTATCAACTGATGAGGCTGAATATATAGCTGCAGCTGGATGCAATACTCAGATGTTCTGGATGAAATGTCAACTTAAAGATTTTAATATATATGCGAGTAACATTCATATCCTCTATGATAATACTTCTCATATCTGTCTTTTTAAAAATCCTATTTTACATTCTAGGGCTAAACATATAGAAATTAAACACCATTTCATTAGGGACTATATTCAGAAGGGAATTCTTTGTTTAAAATTTATAGACACAAACCATCAATGGCCTGATGTTTTCACTAAACCCCTTGCTAAAGATAGATTTAATTTTATTCTGAAATACCTCAGTATGGAATTATGCCCGGAATAAAAGTGTAGTTTCTGTATATTTAATCCTCAAAAATTTTTAATTTATTTTTGTGAAAATATGAACAATAGTTCTTCAGAAGTGAGAAGGAAAATTGTTTAGAAACTATCCAAAAGATCTTAATGTTTTTCAAAAATGCTTCATTTCTAAGATAGAAGCAAGCAGATCACCATATCAACATTTTTCAACTCTAAACGCAAAGGCACTCTCTAGGGATAAACACGTCTTCAAAATCTGTAGGGTTGAAACGGTTGAGTTGATGCATTGAGGCGTGGGTCAAATCAGTAACTGTTTAAAATCTTCACGCCATCCCTCTTTTTTAGAAATCATTAATGCAATTAATCATTGTGTTTATGTTATTAATTAAAATTAAAATTCATGTTTTTCTCCCCGTTGGCTAATTATACTTCACTTTCTCACAAACACTCTCACACCTTCAGTCTCACTCACCCTATTCTTTATGTATTTTTTTCCTTCCAGTTTGTGTGCTCTCAAAATCCTAAGTCTATGAACAATAGCCTCTTTTCAACAAATATCTCAAGATTCTCAAATCATCATTTTTGGTTCATCCTCTACAACAAACGAAGAAAGGTGATCGATAAAATAGAAAGTGTACTATTTTTACCAATGCAGTAATAAAAGGAAGTTATCTCGTGTATCGATCTCGAGGACTACGTTAGAATTAACAGTGTTGGAAGTGATTCAATTAGACAAAAAGGGCATTGGTGCGGTTTGAAGAAAGGTAATAAAATCAGCTTTGTGAATCTTAAAACAAAAAGTAAAGAGTGATAACACAAAATGATGAAACATGCTATGGATAAGATGTATGAATTGCTCCGTAATGAACTGAACCTCCATTTAGACTATCTATGCTTATGTAATCCAATACCGATTCTCAAGAGTTGCTTCCCCTAATTCCTTAGTCGGAAACCATTGACATAAAATTTTAAATTCTAATTCCTTAGTTATTCAAACATATGTCAAGCACATGTAAAAGATCAAGAATTTATGGTCAACACTATTAGATCCTTATTCCTAAGAGAAATTAGCGACAATATTATACAAGTAGCGATAAAGTGATCGGTCAAACCTACTTTACCCATAGATCAATACCCTATTTTCCAAAAGGATAAGCAGTGAGAAATTGTATAATACAGTGAATATATAAAAACATTGATATTATAAAAATATAGCAATTCGATTCATCACAAAAGAAATTCAGGGAGACCCCCTAGCATTGGGGGGTTTAGCTTCACATAATATTCAAAGAAAATACAAAATCAAAGTTAAACATTACAAATAATGGAATTGCTTTGATCTTCAATTTCTTCCGCTCTTGTTGATCTTCATCATCCAAACCCTTGATCATTCTCGTTCTCTCTTTTTCTTCGTCTAAAAAAGTCCTCTTGTCCTCCTAAAAACTAGGTCTAAATAGTGTCAGATCACCCCACAGCTCAGTAGAAAGTCCGAAATATCCTCCAAGAATTCAAATAAAGTAATTTCAAAAAATCACTTTTCTGTCTTGCACCTGCCAACACGGGTCGTGTCAGGTGACACCGGCACCCGTGTTGGGTACTGAAATTCTCATACACACATAGCTTTCCAGGCATTCTGACACGGGCCATGTCATATGACACGGGCGCCCGTGTCAGCTACTGCAGTCTTCCTCTATCTCGTTCGTGCTAGCATTTTTCTGACACGGGCCGTGTCAGGTGACACGGGCGCCCGTGTCAGCTACTGTAGTCCTCCTCCATTCTCGTCCGTGCTAGCATTTTCTGACACGTGCCGTGTCAGGTGACATAGGCGCTCGTGTCAGCTACTGTATTTCTAGAGGAAACGCTTCGGAACTTGTCAGCTTCACCTCTATTCTTGTGCAATTTCGTCCGGACCTGAAAATACAAAAACCACCAAACCAAGATTTCAAAAGTACCTTATTTAAACAAAATTTGAACTAACTTAATGCAAATAAACAAAAATGTTAAAAGTAAAGTGCGTGACGAAAACAGTAGAAAAACTAAGTAAGGTGTTACCAAATATGTGGTTTCGGGTTAGATAATAGATAGACAACCAGACAGAAATGTGACCGATCACAACCCCAAACTTATCTCATAGCTTGTCCTCAAGCAAATCTTAAGTCCGCATTATAGGTTACCTCTGAATTTCAACAAACCACGTACCACTGAGACTATTCGCAATTCCCTTATTTTCTTCTAGGCCTTCCATTCTTACCCGACTTACTACAATCAAATACACTTTCAGAATTTAGCACCTCTTCCTCTGTCAGTTTTTCACACTCTCTCTAGATCTCTCAGGTTTAAGTGTTTATACTCTCATTGTCAAGGTATGCATCATCATTTACTGAGCTTGCACAACATCTGTAAACATAACACAAACACACAAAACATGCACTATACGAGGACTTTATAGGTTGTAACGATGCTAAGGGACACGGTGGGATACACAAAAAAAAAGGAAAACAAAGGGTTAAATGGCTCAGATTCGGTGTTATTTATCTCATAGTTGTGTACTTGTTATTCTGCAACTCACAGGGTAGGACACATAATATTCGAGATCTTTCAGTTTCTTCTCCTCAAATGGGTACTGGAGGAACTATGATACGCTCTCTTTTTTTTTATTCGGAATCTCGGTGATGAGTGCATTATCGCAATTTTTTTTATATTTTGTAATTCTATATATTTTTCTCTTTTTTTTTCAATCTCTTTGATTTTTTTTCCGAATGCACTCATTCACTCTTCTTTGCAAGCGTCACGACCCCAAACTTAGAGTATTTACACAAACCACAAAATTTCTAACACCTATATGAGCAAGGTAGGGAAGTGTTTAGGCTAAAGGTTTTATAAAATGCGGTTTTTTTATTTAAAAATATGGGGATAAAGCTCAAACTGGGGTAACAAGGGATAATGCATAGGGGCAGGCTCAACTGGCTCGGGGATAAAAAAAACAAGTGCCTCAGTGCATGTGTGTGTGTAGTATATATTCCATAGATAAATTATGCAAACAAAAAGAGACTAAGTACATACCCAACACTCTCTTGGTGCATTTGTGTTTGGCTATTTATGATCCTCACCATGTTGGGTATACTGACAGTTTCAAAGGTGCCATTTGTGTCATGTGGCGTCATGTAGCTTCGGGTATGTTATATTCCGGTCTAGTTCCAGTGTTAGGAATTGCATCCAATTTTCTTTTCAGTCGTACCAACTTTCCGAGGTTTCCTAGAGTTTAATGTCGGGATTGATTGCTCTCATCGACTTCTCTTAGATTATCCACTATTTCGGCATAGTCACCACACACCTGAAACACACAAAACATAAAGAAACAAAAGATTTAAACTGAAATAACAAGCAATAAATAAAAACACACAAAATACTAAATGATAAAAGAAACCCCCCCACACTTGGACCAAACATTGACCTCAATATTTCAGAACCTAGGATGCAAGGAGGGTGAGGAAACTGCAACATCAAATGCTGCATCATTCGATGTATGTCAGCCAACATCTCTTCTTGCTGAGCCTGTTCGTGTCCTTGACGGAACAACTTGACTCCTTGACGTGTTTGCTCAGCTCAGAGATCTGCACACTCTGCCTGCAGCCAAACCCACTCCTCTTGAGTGAAAGATAAGGACCGACCATCCATTTGAGTCGGTATTTCAGGGGGATTTTCTACCGGCTCTTCATCATCATCCATGAGGTGTTCCTCAGCAGGATTGTTCCTTTCATTCTCAACCTGAAAAGCATCATTAAAAATACCATATTCCCAATTTTGACGATTCAAAATTGAGATTTTTTTAGGGTCAGGCAGCATCATAATAATCCGATTAGAAACAATATAACCGAAACGATTACCCTGTACCTGAATCATACCTTGATTAATTAAGGCATTCATATCTATTTTATTCATACCTGTCACAGGTGCTTGATTCATTTCCACAGGGTTGTAACCAAAATAAACGGCTATTTGGGTAATCATACTTTTCTCAGGTGGTTTGCTGCAAAGGAAGCAACATTGACCGGGGTTGCATTGGCCATAGCATGAAGCAGAAAGAGTTCTGCATGCGATGTGACTCCTGTAGTATCCCCTCTACCTAACAAAGAGTAAGCCAGACATTTTTGAGCATACTTGAAGCAAGGGTTTTGAATCTGAGATGCCTTAGCACTCTTCGCCTCATAACCACCACAACCAGTGATTTCTCCCCAAAATCCTGCTGGATTGAATGTTTCTGGAATCGCTCCCAGTCCAAAAACGGGAAGGTGGAGAATCCCACCCAATTCCTCCAGGGTCAGCTGACGTTCCACATTGAACAGTCTGAACGTTAAAGTACCTGTGTGCATTTGAGTGCTCCCATCCCATTTTTGGCTTCAGCTTACACTCAACAGAGCTCGGAAATTCGAGTGTTATGCACTCAAAAGTGGGCGTTCCATGCTGCATAAATTCCAGTATTCCCAAAACATGCAACATTCTATTTATTTCAACAGTTAAACCCAGTTGAGACAAAGTTTGGGAACACATGTACCTTGTGGGCGTCAACTTACGCCGAATATGATGCGAGTAACGCACTTCATGAGCAGGATTGTCAAAGAAGATGTCATTAGCGTTAGGTTCTACCATTTGATCGCGGATGCTCCTTGGTCTTGACCTCGATGGTTCACCTGCTGGTTGCTTACCTCTTGCATTACGCTTTGGGGACATTTTTGGTAAACCTGAAAAATCACACCAAAATGAAACAAAGAGTTAGAGGAAAAAAACTACCGTAGAAAGGTAGAAGGCGGAATTTGGAACAGCTTTTTATGAAGGTGACAAGGTGGGAGCACGAGATCTATGGAGAAAGAAAGGAGTTTTATGGAGAGAGTGACTATGGAGTTTGAGAGAGAGAGAGAGAGAGAGATAGAAGAAGAGAAAACAAAAGGTTTTGATGAATAATGACTAATGTGAGTGGGAGAGAGGTTATAATATTGTGGGCCTTAAAAAATAAAACTCCCAAAATTTAAAATAAAAAAAAAAAAAGAAGCTGAAATGCCTGACACGACCGTGTCACATGACACGGGAAACCGTGTCAAGGCCTGCCCAAGGTCCGCCCTTCAAGTTCCATATTTTCTGACACAGGCACCCGTGTTAGAGGCTGATAAAAAACCGGTTACCCTCATTTGGATGACACGGGAGACCGTGTCATCCCATGTATTTACCAATTTCATCTTTCATATTTTCTCAAATCTTCTTCCGTCTCCCTGCTTAAAACGTCATTCCTCAATATCCTTTGCATAAGAGATCCTGTAAGAAAACATTTCAACAAAACAAAAGAAATCATAAGAAATAAAACACGTGGGTTGCCTCCCACGTAGCGCTTCGTTTAACGTCGCATGGCTCGACGGTTGTTCATCTCACCCTGTAAGACGAACAACATGAATCTGACCACCTTCTTTCCCGGCATAATAGGGTTTTAACCTTTGGCCATTCACTTTAAAAATGTTACCATTAGCTTGATTTTTCACTTCAATCACCCCATGAGAAAAAACTTTGTGCACTAAGAAAGGTCCTGACCATTTGGATTTTAGTTTTCCAGGAAATAGCTTCAGCCTGGAATTGTACAAGAGGACCAGTTGTCCTTCATGAAACTCTTTCCTCACAATCCTTTTATCATGCCACTTCTTTTTTTGGTCTTTGTAAACCTTTTCATTTTCATAGGCGCGGTTCCAGAATTCCTCCAATTCATGAAGTTGAAGGATCCGTGAACTACCTGACTTAGACAAATCCATATTCAAAAGTTTTGATGCCCGGAATGCCTTGTGCTCCAACTCCAAAGGCAAATGGCATGCTTTTCCATAAACTAGTTTGTACGGCGACATACCGATCGGTGTTTTGAAAGTCGTTCGGTAAGCCCATAAAGCATCATCCAACTTAGCCGCCCAATATTTCCGAGAAGAACTTATGGTTTTCTCAATAATTTGCTTGAGTTTCCTGTTTGAAACTTCTACTTGGCCACTAGTTTGAGGGTGATACGGAGTGGCAACCTTATGCTTAACATTGAACTTTGGAGTAACCTTTCCATGAGGTGATTCAGAAAATGTGTTCCTTCATCACTTATGAGTGCTCTCGGTACTCCAAATTTAGAAAAAATGTTTTCTCTCAAGAATTTCACCACCACTTTTGCATCATTAGTTGGTAAAGCCACGGCTTCAACCCATTTCGACACATAATCAACCTCCAATAGGATGTAGTTCTTCCTGAAAGATGGTGGAAAAGGTACCATGAAATCTATTCCCCAAACATCAAATAATTCGACCTCCAACATATAATTCTGAGGCATCTGGTTTCTCTTGGAGATATTCCCAGTTCTTTGACATTTGTCACACACTTTTACCATCTCTTGGGCATCCTTGAACAATGATGGCCAATACAAACTTGATTGGAGGACCTTAGCTGCAGTTCTATCACCACTAAAATGTCATCCATATTCTGAGGCATGGCATGCTTTCAATATGTCTTCCTGCTCTTGCTCAGGCACACATCTTCTTAAAAGTCCATCCACTCCTCTTTTGTATAAAAAGGGCTCATCCCACAAGTAAAACCTGCAATCATGAACAAACTTTTTTTCTGTTAGAATCAAAGTCATCAGGGATGATACCTCCTACTATATAGTTTGCATAATCTGCGAACCATGGTACACCAATAACAACAAGGATGTGTTCATCGGAAAACTCGTCCTTTATTGGTCATTTAACCTTTGTTTCTTCAATAGGTGACATACGAGAGAGGTGATCAGCAACGGTGTTTTCACAACCTCTCTTATCACAAATCTCCATATCAAACTCCTGAAGGTGTAAAATCCATCTCAGAAGTCTTGGCTTAGAATCCTGTTTAGCGAATAAATACTTCAAAGCAGCATGGTCAGTATAAACAATGACTTTAGAACCCAACAGATATTGCCTGAATTTATCAAAGGTGTAAACCACAACCAATAACTCCTTTTCAGTAGTTGCATAGTTCATTTGTGCAGGATTCGACACATGACTCGTATAGTAAATGACATGCAGTAGTTTTTCTCTATGTTGTCCCAGAACTGCCCCTACTGCAATATCACTAGCATCACACATGATCTCGAAAGGGAGAGACCAATCAGGGGCTACTACAATTAGTGCCGACACCAATTTACTCTTTAATGTTTCAAAAGCCACGACGCACTATTTATCAAACACAAAATCCCTATCCTTAACCAAAAGGGTCGTTAAGGGTTTTGCTATTTTAGAAAAATATCTTATGAATCTACGGTAAAAACCCGCATGCCCTAAGAAACTTCTAATACCTTTTTCATTCGTTAGTGGGTGAAGCTTTGATATTACTTCAATCTTTGCTTGGTCCACCTCTATTCCCTTGTAGGAAATTTTGTGATCCAAGACTATTCCTTCGCGCACCATGAAGTGACATTTCTCCTAGTTAAGGATTAGATTAGTCTCCTGGCATCTTTCTAAGACAAGATCAAGGTTACTTAAACAATTATCAAAAGACTTACCAAAAACAGAGAAGTCATCCATGAAGACTTCCTCATATTTTTCAAGCATATCCGCAAAAATAGATTGCATGCATCTTTGAAAGGTGGCAGGTGCATTGCATAACCCAAATGGCATTCTTCTGTAGGCAAAGATACCAAAAGGGCATGTAAATGTTGTCTTCTCTTGATCTTCTGGTACAACTATCTGATTATACCCCGAGTGACCATCGAGGAAACAATAGTACTCATGACCGGCCAACCTCTCCAACATCTGGTCAATGAATGGTAACGGAAAGGGATCCTTTCTCGTAGCGAGGTTCAATCTTCTATAATCGATACAGACTTGCCATCCGGTAACTGTCCTTGTAGGGATCAAATCATTCTTCTCATTCTTGATCACAGTCGTCCCTCCTTTCTTTGGCACGACATGTATAGGACTCACCCAAGAACTGTCAGATATAGGATAAATCATCCCAGCATCTAACAGTTTCACCACTTCTCTTCTGACTACCTCTTTCATTGCGGGATTTAGTCTTCTTTGGGGTTGGACAACCAGTTTATGATCATCTTCCATAGGAATTTTTGCATGCAAACCGTAGGACTAATCCCCTTCAAATCATCAACCGACCATCCAATATCATCAACCGACCTTCCATAAGTATTTTTTTGAACTTATTATTGTCGGGCACCTATTGTTGGTGTCGAGGAAAACATACTTGAGGTTCTCGGGTAATTTTTTCAATTCCGCCCCTTCCTTAGATTCATGTTTCTTCTCCTTCGTTGAAGGCTGCCTTAAATCCTCCCACCTGTTTGGTCGAGTCCCCTTGAATGATGGAATTGCATCCATCATGGCTAACTCTTCCATCTCTTTTTAATCCACCTCTTCGAATTCTTCAAAAATTGATAAGCTCGGCACTTTTTCCAAAGGTAGTTGTTGTGTCTTAAAAGAATTCTCATTAGCAACCACTTGATCAATTACTTCAATATGTTGACTTGTGGCAATATCATCCTTATACTTCATAGTGTTTCGAACATCAATTTCAACTCTTCATCATAGACTTTCAGAGTCATGGTACCCTCTTCTATATTTATCAAACATCTCCCAGTCTCTAAAAATGGTCTACCAAGAATAAGAAGAATCTCCTCATCTTCCGGCATCTCAAGAACAACAAAATCAACCAGGAATACGAACTTGTCAATTTTCACCAGGACATCTTCCATTATTCCATAAGGTCTTTTCACCGAATGATCGGCAAACTGAAGTGTCATCCTTGTGTTTTTCATATTACCAAATCCTAATTTCTTGTATATAGAAAATGGCATGAGACTAACACTTGCTCCCAAATCAATAAGAGCCTTTTTAAAAGATATATCCTCAATAGTGCAAGGGATAGTAACAGAACCTCGATCCTTCTTCTTTACTGGAATCTTCATACCCTGCAAAATAGCACTACAGGTTTCAGTTAGAATAATAGGGTCGGTATCGATGGTTCTTTTCTTTGATATGATATCTTTCATGAGCTTGGCATAAGTAGGCATTTGCTCGAGTCCCTCCAAGACATGAATGTTGAGTTCAATCTTTTTGAACATCTCTAAAAAAAATTCAAAGTTTTTCTCATGATGCCCCTTCTTCTTGTTTCTTGTGGGGAAAGGGAGTTTAATTATTGGTTTCGGTTCAGTGAATTTTCCTTGTGGTTCTTCTTTGACCGCACTTTCATGTATAATTACTTCTTCACTTTCAACCTCATTTTCTTTAATCTCTAAATCAACTTCAAGCAATAGGTCTTCTTCTTCATAATTTTTCTCACGCACATCTTTTGACTTACTGCTCCTAGTGATCACAGCATTCACGTGATGATTGTCTCTTGGATTAGTAACCATGGCACTTGGCAAAGCGCCTTGTGATTGTGAACCCGCAAGTTATTGTGCGATCTGACTCATCTGTATTTCTAGATTCTTAATGGAAGCACCCGTGTTCTTTAGATTACTTCGGGTATCTTCTTGAAATTGAGAACTTTGAGCGTCCATCTTTTCAATGGCAATCTCCAAATCAACTTTCCTTGTCCCCTGTTGTTGAAATTGTTGCTGAGGTTGGTTGTATGGTTGATGCTGTTGTGGTCGATTTTGGGCATTTCCTTGTTGATCCTTCCACGAGAAATTAGGACGATTTTTCCAACCCGGATTATAAGTATTTGAATAAGGGTTGTTCTGCCTTAGAAATTTTATCTCCTCAATTTGTTGTGTAGTGGCAACGCAATGTACAGTAAGATGAGGTCCTCCATAAATTTCACAATTGCTAGCATGTGTGGGTTGAACCGGTTGGACTTGAGCTACAATTTGTGTAACAATAGCCATCTTCTTCAGTCTTCTCTCTACTTCAGCTGTAATTTGGTCTTCCATCTTAACAACTTGATTAGTTAATTTCAAATCAATTATTCCTTCAGGTTGGGACACACTCCGGTCATACAACTCTAAATGCTCATTTGCTGCAATAGCTTCAATTATCTTTTTAATACCAGTGGTTGTCGTAATGTTAGTTGATCCACCGGAAGCTGTGTTGATGAGTTGCTTAGTCTTCATCCTTAGGCCATTTATAAAAAATTTCATTTGTTCAGTTGCATCCATGTTGTGAGTGGGACATGCAACCAACATTCATTTAAACCTCTTATACGCATCTCCCAGTGATTCTCCTTCCTTCTGTTTATAGTTCACTATGTCATATCTCTTACGGATGTACACAGAAGCAGGAAAATATTTGTTGAGAAAGGTAGTCTCCATTTGTTGCCAAGTTGTAATGCTTCCAGTCGGTAAAGAGTAAAACCATTCTTCAGCATCCTCTGACAATGTAAAAGGGAACATTACTAATTTTTTAGCTTCTTCAGAATGCCCCTCAATTTTCAGTGATGTGGTCATGGTGAGAAACCTCTGCAGATGTTTATTTGCATCTTTATTAATCTTTCCAGAAAACAGTCTCCTTTTAAGTTGCCTGATAGTAGAACGGTGAAACTGAAAGTGATCGACATTTACTGGTTGATTAATGATCTTCATCCGGCCCAAAGGGGCATTTTCTCCTCCATAGTCGCCTAGAAGTCTTTCCACAAGCGGTGGATCAGCAGCCATCGCTTCAGAATTTGAATCTAATTGCTCGGAAAGACTTGATTGTGCTTCTTCTCTTCCCTTCTGACTTTCTTGCCTAGCTTTTCGGATTCTCTCTCTCAGTGATCTTTATGGTTCTGCGTTAAAAAGAAATTCGATTGAGGCCTTACCTCGCATAAAAAGATTAGACGATTATTATTTGTGAGCGAATACTAACAAAAATTGCATTAAATAAAATTTTGGTTGTAGAGCAACAAAATTCTAATTGAGTAACTAAACACATAAAATTTGGAAGTCCCCGACAACGGCGCCAAAAAATTGATCGATAAAATAGCAAGTGTACTATTTTTACCAATGTAGTAATAAAAGGAAGTTATCATGTGTATCGATCTTGAGGACTGCGTTAGAATTAACAGTGCTAAAAGTGATTCAATTAGACAAAAAGGGCATTGGTGCGGTTTGAAGAAAGGTAATAAAATTTACTCTGAATCTTAAAACAAAAAGTAAAGAGTGATAACACAAAATGATGAAACATGCTAGTGATAAGATGTATGAATTGCTCCGTAATGAACTGAACCTCCATTTACACTATCTATGCTTATGTAATCCAATACTGATTCTCAAGAGTTGCTACCCCTAATTCCTTAGCCGGAAACCATTGACATAAAATTTTAAATTCTAATTCCTTAGTTATTCAAACATATGTCAAGCACGTGTAAAAGATCAAGAATTTACGGTCAACACTATTATATCCTTATTCCTAAGATAAATTAGCCACGGTATTATACAAGTAGCGATAAAGTGATCGGTCAAACCTACTTTACCCATAGATCAATACCCTATTTTCCAAAAGGATAAGCAGTGAGAAATTGTATAATACAGTGAATACATAAAAACATAGATATTATAAAAATATAGAAATTTGGTTCATCACAAAAGCAATTCAGGGACACCCCCTAGCATTGGGGGGTTTAACTTCTCATAATATTCAAAGAAAATACTAAATCAAAGTTAAAAATTACATAGAATGGAATTGCTCTGATCTTCAATTGCTTCCGCTCTTGTTGATCTTCGTCATCCAAACCCTTGATTGTTCTCGTTCTCTCTTTTTCCTCGTCCAAAAAATTCCTCTTGTCCTCCCAAAAACTAGGTCTAAATAGTGTCAGATCACCCCATAACTCAGTAGAAAGTCCGATATATCCTCCAAGAATTCAAATAAAGTGATTTCAAAAAATTACTTTTATGTCCCGCACCTGACAACACAGGCCGTGTCAGGTGACACGGGCACCCATGTTGGGTACTGAACTTCTCATACACACATAGCTTGCCAAGCATTCTGACACGGGTCGTGTCATGTGACTAATCTTTCATAGCAAGGACCAAATTTTGTGTCAGTCTTCATCAAACCATCCTCCCTTATAAGCTTCACAACCTCTTGACATTTTTGTAAATCCTTACCCAATTACCTTTATAAAGCTATCCTTCTTTATTCAACATGCTTCCATTTATCAGCATTCTTCTCAGAATGAAAAATCTCATTGTACACAGAAACCTCGTGAGCAACAATACAAGTTTTATTAGAAGTAGACTTTATGATGGGAATGATGTCCTAGACATCCTCTTCGACTTCAAATTCATAATCACTTGAACTTACAGCTTTTATCTTCCTAGTAGGGACAACAACTTTACTCCATGATTTAGTAGGACTAACATGAGATTTTCCTTTGACACTTTCAGAGGGAGTTTTCTTCGTATCACCTGATTTTCTTTTGATTAATTTAGAAGGTGAATCTTCAGCCATCACAACCTTTCCTCTTCTTCTTTGAAGTCTCTTAGCTATTCTAGGAACCAAGTGTTTGGTAATGGGATCCTCATCATAAAATAGGTCATCAACATTGATAACAACATCAGCCTTCATCTACTCCTTATTTCACGAATAAATTGTTCAAGAACACAATCATCAGTCTCTTTACTAGAATTACCCTTAGGGATAGTTTCTTTTTCCAAATATGTTTGAACATCTGGCCTAGCATCTGAACCCACTTCCTCCAAGATAGTGGTGACAAACTTCTGAAGATTCTTATCATAAATAAAACACTTAGTAGGGTTCTTCTTCTTAGAATCTTTAGACTTAGACCTCTTTTTACTTGGAATAGTATAATCACAAAAATATGAATTACCAGAAGTCCTAACATTCTTTGAGGAAGATGATGGTGTTTCCTCTTTAGTAAGTGCATGAATAATGGATATTGGTGCTATATCCAACACAAGATCAGACAGATTGATCATTTGATAAGGTTCCTCAACCCTAGAGTGTGATGAATATGACAGTTGGTCTTCACATGGAACATGCATGGGCTTGGATGATGGATGTTAAGACATATTTGACCTTGTTTGGAGCATATGAATTGTTGGAACACAAGTGGGGAAAAATGACCACAAGTTTCTGAGAGAGAGGATAGATGAGATGTTAGAACAGCGGTATTGGTATAGGTAACGTGTTTCCGTCCAACAAATTACACTTTGAATTAGTGGGCTTGGGAAAGTGTGAGAGTGGGAAAGATAAAATTTGAGAATTTGCTTGACCCACTAAAATATAAGTAATTGCTACAAATCCTCATAAACACAAATACCAAGCTTCCCGCTTAGCTTTTAAAATTGTACAACATCCAAGGCCTTAGTAAAAGTATCAGCAAGTTTATTTTCAGTGCTAACATGCTCAAGAGTTATGACTTTTTCTTCAACAAGTTCTCTAATTAAATGATGCTTGACATCAATGTGCTTAGTCTTACTACGCTGAATAGGATTTTGTGAAATATTAATAGCACTCAAGTTGTCACAAAATAATGTCATGACATCTTGTGTGACATTATATTCAAATAACATTTGTTTCATCCATACTAGTTGAGAACAGCTACTACCTACAGCAATGTACTCAGCTTCACCTATAGATAGGGATACACAAGTTTGTTTCTTGCTGAACCATGAAATCAACCAGCACTACCATCAGCACTACCAGCCCAATCAGCATCATAATACCCCACCAACACTAAATTTCAATCGTGAGAATACATCATTCCATACTCACATGTAACATTCAGATACTTCAAAATTCTTTTGACTTGATTAATGTGACTCACTTTGGGTTTTGCTTGATATCTAGCACAAACTCCAACAGCAAAAGTTATATCTAGTTTGCTTGCTAAAAGATATAGAAGGCTACAAATCATGCTTCTATATAAACTTTGATCAACACTATCTCCCTTTTCATCTTTGGATAACTTCAAGTGTGTAGGAGAAGGAGTTCTCTTATGGCTAGCATTCTCCAATCCGAATTTTTTGACAATATTCTTTGCATATTTCCTTTGACAAAGAAAAATGGAGTCTTCCATCTGCTTGACTTGCAAACCAAGAAAGTATGTTCATTCACCTACCAAACTAATTTCAAACTCATATTGCATCTTCTTGACAAAATGCTGGACCATCTCTTCCGACATCCCTCCAAAAACAATGCCATCCACATAGATCTGAGATATCATAAGTTTTCCATCTTTCTTTTTGACAAAAAAAGTCTTATCAATTCCACCCTTTCTATATCCATGATTAATGAGGAACTCATCCAACCTCTTATACCAATATCTTGGAGCTTGTTTTAACCCATACAAGGCTTTCTTTTAATTTAAACACATGATTTGGGAAAGTATGATCAACAAATCCTTTTGGTTGTTCAACATATACTTCTTCATTAAGATATCCATTTAAGAAGGCACTCTTAACATCCATTTGAAACAACTTGAACTTTAAAAGACATGTTACTCCAAGTAACAACCTGATATATTCCAGGCAAGCCACGTGAGCAAATGTTCCATCAAAGTCCACTCCATAAATTTGAGTGCACCCTTGAGCAACATGTATGGCTTTGTTTGTTGTAACAACTCCTTGTTCATCATATTTGTTCTTATACACTCATTTAGTACCAATAACATTTGTTCCTTCAGGTCTTGGTACCAAATCTCAAACTTTATTTCTCTTGAATTGACAAAGTTAATCTTACATAGGATGAACCCAAAACTCATCATTCAGGGCCTATTTGACATTATTTGGTTCAAATTTTGAAACAAATCAAGAATTTGACACAACCTCCCTTGATCTGGTGATTATTCCTTCATTCAGATTCCCTGTTATAAGCTCTTTAGGATGATCTTTATAAATCCTAGTTGAAGGTATTTTTTCAGCTATCTCATATTCTTCAGGTTCAGTATTTGTACTTGAATCTCCAACATCTTCAGAAACATCATTTGTGGAAGTAGATAATTCAACATCTTCTATGAAATCAGCTTCATTTGTTGAGTCATCAAGAACCACATTTATGGATTCCATCATCACCTTAGTTCTGGAGTTGAATACTCTATAAGCTCTACTATTTGTAGAGTATCCCATAAATATTCCCCCGTCACTTTTAGGATCCATCTTCTTCCTCTGCTCACGATCTGCCAAAATATAACACTTACCTCCAAAAATATGGAAATATTTCACAGTTGGCTTTCTTCCATTCCACAGTTCATAAAGAGTAACAGATGTACCAGATCTGATAATTGCTTTATTATGGATATAATAGATATTGTTCATGGCTTTAGCCGAAAAATAATATGGTAGCTCTTAGCATGAAGCATGACTCTGGCACATTCTTGAATAGTCCTATTCTTGCGCTCCACCACACCATTCTGTTGACGGGTGATAGGTGAAGAGAATTAATAAGTAATTCCTTCAGAGATTTAGAATTCCTCAAACTTTCTATTTTCAAATTCTTTCCCATGGTCACTCCTAATTCTGACAATACCATAATCCTTCTCTCTTTGAATCCTTTGACATAATTCTTTGAAGACTTCAAACACTTCATATTTCTCTTTGATGAATTTCACCCAGGTGAACCTTGAGAAATCATCATCAACTACATAGGCATACCTCTTTCCTCCTAGACTTTCAACCTGCATAGGTCCCATTAAGTCCATATGAATTAGCTCCATAACTTTTGAAGTGGTTAGATGTTGGATCTTCTTATGTGAAATCCTTGTTTGCTTCCTAATTTGACATTCACCACACATTCTTCCTTCATAAATCCTCATTTTGGGAATACATATAACAGCTTCCTTTGATAAGACTTTCTTCATACCTTTCAGATATAAGTGACAAAGCTTTTGATGCCATAGTTTAACTTCATCTTCGTGTTCCATTAAGCATGTGGAGAGACAATTTGTTTCTTGAGGACTCCACATATAACTGTTATCTTTTGATCTATTTCCCTTCATGATAACTTCATTCTTCTCATTTGTAACCAGGCATTTAGATTTAGTAAATTTAACTTTGGTACCTTGGTCACATAGTTGACTAATACTTATCAAAATAGAAATTAGACCCTTAACAAATATCACATCATTAAGACTAGGTTGTCTTGTATAGTCCTGCTTTCCAACACCTATTATTTCTCCTTTTGCTCAATCTCCAAAAGTGACAAAACTAGTGGAAAGTGATTTAATATCTTTCAGGGATTTCTTGACACGAGTCATGTGTCTCGAACAACCACTATCAAAGTACCAATCCTTTCTAGTAGAAGCTCTGAAAGAAGTGTGAGTTATGAGTCAAGAATTTCCATTTCTTGGAATCCACTTTTTCTTTGCTTTAACAAAAGTTTGTTTTCTATTAGGTTATGCAGCAGGTTTAGGTTAGCCATAAAATATGTAATAGTAGGGTTTTATGTCACCAAACCTTCCACAATAATGACATATCCATCTTTTAGTTTTTCCTCCTGTGTACTTTTGATGTCTTTGTTGATGTTGGGACATTTGATTTGACATCAGTTGTTCATTTTTTTTGTTTTGGATGAACAAACTTCACTTCAGGCTCTTTTCCTTTGTTCCGCACAGCTTAATTATCATAACAAATACCTTTAACATTCCTAGAATTTTTCCCAGTTTGAAGAATCTCATCCAGCACATTAGAGCTATTGTTAAGCATCCTTACAGATCTAGTCATACTGTCAAGTTTATAATTGAGCAATACAACTTCACCCTTCAGATTAGAGATGATAGTCAAATGCTCCACCTTTTCAGCCTGTAAGTGAGCAATGACTTTCTTGTGACCTTCTCCTAATTGACAAACTTCTTCACTTCTGAGGCATAACTTTTTGTATGGAGCAGCAAGTTCCTCAAAGGTGAGTTCTTCACAATCTGATTATTTATCAGAGTCACAAATTCTAGTCAAGGCAGTAACCTGTTTGGAAGCTTCTTCTTCGGGATCACTTTCAGAATCATCTTCTGACCATCAGACAGATAGACCCTTCTTATGCTTCTTGAGATAAGTTGGACACTCAGCTTTTATGTGTGCAAATCCTTCACATCCATGACATTTAATTCCTTTTCCTTGGTTAGTCTTTTCTTATGACCTGGACCTTGTCCCAACATCCTAATTTTTGTTGATGTCGAATGACTTGTTCTTGACATTTGATTTTAACTTACAGTCTATCTTCTACATTACTTTGTTAAATTTTCTTCCAAATAATGCAATAGCATTAGATATACCTTCATTTGTATCCAAATCACATTTATCTTCTGAGTCTTCAATATTAAAGACAAAGGCAATGCTCTTCTTCTTTTCAGACTTTTTACTGATCAATAATTCAAAAGTCTGTAGATATCCCATAATCTCATCAACCTTCAAATTTTTTATATCTTGGGCTTCTTAAATGGAAGTCACCTTCATGCCAGTCCTCTTTGGAAGAGATCTGGGAATTTTTCTCACCAACTTAGCTTCTGACATCTTCTCTCCCAAAGCACTTGAGGCATTGGCTGTCTCAATAATATTCATGTGAATGTCATAAATACTCTCATCCTCCTTCATTCTTAAGTTCTCAAACTTGGTAGTAAGCAGTTAAAGTCTTGACATATTTACCTTAGAGGTTCCATCATGAGCAGTCTTCAAAATCTCCCAAGCTTTTTTAACAATAGTATAATTCCTTATCAGTATGAAGATGTTATTGTCGACTTTATTGAATAGTGCATTCAATGCTTTGAATTTTCCCTTTTCTAACTTATCATCTTGATTATTCCATTCTTCCTCAGCCTTTACCACATCAGCAATATTCCCATCCTTATCTTTAGCCATTGTTAGATCCCCTTTTTTGATAACAGATTTCCCATCCTTGTTATCCATGGATTTAATAAAAGCCACAACGAGCTTTCCAATAGTCATAATTGGTTCCATCAAGAATGGGTGGTATGTTCACAAATCCCCCTTCCTTGTTCATTGTACCAGAAAGTATCTTCCCTGAATCTCACCCAGATACAGACCAGGATTCCTGCTCTGATAGCAATTGAAATTCTGGTATGCAGATATCAGATGTCCTAAGAGATATCGAGACACTGATATCTGATCAAAATACAATGAAAAGATAAATATAATTTATAGTACTAAAATTAAATGAACACACAGAGTTATTAATCCAATTCGATATACAACAACACCAACTTTATGGGCTACCAAGCCAGGGAGGAAGATCACTAAATAGTATCAGTTTGTAGACCCACAACAAGTTATCACCGATTTATAATCTACTCACCTAATCACTGTCTGTGCTTAAATTCTACCTAATACCCACTTAGAAAGTTTCATAAGTTACACTTCAAAGACACAAAATCACTTAATGCTTAAAAGCTTATGAATGATTGAAAAAGCTTACAACTCAATAGAGACAATCCTACTCTTATATCAAGAATGATATTAGAGAGGCTCACAATTAACAAGAACATAAGCCCAAAAATCTCACTAGAAGATACAATATGTTCCACACTTAATTTAGGTTTGTAGAATTCTTTTTATATGCAATGTATGGTTGGATTTGGGCTTCAAAAATGTAGCAGGTCAGCTGCTAATATATGCAGAATCTCCTGCATAAAATTAGGACTTCAATTATATGTTTCCTAAAATGTCTCAACATTTAAGAAAACAAATTAATCTTCAAAATTAAAAAATAAACTTTGATTCCTCAGTCTTGGATGCTATATAGAATAACTTAATATTCTCAAAATATTTAGGATTTTTTATAACTAAATATATCCAAGTGCACAGCTGTAATAAGCAAGATGTCGAATCATCTGGATGTGACATCTTGTTCAACATTTTTCCTCTCCAAGTTAGAGCATCCTATTTGACATGTTACTTGCAAATTAGTTTTACCAAAAATAATGCCAATCATAAAATATAGAATTAATAAAAGGATCATTTGGCTCAAGAAACATCTCAAAACACATGCGTAAATTTCATTTGGCCCAAGCTTAAACATGATGCCCTGAACTCTGTTTTGTGCCACACGATCTATAATATGAAATGAACTAAATCTTCAATAAGGACCACCAAATTATGTGCAAATTTGTCCCTAAGTGCAAAACGCATCCACCACTACACAAAACCACTTATAATCATGCTTAGCTCATGCATTTCATGAAAAAAATTCACACGGATTGGATCTATAACTTCTCAACTTGGGTGGCACGACTGGAGAAGGATTACGCACCTACCATGAGCTCACTAACTCTCTTATAAATAGAGGAAGATTTTGCCTTCATTTGCAAGCTTGAATAGCCACAAAAACTCTGCCTCTCTCAAGGAGAAAGATAATGAGGTGGAAGATAACAACCCTGAAAAGAAGAAAGATGAAAGCCAAAATAAAGAGAATGATCTTCCTTTAGAGTGGAGAACTTCCAAGAATCATCCAATTGGAAACATTCTTGGAGACATTACCAAAGGCGTAACTACCTACTCTAAGATAAGTAATGTATGTTATCACTTTGCATTTGTGTCTCAAGTTGAACCTAAAATCACAAAATATACCTTAATTGATGAGCATTGGCTTATGGCCATGCAAGATGAGTTACATCAATTTGAAGGGGAAAAATGACATACATGACCTTGTTCCTTGTCTACGAGATCATTAAGTCATAGGCACCAAGTGGATTTTTAGAAATAAACTAGACAAATATGGAGTGATAACTAGGAAAAAGGCCCAGCTAGTGGCTCAAGGATATATCTAAGAGAAGGGCATTGACTATGAGGAAAATTATGTTGTGGTTGCTTTCCTCGAGGCTATACACCTTTTACTAGCTTTTGCATGCTCTAAGAATTTCAAGTTATTTCAAATGGAGGTGAAAAGTGTTTTCCTTAATAGATACATTAATGAGGAAGTGTATGTTTCACAACCTCCCAGTTTTGAAAATCATGAGTATCATAATCATGTTTATATGCTAAAACGAGCTTTGTATGGTCTCAAATAAGCCCCTAGGGCTTGGTATGAGTGGCTTAGAAAGTTCTTACTTGACCAAGGTTATTCTAGATGGAAGTTAGATACAACACTCTTCATTAATCGTCAAGGAAAAAACATACTTCTAGTTCAAATTTATATTGACGATACCATATTAGGTTCAACTAACATGCAATTGGTCAATGAGTTTTCTAATCTAATGCAAGTGGAATTTGAGATGAGTCTAATTTGGGAGTTGAATTAATTTCTAGGACTTCAAATCAAGGAACTCAACAAAGGAATGTTCGTGTGTCAAACAAAATATTGTCACGAATTTCTAAAAGGATTTGGTATGGATGAGGAAAAATAAATTAACACTTCAATGCCAACAAACAGTAAGTTGGAGAAAGATGTAAATTATGTCAAGAAATATAGAGGTATTATTGGATCTCTCCTATATCTTACTGCATCTAGGCCTAACATTATGTTTAGTGTTTGCATGTGCGCGCGATATCAATCAGCTCCTAAGGAATCTCATCTAAAGGTTGTCAAGCACATCATTAGATACCTTCATGGTACATCTAAGTATGGGCTTTGGTATTTTAAATGAAGATAATGTAGTCTAGTTTGTTACCCCGACTCCGATTTTGCTGGTTACAAGTCGGATAGGAAAGTACTTGTGGAACTTTCCACATGTTTTCAAATTCCTTAGTTAGTTGGCATAACAAGAAGAAAGTTTTGGTTTCCTTGTCAATGACCAAGGAGGAATATGTCACAACCGATAGTTGTTGTGCTTAAACTTTATTGCTCAAACAACAACTGCTGGACTTCGATATTAAAATTTCATGTATTCCTTTCATGTGTGACAACACTAGTGTGACTAACCTAACCAAAAATATTGTGTTACATTCTCTCACTAAGCATATTGAGATATATCACCACTTCCTACGTGAACATGTTGAAAAAGGGGATGTTGTATTTGAGCATGTTGATTGTAAAAATGAACTAGCAGATATATTTATGAAACCTCTTGCAACCGAACCATTTTTTAACATTCGAAGGGAATTTTGGATTCTAGATATATCAAATGTTGCCTAAATACATTTGTTTCATGCACTCTATATACATTTGCTCAAACTTTCATTTGAAAGTTTTATACTATGCATGTGCATCCTTTGTTCCATTCATCTATGAGGTAGTTTCGTTCTATTTTTGTCTTGAAAGTTAGCCTTTTACCATTACAATGTTGTTTATGTTCCAAATTCTTGATGAGCTCAATATATGATATATTTCATGTATGTTCACTTCCAAAAATTTCAACTGATAACCATTGTGTGTTTTCAATTAATATTCTTATAGTGACTTCATTTTATTGATTCTTTCTCATTTGAAGTATATGTTCTTGGTGTACAAGCATGTTTTCTATTATTATTCCTTGCATTTCATGTAAGTTTGATATCTATTCATTCGCGCATGAATTAATTTGAGCATGTTATCGTGCAAAATTAATTATTGATCAAGTCATGTCACATGTTATGAGAGCATTTTTTTTTTTTAGGTTTTAGTGGTGATTTATTTTTCACTAAGTTAGGCACATGTGTGTGCAGCATCGGGAGCACCATTTGTCATACCCGAAATTTTTCCGCATTGGTGTTAATAGTCAAATTGATTTATTTTTTACGTTCTTCTACTAATTTTGTCTTTTCTCATTGCATTTGTTTAAAGACGCATTTTGTATGCTAATAGTTAATCAATTGTTCTAAAGTCAATTTGGATTTCCATTGGTATTTTTATCTATTTATCCTATAATCATTTTTGTAGACTATTGGGTTCATCATTTGGAAAATAAATCTAACAAGCCCACTCAAATGTTGAGTAGACCATTAAAGGGGGTGTAGTGAAGTTTGGGTTAATTTATTAATCTCATTGTTGGCCCAAATTAATTTAAGTTGACTGGAGTCAACACTAATTTGTTCACTTTTACGATGTTATAGTTATTTGATTATCATTATTATTTAAATTGTTATTGCATTATTGTTATTGGATGAATGTTATTTTATTATATGACTATTATCATTATTATCACTTAAATCTTATTATTAAGGTTGACCTAAGGTCAACATATATCCATGCGCTACATTTTTCTTTTCTTTTTACATTATTATTTGTTTTTATTATATAAAAATTACTGTCTGATTGACTAATCAACGTCAGGGTAAAAACCCTAATTTGCATTACTACGCCATGTTTGGACCCTTCGTCCCCAAGCCAACAAGATAAAGCTCAAAAACAATAATTTTGAATCGAATCTGGAAATTAGATATTTGATTGAAAATAGTTTTTATTGATATGGATGAATTTACATACAGAAGCGTCTAAGTACATCAACTTCAATAACCTTAATTTTCTAATAACAAATCTAAATATAATCAAATCATTGATTTACAACTAATTGTTTAAATATAAATCAAAACGGAAAATCACTACAAATATTTCCTAATTCTAAACTATAAGCGCTAATTCCTAATCCTATAAATTAAACCCTAAGATATTGGATTAAGGACAGAGAAAAAGAATAAGGAAATATGGAGAAAACCCTTGCATTCTTTTGATTGTTGCGAATCTCCACCTAGTCGCCAAATCTCTTCCTCATTTGGAGACTTAGGTTTCACAACTGAAACCCTAATATCTTTATAGCTTAGCCTCCTTGCAATCCATACATACGATGAGAAAAGAAGGAAGAGGTCAGTAGAAGGAGAGAAAGCAAACTAAGAGGAATTAACAGAAACGAGAAGATTCAAGGTAATGACCAAGTAAACCTGAGACTTAGCTTAGATTGCTAATTGTTGTTTTTGATGTTTGTAGTCACATGATTGAGGTTTAAATTATTGTTTTTTTTCGGAAAAAATTTGGGGCTAAGGGTTAGGGTTAGGGTTAGGTTTAGGTTATTGTTAGGTTTAGGTTAGGGTTATGGTTCTAAGGTTAGGGTTCTAACTGTTGGTGTTTATGGGTTTTGGGTTAGACTAGGGTTCTTCATGAATCCTTAGGGTTCTTAGGGTTCATGCATGAACCCTAGGGCTCATGGGATTCTAGGTTGATGTTCATGTATTTCTGGGTTTTGGTTTGAATGTGGAAGAATTTTGTTTAGTTTCTGGGTTGGGAGTATAAAGATGGACAATTGTTTTAGTTGAATTTGGTGGTACCCTGGAGCAGCCACCAGCGGAAGCGATTTCCGCACGGTGGAACCCAGGGCGGAGGTGATTTCTGGTGAGGAAATCTAGAGAGAAGTTTGTTTCTCTCTCTAACCTCCAATTATTTATTGTTTGATTTTGTGAGAAGAGAGAGAACGATAGTGAAAAGTGAGCCATGAGCTCAGGATTTAACTTTTACAATACTTCCTTCGTTCCTTGATGTTGGACGTGTGGCCTCACGATGGCCATGCAATGAGCATCCTCTGACCGTTCCCATACACTTACGTTGTTAGAACATAGTTAGGTTGTACATCTTTGTAATAGTTTTGATGATAACAAATACATGATATATACATAAAGAAAAAATGTACTCTCTAATAATTTAATAAAATATGCTGAGAAGTTCTGATAAAGAAGCATAGAAGTTTATGAACAAAATTACACTAAGAAGGTGTGATAAGAATATATATACAACTATTGAAATATCACGCTCAAAGAAGTTCTAGTGCTAAAACTTCTGAAGCGCCAAAGTTGCACGCTATAACTGCGATGAAGCAAAACTCTGATGATCTAAACTCTCAACGATAATATTCTTATTCTGAAGTTTTTAAAGAAGCAAGTTTTGATTCTTTACAATTTAATCATTTCAAATCAAAGAGTAACGACTAGTACCAGACAAGATCTATATTTTTGGAAAGTGCATTAAGAACATTTTATCAACCTTCCAAAATCATCTTCTCATGTCTCATATACTTCACCTATATAAAGGAGTCTTGAAGAGTGATCAAACATACTTGCGCATACAGAGAAATATTCTCAGAAGATCTCTCTTATCTATTCATTATGCTTTAACCTTGTGTATAAATCACATATGTGATAGAGTTTTTCTAGAAACACTATTGTACACATTTTGATTCATATTTTGTAATACCTTGAGAAATGAAGTTGTGGTTTAGTCTTAAGAAAACATTGATTGTAGTCTTTGTTATTGTGTAATCAAAGTTTTGATTAGTGGAATAATACCTCGTTTGAGAGAGGATAAATCACCTTAGCGGGTAGTTTGAGTTCAAACAAACCAGGATAACCAAACGTGTCATAATGTTTTAGTTTTTGTAAACCCTAATTCGAACCTCTTTCTTGTGTTTTTCTATCCTTCAATTAGCATCAGAGCTCCTGGTTCTGGGTGCTAACACTTGACAGTGTCAGGAAAAGATCCTATCAAGAAAAACACTATGGTGGGGCCAAGTTAGAACAACAACAATGATAACTATGATGAGAAACATAGAATCAGCGGCAAACTTCCAATATTTGATGGTGAGAACTTTGATTACTGGAAAGACATAATCAAAAAAATTTCTAGCTTAGAGGATGATCTTTGGGATATGGTAACTAATGGCTACGTTTATCCAGTTGACGCAAGCAGTCCGAAGATCGATAGAAATAAAATGATAGATCAACAAAAGAAAGAATTCAGAAATCATCACAAGGCTAGAACAATCTTCTTGAGTGCTATATTTTACACCAAGTATGAGATGATCATGAACAGAGATTCAACTAAGAACATGTTTGAATCTCTGAGAATGACACATTAAGGATACACGCAAGTCAAAGAGACTAAAGCTCTTGCACTTATCCAGAAGTATGAGGCCTTCAAAATGGAAGAAGATGAAATTGTTGAGACCGTGTTCTCAAGTTTCAAATTCTTGTTGTTGGGCTAAAAGTTCTAGACAAAGGGTACTCAACAGCTGATCATGTAAAGAAAATAATCAAAAGCTTACCCAAGAAATGGAGACCCATGGTCACAACCTTAAAACTAGACAAAAATATAAACAAAATATCTCTTGAAGAACTTGTCAGCTCTTTGAGAAGTCACGAGATAGAACTAGAAGAAGACGAGCCCCAAAAGAAAGGTAAGTCTTTTACTCTTAAATATAATAAAAAATATGAAACTAAATATTTTCAAGAAGAAGAAGAAGAAGAATAAGAAAACTCTGGTGGATCCTTATCAGAGAAAGACAAACTGTCTCTTCTCTCCAGAAGAGTTCATCACGTATGGAATCATAGACAAAGGAAATTCAGAAACCCCAAAAGAACAGGAAATCACTCTGAATCATCCTCTGGATGCAGAAAATATAGCACCAAAGATGTTGTATGCTATGAATGCAAAGAGCCATGTCACTACAAAAGCAACTGCCTAAATCTTCAAAAATAAAAGCCTAAGAAGAAGTTCTCCAAATAAAAGAAGAAAAGCCTTATGGCAATGTGGAATGACTCAGAATCTTCTGAAGCTGAAACTGAATCAGAAGATGAATGAGCCAATATAGCTTTAATGGCCAACATATCAGAAGACACGAATACATCAGAATCTGAATCAGATTCAGAAGAGGTATTTTCAAAATTCTCAAGATCTCAATTAGAAGAAAGTATATCTGAAATTCTTGAAAGATATTGGCAACTTCAAGTCAAATACAAGAACCAGAAATGTGTTCTTATATCTGAAACTGAATATACTAGGAAACAAAAAATTGAAAACTCTAGGATAAAAGAAATTAAATCTAAACTTAAAAATGAATTACAAAAAGCTCATAAAGAATATGTTTCAAAAGTTTCAAATAGTTATAACATCATAAAAGAATATTATCACAACTTTCAAAAATTTCTAGGTAGAAACATAGATAGAAGCAAGATGGCTTCAATGATCTATGGAGTTAGCAGAAACGGAAGAAAAGGCGTAGGATATGTGAAACCAAGAGGAGAAGAATCATATCAACCAAAGAAAGTCGATGATATGGTTATAAAACACACACCTCTAAGCTCACACTTTACATATGGACACACATATGATATAAAATATACTAGTGATTCTTACTCTGTGAAACCAAAATTCAATCTAAATTTTGGAAACTCTAACAAACAAGGACCCAAAAAGATATGGGTACCTAAGGATAAAATCATCTATGTTGCAGATATCTTTAACAGCAAAGTTGAAACACCAACTTAGTACCTGACTCTGGATGCTCTTGACACATGAGGTGAAGAAAGCATATGTTCCAAAGCCTGGAACTTAAATCTGGAGGATACGTAGGTTTCAGAGGCAATTAGAAAGGAAAGATTATTGGCTCTGGAACCATTGGTAACTATACACTTTCGTATATAACTAATGTTCTAATAGTAGATGGATTAATGAATAACCTATTATCCATAAGTCAATTAAGTGATAACGGTTGTGATATAATCTTTAATCAAAAGTCATGTAAAGTAGTTAGTCAGAAAGATGGAAATATCCTTTTTAATTGTAAGAGAAAGAACAACATTTATAAAATAAAACTTTCTGAACTAAAAAGTCAGAATGTAAAATGAATCATGTCTTTTAATGATGAGCAATGGGTCTGGCACAGAAGATTGGGTAATTTTAGTATGAGAAGAATATCTCAGATTAACAAACTCAATCTTGTCAGAGGACTTCCTAACTTAAAGTTTAGCTCAAATGCTCTGTGTGAAGCATGTCAAAAAGGAAAGTTTGCAAATCCCCTTTCAAATAAAAAATGTTGTTTTTACCTCCAAACTATTAGAACTTCTGCATATAGATCTATTTGGAATAGTGAAAACTGCATCCATCAGGGACAAGAAGTATGGATTATTGATCGTAGATGACTATAGCAGACAGACATGGGAAAAGTTCTTAAGACACAAGGACGAGTCACAGTTTGTGTTCTCTACTTTCTATATCCATGTTCAAAATGTCAAAGAGTTTAGAATTGTAAAATTCAGAAGTGATCAAGGTGGGGAACTCGAAAACAAAAGTTTTGAAAAAAAATTTAATGAGAATGGCATTCCTCATGACTTCTCTTGTCCTAGAACTCCTCAACAAAACAGAGTTGTAGAACGAAAGAATAGAACTTTACAAGAAATGGTCAGAACCATGATCAACGAGACTAACATTGCTAAAAACTTTTGGGCATAAGTAGTTAACACAGCGCGTTATATTTAAAATAGAATCTCAATAAAACCTATTTTGGAAAAGACTCCATATGAACTATGGAAGAACAGAAAGCCCAACATCTCTTATTCTCATCCATTTAGATGTACTTCTTTTATATTGAACACTAAAGAACATTTGAACAAGTTTTATTTTAAGGCACAAAAGTTTTTCATGTTAGGATACTCTGAACACTCAAAAGGTTATAGAGTATATAACACAAAAACTTGAATTGTAGAAGAATCTATTAGTGTCAGATTTAATGATAAGCTTGGCTCTCAAAAGTCAAAGCAGGGTGAATCTTTTGCAGGTATAGAAGTTCAAATGACAGGTACTGAAGACATTTCTTTAGAAAATAAAAGTTCATAACTTCAGCACAATACAGAAGAAGACATCACAAATATTACATCAGCTTCTGAAGAATCCATCCAGAAAAGACAATCTAGAAGCAACTTAGCACATCCTGAAAACATGATTCTGAAAAGAAATATGATCCAATCAGAACAAGATCTATATTTAGAAATACTGAAGAATCTCTCATCTGATTAGTGTCTCTAATCGAACCTACTTATATAGATGAAACACTTCTAAACAATGATTGGATCCTTGCAATGCAGGAAGAACTAAATCAATTTACCATAAATGATGTATGGGATCTAGTGCCTAAACCAAAAGGCTTCAACATCGTTAGAACTAAATACGTCTTCAGAAACAAGCTAAGTGAACAAGGAGAAGTTGTTAGAAACAAAGCATAATTGGTTGCAAGATGTTATAGTTAGCAAGAAGGGATAGACTATACAGCAACCTTTGCTCCAGTCTCCAGGTTAGAATCTATCAGACTCTTAATTTCATTTGCTGTAAATAATGACATCACTCTTTATCAGATGGATGTCAAAAGTGCTTTTTTAAATGGTTACATTGATGAAGAATTTTATGTGCACCAACCCTCTGGTTTTGAAAATATAAAACATCCAGAATATGTTTACAACTTAAGAAATCGTTATATGGTCTGAAACAAGCTCCCAGAGCTTGGTATGAAAGACTAAGTAACTTTCTCTTAGAAAATGATTTTACTAGAGGGAAGGTAAACATAAATCTATTCTCTAAACCAATTAAAAATGATATTCTGGTTTGTCAAATTTACGTAGATGATATAATTTTTGGATCTACCAAAGTCTCCTCGTGGAAAAAAATTTCTAAGACTATGCAGGCAGAATTTGAAATGAGCTTTTTGGGTGAACTCAAGTTCTTTCTAGGAATTCAAATTAATCAAACTCTAGAAAGAACCAACATACATCAAAGAAAGTATGTTAAAGAGATTCTGATGAAATTTGATATGTTAGACAGTAAGCCATCCAAAACTCCTATGCATTCTGGAAAAAGGAAGAGTTAAGTAAGAAAGTATAACAGAAGCTCTACAGAGGTATGATTGGTTCTCTCTTATATTTAACAGCTTCAAGACCTGATATTCTATATAGTGTTTTTCTTTGATCCAAATTCTAATCAGATCCTAGAGAATCTCACTTAACAGCAGTTAAGCGAATTTTCAAATATCTGAAAGTTACTACTAATCTTGGTCTTTGTTATAGAAAATCCAAAGAATATAAATTAGTAGGTGTTGTACCCCAAAATTTTCCCTCTCATTTTATCAAGATTTCCCATCACAAGACTCTTTGGACTCAAGACCAGATTAGGGTTTGCTCAGCTCAAGACATCTCCTTGCACTGATGACTTGAAATTAGGGTTTGAGTTTGCACAAGGATTTTTGGACTTCCAATGCTCAATGTGACTTTCATACTTCATGTTGGACCTCTAAGATTTCTCATACAAAGTTTCAAGCTTTGAATCAAATTTTTGCCCAGTCAATTCGACAGTTGACCTAGAAATCAGCTGTATTGAGGAAAAAGTTAACTGTGGCCAATTTACAGTCAAACTTCATAATTTTTTATCCACATCAACATTATAGACTCATATGAACCATTTAATCAAGTTAGGACCACAACTCCTCAAGAAATTTGATCAGATCATCAAAAGGGCAAAATGGTCATTTTTAGGGTTTTGATAGTAGAAGGGCAATTTCTGATTTTTAACCTAGCCATTGAGAAATTGGGTTCAAGCATGGTTTCAAGGACTCAATGGCATCATATTTACCTAATCTCAAGGTTCAAAAGATCTCAAATGCATTGGATTGACAAGATGAATTTTCCAGTCAATTGATCAAAAATCAATTGTACACTAAAAAGTCAAACTTTGACTTTTTGGTCAAAATCAAGTGCCAAGGGTCATTTTTCATCAAGATGTGTCAAAAAATGAAAACTTGTTCATCAAGAAACCTAATTTTGAAAATTAGGGTTTAAAATGGAAAATTTTCATAACTTAGAAATTTTCTAAGTTATGAAAATTTCTTATTTTTTCCCAACTTTGCCCAACTTTTTCACCATGATGCAATTGGATTCAAAGAAAACTTCCAACTTGAAAGTTTTAGTACTCCACAAAATATAAAACTTTGATGCACAAATTTTTCCAAAAAGATGTTTGGATCTCAAGTTAAGATTTTGTGAATAAGGGTCCATGAAACTTTTAACTTAGTGAAATTTTGCCCTAGTTTAGGAAGGATTTTGAACTATCTTCATGGCAACTTTTCACATAGTTCCAATTGGAATATCAAAATGAATTTTAAAGATGGATTTTAGAGAATGTTACAAGATTTCCAAAATGTCCAAGAACTCTCCAAGATCATTTGTGGTTAGGGAGAATCGAAAGTTTAAAAATGGCAAATTATCACTTTTGGCCAAGGCATTTTGCACATTGCTACAACTTGCAAATCTGTCCAAACCTTGCTTGTACTTGGTTTACAGGTTCTAATCCTTTCTACACTAATAAATTGAATGCTAATACAATGGTTAATGGTATTGTTTTTTTCTTGGAAGCTTTGTACAAGGGTTTATTCCATTTATGGCATAAAGATGACAATGCCATTTCCATAAAGCACACTTTATGCAATTTTGTTTTCCTTGAGGCTTGAACCCAATCTCTTGCAGTAAACAAAGTCCACAAACTTGGGGCAAAGTACACCAACTATGTGCAGCTAAGGAGCAGGCCTGTACAGGCCTTGGCATTGTCAAAATCAACTTTTGCTTCAAAAGCAAGTAACTTGCAAAAGTCCACATATCTTTTGCATCTGTTAAGAGCAAGTATAAGTCTCATTTCAAACAAGTTTTACATATTGTCTAAGGCCAGAAACACGAGCTCACAACCTCCCAAACACTCAAATACACAAAAACACCAACTTCTGCCTAAAACAGGGCAAGCCCTGCAGAACCACTTCCAAAACAAATTTCACTCGTGCGTTTTGTCCCAAACCGCTTCAGACACATTGCATACATCCTATCCAAGCTACCAAAGTCCCTGTCCAGCCACTGTAACTCCATTTTCACACTTCACCATTTTCACTTTGAAGCTTTGCAGATTGAGTTCTACAAGCATATTCAGGCAAGTTCAAGGCAAGCCAAGCATTGGGAAAGGTTGAGTGAACTTCAGGCAAGCTAACACGACCTTCAGGCCTCATCCAAAACTCCTACATTGTCATATCCAAACTTGGTTGAAACAGGTAATTTTCAAACTTCTATCTCCTTATTTAGGGATCATTAGGCTTAGGTTTGTGAAGCAAAAATGTAACCCTTAATGTCCTTGAACTGTACATATGCATAGCTTGTATTTATATTAACTAAGCTAGGGGAATTTGGATGTTGAAATTGCTGAAAAAACTAGGTCATAAATTAGGGGTTCTGAAATTCTCCCTGGTTTCTTAGAGTTAGATCAAGTTTTTTACATGGATGGAATCGTGATTAAAAATGATATAACTTTTATGTTGTGAGTTTTTGATTTCATGCAAGAACAAGAGAGAACAAGATTTGAACCATGGTGCGCGCGCGTTCTGAGGACAGGGACGAAGTGTATTTTGGCCAGGCGCCTTGGGCCTCTTACTTTTGACACCCCCATGCTTGCTTTCTGCACCCCTTGGCCCATTTGTTTTATTTTTGTATATTTTCCATTTCTTTTTATATTTTCTGACTTTTATTATTTTTTCTAAATATCAAAAATCACCAAAAATATTTTTTTAATTTTTCCATTTTTATTTTATTATTTTTAATATTTTTTGGGCATAAAAATAGTTTACTAATTATAATATACTTTTATTTTCTTAAATAAACTTATAAATAATATAAAAATATTATACATTTTTTATTTTTATACTTAAAATATTATTTTCTCACAAATATTATTTTTTAACATTTTTGTATATATTTTTATTTATTTTCTTGTACATAAATGAATAAATAATTAATATAAGCATATTTTCTTTAAAACCAAAAATTAGGGTTTTCACCCTTTCAAAAATAATCATTTTTATTTTTCTTATTTTGAGACATAAATAATTTATTTTACATACATGAAATAAATACAAAAAAAAAACATCCTTTGCATATTTATATATATATTTGTACATTTAAATATTTGTCTATTTAAGCAGCAAAAATCAACCATTGGAGCTCCCATTTGTTGAGCTACGCTGGAAGAGTCCAACTCATCAATAGTGTTGTGTTCAGCACCATTAATTTCTAGTTGCAGGTGCTGCCTCTACCTAAGGGAATTCTGAACAAATTAAAAGCTATAGGTAGAACGTTCCTTTGGACAGGGAAGGGTGGGGTCAGCAGAAAATCCCCCATTGCCTGGAAGAGGTTGTGCCAACTTAAAAATAGTGGAGGGCTAAACATCCTGGATATTACAATTTGGAACAGGGCTTGTATGTTCAAGCTTTTGTGGAATCTGAGTAACAAGCAAGATACCCTTTGGGTGAAATGGCTTCATGCCTACTACATGAAAGGCGAGGAAACATTAAGGGTGCCTATCAAAGTGTCATGTTCGTGGATTATGAAAAGCATCTTAAAGGCCAGGTCTGGGCTGAACTCCATCAAATACTGGCATCAGGCGCAGGTTGACCGCAGGTTTACAGTCAGGGGAATGTATTTTGATTTATTGGATCCAATGCCAAGTGTTAATTGGAGGAAGCTGCTGTTTGACAACGAAGCATCCCCAAGAGCTCTGTTCAACTTGAGAATGGCGTGTAACAAGAGGCTAGCAACAAAGAATCGCCTTTCTAAATTTGGTTTGATCAACGAGGAAAAGTGTGAGTTTTGTAGCGAAAAGGAGAACATCCAGCAACTCTTCTTTGAGTGCCATGTTATGCGTGGTATATGGCAAAGCGTCTTGCACTGGTGTAACGTCTACCGTAGGCCCAAACGATGGGATGAGGAGCTGGAGTGGATGATTGCTAACAGTAAAGGGAAAACCTGTCGCGACAAATTTTTGAAAACTGCTTTTGCTGAAACTTTACATGGTTGCTGGACCTTGAGAAATAAGAATGTGTATAGGGAGGGAAAAAATGCTAGCAAGATTAAAAATAGTATAGAGGGTAATATTATAAATAGGATAGTTAAGAGGTATTGGAAGAAGAAAAAGCTACAAGAGCATGTTACTCAGCTAATTCTTACAGTGGGATAGACAATTTGTTTTGGTTTTCTTTCTGGCAGTTTTGTGGGCTGGACCCTATGGGTCGCCTGGAGCTTGTACTGTTTTGGGATGTATATATAAATATATCAGTTTTCCAAAAAAAAATATTTGTCTATTTATTTATTTGTGCAATATTTCAATTTGGTTGTAATAATAGTTTTAGGGTTTTATTTTGAGCAATATCCCCTATTCAAACTTGTATCCCCCTCCCCGTAATATTGTTGTAATAGTCTTAGATTTACTTTACGCATTTTATCGCTTTAATATGCCTTGATAGTAAATTAGGGTTTGTATGCAAAAGACCAAAAATCAAAACAAATAGAATGACTAAATACAAGACAAAAATGCATGAAAAAATGACAACACAATGCACACAAGCATCTCTAGGGTTTCACCCACTTGTTGCCTTAAAAAAACATGGCCATGGTATGCATGCTAGGTATCTTGGCAAAACAAAAACAAAACAAAAGATCATAGTCCCTCGATGATGCTATCTTGGTTGCCTAAACAAAAATGATTTAGTCCCTCAAAAACTTGCTAAGATACTTGGCAATATTGTTATCATGGTCATACGATGACCCACGCCCGTCCCGTTTAACATCCAAGCACAAGTTTGTTTACCAAATACAATGGTAAAATAACAATGTCAAAGGGTTAAAAATGTGTAGGAAAGATCTTTGAGTAGGGTAGACAACTCCTAGTTACTTGATCTATTGCAAACCATCCTTGCTAATTTCAAAAACACACACACATTTCAAAACAATTTCCCAAAAAACTTTCAAACATTGAAACATTTTTCAAAAGACATACATCTTTGTATACATTCTTCAAACAAGAATCATTACAAAGATTGCCAAAACGATGGCCTCTTTTCAAAATACTTTCAAAACCACACAAAGCACCATTTCAAACAATTGGAAAAGCAAAGCAAGTGATCTAAACAAGTAACTAAGAGCCCATGGAAAACCATGGATGAAAAGGGTGCTAGCACCTTCCCTTTTCATAATCTACCCCCCGAACCCAAGAAAACATCTCAATGGTCTTTCCTGTGCTTTTTGACCTTTCCTTTGTGTAAAATAAAAATTTGATGGCGACTCTTGCTAAACCGAAACATTTGCGAACACAAACGCAAAACCTCAAGTCAGTTCTCTCACCGTATCACAGAACTGGCGACTCTGCTGGGGAGATCGGGAAAAGTGGGGTTACCTTAGGGTTTTGATCACCTTTACATGTTTACCTTGTTTGTTTTGATTGTTTTACATTTGGTATTATTGTTTGGGTTTGAATCCTCTACCCGGATTTTGGGAAACATTCGTAGGTAAATAGCAATACGTTGTGGAAACTGTGCGGGGTATACCGACACGGTCTAAGCAATAGCTATATTAGTGCGACATATTTGTGCGTACCGGTAGCCTTTGAGTAAATCAAAGAGAATACGGGGCCGCTGAGTGATGTCATGAAGCACTAATGGACTTTTAGAACCTTTACTCGACCATCTTGGCCTTTTAGGATGTAGTGAGATGACCGGCTTTGGTGCAGTCCGAAGTTGGTAGATACTCGATACTACACTCATTGAGGGTTGTTTTCTTGGAATATTTCGGTCTCCAGTAAAGTGGCTAAACTGATACAATGAACACAGAAAATAATCCAGTGATATTGAGCTCCTTAAAACCCGGTTACTATTTATAGGACAGGTTGAGCCAACTAAACTTCAAGAGGGTACTTACCTATGAAACCCCATCCAAGCCTGAAACTAGGAACTTGTATGATTTGTTTGTACATATACTTGTGCATAACATCATGGACATCATGAAGCATCATTTTCATCCACTAACCATTTCAAGGATTTTGGATCTTCATCTCTGTTCCTGTTTTGTAATTTATGGAATCACTTCGCAGGAAAGCCATCCAAGTCAACCTTGTGAGAATTCCTCCTCAACTCAAGGAGCTTGCTTCCAAGAACCCAGAGTATTCTCCATTCACTGAAAGACATGGTCGACTTCTCAACTTGGACAACTCCAGCACAGAGGAAGACATGGTGAAAGTTCTCTTCCAGTTCTTTGACCCCCTAAACCACTGCTTCACATTTCCTGATTACCTGTTAGTGCCTAGTTTGGAGGATATTTCTCAACTCTTGAGGATTCCTATTCTCCATCAACTACCTTTCAACGGTACGGAAAGAGATCCAAAACCTGAAGTTGTTACTCAAGCCCTACACTTGCAACCATCTGATATCATAGGCCATTGGGAAACCAGAAGTGGTGTCAAGGGTTTCTTGGGAAAGTTTCTGTTTGAGAAGGCACAAGACTGCTGGAATTCTCTAGATCTGCAAGCTTTTGAGGAGGTGGTAGCTCTTCTCATCTATGGGTTGTTCTTGTTCCCAAACCCTAACCAGCTTATAGATGTAAATGCTGTCAAGATTTTCATGTCTAGGAATCTTGTGCCTACTTTGCTTGGGGACATCCTCCACTCATTTCACACTCGAACAATGAGGAAAAGAGGTGTTCTCATGTGTTTTACTCCTCTTCTGGCAAGGTGGTTTATTTCTCACCTTCCCCAATCAGTCTTGAAGAATGAGCAAGGCTTAAGGTGGTCACAACGATTGATGACTCTTACATATTCAGATGTCCATTGGTGTTCTCGGTCCAGAGAAAATGTTATCATCATTGATCGTTGTGGGGAATTCCCTAATGTTCCTCTACTTGGCATTAGAGGAGGCATTACCTACAACCCATGCTTGGCTCTGAGACAGTTTGGGTATGCCCGAAGGGATGGCCCACATGACATGCTGATTCCATACTTGGTTTTTGACTTCGACAATGACGCTCAAGGACTTCGACAAAGGTTCATTCGATCTTGGAGGATGCCCAACAAGGTAGACAGTAAGACCTTGGGACACAATAATTCCATCCCCCTTGATCCTTACCTCAAGTGGGTACGAACCCGCGTCCAAAGTCTTATGATGCCCTATCCCTACATTCTCCCAGTGATTAAAGAGCCTGTTAAGGAAGGAGAGGTTCCATACACCCTCCTACATCCTGACATGCCAACATCATTGGAAGATTTACAAAGGAGTTGGATACAGCTCAAGGGAGAACTCGATACTTTTGAAGCCCAATTCTACGTCAGTGAGAAGAAGGTTTTAGAACTTACTCATCAACTTCACGAATAGCAGACTCTCAACACCTACATTGCACCAAAGAGGATGCGCAGTGTCTTTTTACATTAGAATTTTGTATTATTATTGCCCATGGGGCATTTATGTACTAACAATTCTATCTTATTAATATGACGTGTGTTTCTTTTTTGTTAAAACAAATTTGAATTTCTGAATCCTTGAATGCATTACATGAATACATATCATTCATCATATGCATAAGCAAGTCTTCACACCAGGTTTCCTTATCTCTCTGCTGTTTATTTCAGCAAGATGGATATTGAGCAGACGGTCAAAGACTTACAAGCGCAGAATTCACAGTTCCAACAGCTACTCATGACCTCGGCAAAGGGTCAGGAGGAGCTCAAGACTCTACTGGAAAAGGAAAAAGAGAAAAAGCAAAAGAAGAGAGTTGGTGTGGCTACTTTGGGTAGAAGATTTCAAGGTCACGCCAGAAGGGTCCTAGATTTCCCATCAACATCTGAAGAGGGTGAAGGAAAGGGTAAAGGGGTTGATGTGCCTTCTGATTCTGAAGCTGAAGAAGAAGAGGATGAGGATTACTCAGAACAACAGTATCCTCCTG
This sequence comes from Vicia faba, assembly GCA_948472305.1. NCBI lineage: Eukaryota > Viridiplantae > Streptophyta > Magnoliopsida > Fabales > Fabaceae > Vicia > Vicia faba. The sequence goes on along the minus strand of OX451736.1, from coordinate 805,048,799 downwards.
CAGATGAAAAGTATAAAAATCTGGAAGAACGTCTGGCAGCCATGGAGGTTCAGAGAGTGCCTGGGCTGGATTTTGAAGAGCTAGGTTTGGTTTCTGGAATTGTCATTCCTCCCAAGTTTAAAGTACCTCTGTTTTCTAAGTATGATGGGGTGTCTTTCCCAAAGATGCACCTACAGTCCTATGTCAGAAAAATTCAACCACATTCTTCTGACAAAGACCTGTGGGTACACTTCTTCCAGGACAGCTTGTCGGGGACGCAGTTAGATTGGTTCTACCAGTTAGATTGGTTCTACCAGATGGAGAGATCTGATGTGCATAATTGGGAGGATTTGGCTGTTGCCTTCTACAAGCAGTATTAATATAATGCAGACTTAGAACCAACTCCTACTCAATTACAGAGTATGGGTATGGTCTCCAATGAAGGCTTCAAGGAGTATGCCCAGAAATGGAGAGACTTGGCGGGACGAGTTCAACCACCTCTATCTGAGAGAGAGCTTGTAGATATGTTCTTGGGTGCACTATCAGGCCCCTTTTTCAATCACCTGATTGGAAGTTCGTCTGCGGGGTTCACCGACTTGATTCTTACTGGTGAGAGAGTTGAAGCCGGAATCAAGAGCGGTAAAATTCAAAAAGATGCATCTGCTTCTGCTGCCATCAAAAAGCCTTTTCCATCAAAGAAAGAAGTATAGTTGTCTACTCCCAAAGAGGACAAGGAAGAGTTAAGCGCCGGCCAGCGGTGGGGGCCGTAATGATTCAGAAGTCTGCAGCTAATTAGCCCAGAAACAATCAACCCAGAACCAACCAACCAAGGGTGGAAAGGCCTGCATGGCAATACACCCGGATAAACATGACTCCTGCTCAGGTTCTACCCCATCTCTTGAAGTTAAACCTTACAACCTTGAGAGATGCACCGAAGAACCCGAATACTTCTTCTCTATTTTACCATTCAAATGCCAAGTGTGCTTACCATTCAGATAGCATAGGGCACGACACCAACAATTGTTGGGCCCTCAAGAATAAGATTCAGGATTTAATAGACGCTAAAGAAGTGGAATTTGACGCCCCTGAAAAGCCGAATGTGATCTCTGCTCCAATTCCAAAGCATGGCCACAATGCCCATGCTATTGAAGAGGATTTGTTTGTTGCTACTATTGATGATTTCATGACTTTGTTACCGATAATCAAGCTAAATTTGTTGAAGGCTGGGATTTTCCCAGGTTGTGAAGAAGATTGCTACCTTTGTTCATCCTTACCATCCGACTGTCCGTTGTTGAAGTTAGGCATCCAACTCCTAATGGATAACCAAGAAATCCTTTTTGAAAAGACTCTTGTTACACCGACTCCTGTCAATTATGTTTCGATAATTACCATATCCGCCAATCTTTCCAAGGTCTCCAAAAGACCTGTTAAGATTACATCCGATCCGAAGATTGTACCTCTGAAGATAACCATGCCGGGGCCCATCCCGTACAAGTCCAACAAATCAATACCGTGGAACTATGATGGTGAGATCTATTACCACGGTATTAAATAAATTGAATCAACTGAAGAGAGTTCTGATTAAGAGACTTCCGACATTGGAAATATTGCTGGAACGAGTAAAATCACCCGCAGTGGAAGAATTTTCTCTCTGGAGATTGCTCCTCCAAGGGCAATCTTTGGACCCTCAATTGCTCCTAAGGCTACCCCTGTGTCGGTTAACATATCGGCGAGAACTCCAGTTATTGAAGAAGTTGTAACTCTTGTGGTTGTACCCTCTATTGTTGTTGATGATAGAGGGAAAGGGATCCAAGAAGCGTCCGTCGGGACGAGGGCTCAGCCTTTGGTTATCCCTGAGACCACTCAAAAAGAAATGGAAGAGATTTTGAAAATAATCAAGAAAAGCGATTATGATGTTGTAGAACAACTGGGGCAAACCCCCTCAAAGATCTCTATGCTTGCCTTACTGCTTTGTTCTGAAGCTCATGCCAAAGCTCTGATCATATTCTTGAAGACGGCCCATGTGCCACAGGAAACTCCGTGGATCAGTCCCAGGAATGTGTAGCTAGCCTAGCAGCTGACAACGGTCTTGGATTCTCTGATGCCGATTTAACATCTAAAGGGAGAAAGCATAATGACGCTCTGCATGTTTCGGTGGAATGCAGAGGGACTACTCTAGCACACGTTCTGGTAGACACTGGGTCGTCTTTAAATGTCTTGCCGAAGAAAGCATTGGATAGATTGGACTGTGAAGGCCTAACCCTGAAGCCCAGCAATATCATTTTCAAAGCCTTTGATGGTTCTAAAAGGATGGTCCACGGGGAGGTGGACATCCCGATTAAAGTGGGAACTAAAACCTTCAACTCCACATTCTATGTGATGGACATCTGTCCTTCCTATTCTTGCTTGTTGGAAAGACCCTGGATTCATAATGTTGGAGCCGTCACTTCTTCTCTGCATCAAATGCTCAAGTACCCTGTCCAGGGGAAAATTATAATTGTTCATGGCGAAGAGGAGTACATGATAAGCCATCTAAATTCATTCCGCTATATTGAATTGGATGGTGAATTCATCGAAACCCCCTTTCAGCATTTTAAAGAGGTAGCTCAAGAGATTGCGGCAACCAAGACAGTGTCTTTTGTACCCTTGATTACCAAACATGTGCCTCGGATGTCATCCCTCAAAGATGCAAAGGTTGCGATTGAAGAAGGAGGAAGTGCAATCTGGGGGCAACTTCCAGACTTTCCTTTCAAATCTGATAAATTCAGCTTGGGTTTCACTGCTTCCGCTCAAAAGGATGTACGCCGCGCTCGGGCTAGAGGTCCACCAGTGAAGATAACCCATCATGGAGTCAATGCTTTAGAGGATGGTGAAGAGGAGAGCAACTTGGAAGACTGGATTTTCCCTACTGTTGACGGTGGACTGAGCAATTGGGAGGCAAAAGACTTTGTTCCGATTACTTTCATAAATCAGTAATTTATCTTTCAAACATTTCTGTTGGTTTGTAATAATTCTCAAACAATTCGTACACTTTTTGCCTTGTGCCTTACCCGAGGCACATAGGTCCATTTGTAAGGGTTTGATTTTTCATCTTCATATGCCATTTTAATGAATCATGGACGTTTTCACATATAAACTTTTGTGTTCATTTTCTTTATTTTTACATTCTTATTTGTTTAAAGATGGCTATCCCTTACACACACCCACACTCACAAAATGCAGGTACCCTTCCATTCCGGATTCCATGGGTAACAATTCTGCTATGGCCTTCATTGACTCTGAAGATCTGGTCTACCATGCTGAATATGAAGGTGATGAAGACTGTGAAGTTCCGGGAGAAATGGCTAGACTGCTACAACAAGAAGAAAGGGTTATTCTACCTCACGAGGAGATGCTAGAGACCATCAACTTGGGTACTGTTGAAGATAGAAAAGAAGTCAGAGTGGGTGCCAACCTAGAGCCAAGTGTCAAGGAGCGCTTAGTTCAACTATTGAATGAATATGTTGAGATTTTCGCCTGGTCCTACGAAGACATGCTGGGACTCGATACAGATATTGTGGTTCACTTTCTCTCTACAAGAGAAGATTGTCCACCAATTAAACAGAAAGTCCACCGGATGAGGCCCGACATGTCTGAAAAGATCAAAGCCGAAGTGATGAAGCAGTTCAATGCTAGGTTTCTTGATGTTACTTCATATCTACAATGGGTTTATAACATTGTGCCCGTGCCTAAGAAGGACGGCAAAGTGAGAATGTGTGTGGATTACAGAGACTTAAACAGGTCTAGCACTAAAGATGACTTTCCACTACCGCACATTGACATCTTGGTTGATAATACAGCTCAGTACAAGGTATTTTCTTTCATGGATGGATTTTCAGGGTACAACCAGATCAAAATGGCCCCTGAAGACATGGAGAAAACTACTTTTGTTACACAGTGGGGTATGTTCTGTTATAAAGTGATGCCATTCGGACTGAAGAATGTCGGGGAAACCTATCAGCGTGCCATGGTAGCTTTGTTTCATGATATGATACATCATGAGATTAAAGTTTACGTAGACCACATGATAGCCCGGTCACAAACAGAAGAAGAACACCTCGACCACTTGCAAAAGCTGTTTGTCAGGCTGAAGGAGTACAAACTCAGACTGAACCCTAACAAGTGCACTTTCGGAGTCAGGTCTGGTAAACTCTTGGGTTTCATAGTCAGCAACAAAGGCATCGAGGTAAATCCTGCCAAAGTCAAAGCTATACAAGAAATGTCTGCTCCTCGCATTGAGAAGGAGGTCAGACGTTTCTTGGGATGCCTAAACTACATTGCTAGGTTCATTTCTCACCTAACATCTACCTGTGAGCCAATCTTCAAGCTGTTGAAGAAAGATCAGGTGGTTAAATGGAATGATGAATGTCAAGTTGCTTTCGATAAAATCAAGGAGTATTTTCTAGAACCTCCTATCTTGATGCCTCCCGTCGAAGGAAGACAGCTAATCATGTATCTGACTGTTTTGGATAATTCAACGGGGTGCGTACTGGTCCAACATGACGAGTCTGGCCGAAAAGAGCATGCCATTTATTACCTTAGCAAAAAGTTTACCGACTGTGAGACCCGATACTCACTGCTCGAGAAAACTTGCTGCGCTTTGGTATGGGCTGCTCGCCGGCTAAGGCAGTATATGTTGACTCATACCACTCTACTGATATCTAAGATGGATCTGATCAAGTACATCATCGAAAAGCCGGCTTTATCTAGAAGTATAGCTAGATGGAAAATGATCCTCACCGAGTACGATATCCAGTACACGACCCAAAAAGCTATAAAGGGAAGTGTGCTAGCTGACCATGTGGCACATCAAGCTGTCGAAGATTACCAATCCATGAAGTTTGACTTCCCCGACGAGGACATTATGACATTGGACAACATTGAAGATTTCAGACCATATGACGGACCTGAGCAAGGATCCCGATGGACCCTGTACTTTGATGGTGCCTCTAATGCACTTGGCAACGATATTGGCGTGGTACTCATCTCTCCAGAAGGTTTCCATACACCTTTTACAGCCAGCCTCTACTTTAACTGCACCAACAACATGGTCGAGTATGAAGCTTGTATCTTTGGTCTCAAGGCTACTATAGACTTGGGAATCAAATCTTTGATTGTGTTTGGAGACTCAGCTTTGGTCATCAGTCAGATCAAAGGAGAGTGGGACACTAAACATCCCAACCTCATCCCTTACAAAGAACATGTCTTGACATTACTACCTCATTTCGAGCAGATCACCTTCGAGCACTTCTCGCGAGAAGAAAATAAGCTAGAAGATGCTCTAGCTACAATGTCATCCATGTTTAAACTTAACTGGGATAATGAGGCTCCCCAAATCACCATTGAGCGGATGGACGAACCTGCACATTGTCACGAGATTAATACCGAAGAAGTAATGGACCAAACTTGGTTTCACGAAGTCAAAAGGTATCTTGAGAATTAAGAATACCCTGAAGGAGCTTCAGTCAACGATAAAAAGTTCTTGAGGAGGTTCTCATCTAAGTTCTTCCTGAGCAATGGTATCCTATACAAGCACAATCATAATTGCATCCTGCTCCGTTGTGTGGACAAGGTTGAGACGGAACAGATCATGGTTGAACTGCACAATGGTACCTTCGGCACTCACTCTAGCGGACATATGATGGCTAAGAAGATCCTACGGGCAGGCTACTACTGGTCTACCATGGAAGCTGATTGTCATCAACATTCCAGGACTTGTCACAAATGTCAAATCTATGCGGACAAGGTACACATACCTCCAGTTCATCTCAATGTCCTAACAGCTCCTTGGCCATTCGCTATGTGGGGAATCGACATGATTGGAGAGATCAAGCCTACAGCATCCAATGGACACCACTTCATCCTGGTGGCCATTGATTACTTTACCAAATGGGTCGAAGCGGCTTCCTTCACATCCGTCACAAAGAATGTTGTTGCCCACTTCATTAAGCAGAACCTCATTTGTCGGTACAGCATCCCCAAAAGGATCATTAGTGACAACGGTACAAACTTGAACAACACTATGATCACCGCTTTGTGCGAGCAGCTCCAGATTCAACATCATAATTCATCTCCCTATCGGCCAAAGAGGAACGGTGATGTCGAAGCTGCAAACAAAAATATCAAGAAGATCATACAAAATATGACAGTCACCTACAAGGACTGGCATGAGATGTTACCGTTTGCTCTCCATGGGTACCGTACCACGGCGCGTACATCAACTGGGGCAACACCCTATTCTTTGGTATACGACATGGAAGCTATTTTGCCTATCGAGGTTCAGATTCCCTCCTTGAGAATCATGAAGGATGCTGGTTTGAGTGAAGACGATTGGATTCGGACCCGACTTGATCAACTTAACTTGATTGACGAAAAGCGACTTATTGTTGTTTGCCACGGTCAGACGTATCAAAAACGGATGATCAAGGCTTTCAACAAGAAAGTCAGGCGCCAGGTATATCAAGTCGGGGATCTTGTAATCAAGCGGATCATCTTGCCGCAAAGTGATCCCAGGGGCAAATGGACTCCTACCTATGAAGGATTGTTTGTGATCAAAAACATCTTTCTGGTGGGGCAATGATTCTAACCACCATGGACGGTGATGACTTGTCGCACCCTGTGAACGCAGACATAGTCAAAAGATACTACGCATAAACGACCCGCTAGGTTGACACACCTAGGCAAAAAAGGGCATCCCGGTGAATCAAAAACCCGAAAGGGAGGTTCAGACAAAAGTTAGGGATAAATAATAAAAAATTTGTACACCCGGCAAGTTCAAAACCCGAAAGTGCGACTTGGGCAAAAAAGGGTTTCCCGGTGTATCGAAAACCCGAAAGGGCGGTCCAGGAAAAAGTTAGGGAATTAAAGCGTATGACTATGTCTCGTCGAATCGCTTTAAGGACAATCTCTTCACAGACAAGCTCCGGGCTTCTGATCAACTCAATCATCTTCGGACAATGCAATGAATGGACAAGATATTCAGAGTTACGAAGGCTATAACAGAATGGGAACCCCATGGAATTTTTACACATAGACATCTTTCTTTGTATAAAATTTCTCATTTTCATGACAACATTCTCTTACTAGGATGTATGTCTCTTTTGTACAAAATACTTACACAAAGTTAATACAAAAATATTTTAAAGTGCAGAAAACTATTTGCCTTTTCTTCTTTTTTACACTTGTGTTTTATTTGAAAACATCCAATGATTTATTATATGAGCATATGCATTTGAATATAATCACATGTTTACAAATAAACGAAATGGGATAGAATAATTACTGACAGGTTGAAAGTATAGGAAAACGTCTTTAGGATATTCCTAGAGAAATCCCCTGCAGTACATCATCCAGACCCTCGGCGAAGATGAAACCTTCTTCTCCAACGGAGTCAAATTTCCAACTATCAATTGTCAGCGGGAACCATTCAGTTTTCCCCCAGCAAGTTGTCTTAAAGTCTGATAACAATTAACTTTTGTCTTATCCCCAAACTTAGGATAATTCCCCAATAGATTGGCATACAACCCAAACTCCTGAACTTTTTCCAAACAGGAATAAGCCTTTTCCCCCAGAGTCCTGAACTTACTCTCCAGTAGGATAGCTACTCCCCGGCAGTATAACTATTCCCCATAGAGTTTTTACTCCCCTGCAGATCGAAGATTCTCATTCTTGACTTCTTAGCATGAACTCCCCAAGGATTCAAATTCCCCTAGCAGATTGAAGATTCTCATTCTTAGTTCTCTAGCAGATCAAGGTTTTCCTTTGTTCGATCCCCAGTAGAGATTACCAGAGTTTCGTTATTCCCTAGCCGAGTAAGGATTCCCTTTGTGTAATCCCCAGCCGTAATCATCAAAGTTCTCGGGATCCCCCAAGCAGATTTATCAGGCAGTACATGGCATTACTTCCCCAAGCAGAATGTTTATCACCCTCCAACTCCAAAGACTTAAAGGATCCCTATATCCCCAAGAAGTCATGAAGGATTCTCACATCCCCACAGCAATCAAAGATTTTTAATCTCCAGCAGCGGTCATGGACTTATTTTCCCCGGCAGCAGTCAAGGATTTTATTATCTCCAGCTGTCAAAGATTTATTTTCCTCAACAATACAGCAAATCAGCTTACATGCGCATACATTACATTCATATATTGAACGTTGATAAAACACATGGCATACATCATGACATTACATAAGACTAAATCTTTACCTTTCAGGGAAAGATACAATCAAATTCTCACAAGCTCTCTGGTTCAGTCAAATCAATGCTCAGATTCCTGTTCCAGTTCAAGTTATGAAGCCCAGATTCGACCGGATGATATCTTGATTTTTTCTTCATCATACTATGAAGCCCGGAGATCGACCAGAAAATAGTTGAATCCCCATCAAATTAGTGTGAAGCCTGGAATCGACCATATAGCAGTATAAAGCACCATGAAGCCTGGAATCGACCAGATTGTGGTATATCTTTAAATGCAAGTTATGAAGCCCGGATTCGACCGGATAGTATCTTGATTTCTACAAAGCACCAAGAAGCCTGGAATGGACCAGATAGTGGTACACCTTGGATTCAAGTTATTAAACCCGGATTTGACCAGATAGCATCTTGATTTCTCCAAATACCGTGAAGCCTAGACTCGACCAGATAATAGTTTAAGACACTGAAGCCTGGACTCGACCAGATAACAGTTTAAGACACTGCGAAGCTTGGATTTCGACCAAATAGCAGTTTACTTGGCTAATTACTAAGAAGCCCAGAACCGACCAGATATTAGTGTACCTTAAATTCAAGTTAAAGCCCGGAGGCGACCGATAACAACTTAATTCCTTCTAAAGCCTGGAGTATGACCAGATAAGATTTGAGAAATTGTGAAGCCTGGAGGATGGCCAGATAGAAAGTTTAATCTCATCCCCCCGGTAAGTCACTGTGAAGCATGGAATCGACCAGTTAGCAGTCGGTCTTATTTTCCTCAGCAAACACTATAAAGCCTAGAGCACGACCAGATAGCAGTTCATTTTCACCTCTTCAACCAATATATGATTCCCCAGTATAATAACGGACGACTGAAGCTCTTAAAATTCTATTTCTACCACGATAGAGACCAGCATTCCCCGGCGTAGTCCTCCTCAACAACAGGTATACGGGCTCTCGCAAAGGAATCTCTTATGCAATTCAACAAACATTCTTGGATGGCATCTTTAAGCCCATCTCCGACAAGATTCTGTCGCATCTCCAAATGGCATCTTTAAGCCCATTCCCTCAACTATACTTTGACGAGTGCAAATTTACGGGCACTCTAGTGTCGAATCATCTTTTACCTTCGAGTCACGAACGGAAAAACTCGCCAATCTAACTCTTCAGGTTCAAGAAGATTGAACAGGGGCAGCTGTTGTACCCCAAAATTTTCCCTCTCATTTTATCAAGATTTCCCATCACAAGACTCTTTGGACTCAAGAGCAGATTAGGGTTTGCTCAGCCCAAGACATCTCCCTTGCACTGATGACCTGAAATTAGGGTTTGAGTTTGCACAAGGATTTTTGGACTTCCAATGCTCAATGTTACTTTCATACTTCATGTTGGACCTCTAATATTGCTCATACCAAGTTTCAAGCTTTGAATCAAATTTTTGCGCAATCAATTGGACAGTTGACCTAGAAATCAATTGTATTGAGGAAAAAGTCAATTGTGGCCAATTTACAGTCAAACTTCATAATTTTTTACCCTCATAAACATTATAGACTCATATGAACCATTTGATCAAGTTTGGACCATAACTCCTCAAGAAATTTGATCAGATCATCAAAAGGGCAAAATGGTCATTTTTAGGGTTTTGATTGTAGAAGGGCAATTTCTGATTTTTAACCTAGCCAATGGCAAATTGGGTTCAAGAATGGTTTCAAGGACTCAATGTCATCATCTTGACCTAATCTCAAGGTTCAAAAGATCTCAAATGCATTGGATTGACAGATGAATTTTCCATTAAACTGATCAAAAATCAATTGTACACTGAAAAGTCAAACTTTAACTTTTTGGTCAAAATCAAGTGCCAAGGGTCATTTTTCATCAAGATGTGTCAAAACATGAAACTTGTTCATCAAGAAACCTAATTTTGAAAATTAGGGTTTAAAATGGAAAATTTTCATAACTTAGAAATTTTCTAAGTTATGAAAAATTCTTATTTTTTCCCAACTTTGCCCAACCTTTTCACCATGATGAAATTGGATTCAAAGAAAACTTCAAACATGAAAGTTGTAGTCCTCCACAAAATATAAAACTTTGATTCACAAAGTTTTCCAAAAAGATGTTTGGATCTCAAGTTATGATTTTGTGAATAAGGGTCCATGAAACTTTTAACTTAGTGAAATTTTGCCCTAGTTTAGGCAGGATTTTGACCTATCTTCATGGCAACTTTTCACATAGTTCCAATTGGAATATCAAAATGCATTTCAAATATGTATTGTATATCATGTTACAAGCTTTCCAAAATGTCCAAGAACTCTCCAAGATAATTTGTTGTTAGGGAGAATCGAAAGTTTGAAAATGGCAAATTATCACTTTTGGCCAAGGCATTTTGCACATTGCTACAACTTGCAAATCTGTCCAAACCTTGCTTGTACTTGGTTTACAGGTTCTAATCCTTTATACACTCATAAATTTAATTCAAATACAATGGTTAATGGTATTGTTTTTGTCTTGGAAGCTTTGTACAAGGGTTTATTCCATTTATGGCATAAAGATAACAATGCCATTTCCATAAAGCACACTTTATGCAATTTTGTTTTCCTTGAGCCTTGAACCCAATCTCTTGCAGCAAACAAAGTCCACAAACTTAGGGCAAAGTACACCAACTATGTGCAGCTAAGGAGCAGGTCTGTACAGGCCTTGGCATTGTCAAAATCAACTTTTGCTTCAAAAGCAAGTAACTAGCAAAAGTCCACATATCTTGTGCATCTGTTAAGAGCAAGTCTAAGTCTCATTTCAAACAAGTTTTACATATTGTCTAAGGCCAGAAACACAAGCTCACAACCTCTCAAAGACTCAAATACACAAAAACACCAACTTCTGCCCAAAACAGGGCAAGCCCTGCAGAACCACTTCCAAAACAAATTCCACTTGTGCATTTTGTCCCAAACCACTTCAGACACATTGCATACATCCTATCCAAGCTACCCAAGTCCCTGCCCAGCCACTGTAACTCCATTTTCACACTTCACCATTTTCACTTTGAAGCTTTGCAGATTGAGTTCTACAAGCATATTCAGGCAAGTTCAAGGCAAGCCAAGCGTTGGGAAAGGTTGAGTGAACTTCAGGCAAGCTAACACGACCTTCAGGCCTCATCCAAAACTCCTACATTGGCATATCCAAACTTGGATGAAACAGGTAATTTTCAAACTTCTATCTCCTTATTTAGGGATCATTAGGCTTAGGTTTGTGAAGCAAAAATGTAGCCCTTAATGTCCTTGAATTGCACATATGCATAGCTTGTATTTATATTAACTGAGCTAGGGGAATTTGGATGTTGAAATTGCTGAAAAAACTAGGTCATAAATTAGGGGTTCTGAAATTCTCCCTGGTTTCTTAGAGTTAGATCAAGTTTTTTACATGGTTGGAATCGTGATTAAAAATGCTATAACTTTTATGTTGTGAGTTTTTTATTTCATACAAGAACAAGAGAGAACAAGATTTGAACCATGGCGCGCGCACGTTCTGAGGACAGGGACGAAGTGTATTTGGGCCAGGCGCCTTGGGCCTCTTACTTTTGACACCCCCATGCTTGCTTTCTGCACCCCTTGGCCCATTTGTTTTATTTTTGTATATTTTCCATTTCTTTTTATATTTTCTGACTTTTATTTTTTTTTTTAAATATCAAAAATCACCAAAAGTATTTTCTTAATTTTTCCATTTTTATTTTATTATTTTTAATATTTTTTGGGCATAAAAATAGTTTACTAATAATAATATACTTTTATTTTCTTAAATAAACTTATAAATAATATAAAAATATTATACATTTTTTTATTTTTATACTTAAAATATTATTTTCTCACAAATATTATTTTTTAACATTTTTGTATATGTTTTTATTTATTTTCTTGTACATAAATGAATAAATAATTAATATAAGCATATTTTCTTTAAAACCAAAAATTAGGGTTTTCACCCTTTCAAAAATAATCATTTTTATTTTTCTTATTTTGAGACATAAATAATTTATTTTACATACATGAAATAAATACCAAAAAACATCCTTTGCATATTTATATTTATTTGTACATTTAAATATTTGTCTATTTATTTATTTGTGCAATATTTCAATTTGGTTGTAATAATAGTTTTAGGGTTTTATTTTGAGCAATATCGCCTATTCAAACTTGTATCCCCCTCCCCGTAATATTGTTGTAATAGTCTTAGATTTACTTTACGCATTTTATCGCTTTAATATGCCATGATAGTAAATTAGGGTTTGTATGCAAAAGACCAAAAATCAAAACAAATAGCATGACTAAATACAAGACAAAAATGCATGAAAAAATGACAACACAATGCACAAACTGGTTAATTGGTCCAGGTTTTCCCAAACTGGGTTAAAGAATTTTGGAATTATGCTACGACATTAAATCATCAAGTAACTTCTTATGTACTGGGAAATAAGATCTTTATCATCGAAGATCTCATTGGAAAGCTTATTGGTCACGAAGGAAGCGACATAAGATGAAGTGAAATGGAAGAAAAAGGTTCTGACCTAACCATCTTATCCAAAGAAATATTCTCCTCTGGACAACCCTCAAACAAGATCAATGAGTTGAAAGACTATCTCAGAATTTGGTCTAGAATTATTCTGGGGTGCATCAATCACAAAAAACCAACTAGTTCTTTTGACTTCATCAATATTGATCAACAATACCTTTTGTACTTCATCACAACTAAAGCTAAAGTCCACCCCCTCATATTATATTCAATCATCTGAAGACTAGTGTCAAGGAAATAAGATAATAAGAAAGAACCAAAAGAGATTGGATTCTACTGGGAAGGCTGATTTCAGATATTATGACAAAGAATAAACTGATAGAACAACTGAGTGAAGATAAACAAGCTAATGTTCTGGAACCTTGTGCTGGAAAGCCTCTCAACACCAAGAACCTTAAGAAAATGAAGATTATAGAAACCATTAAGAAGGATTTTCTTCTTTTCACTCAAGCAGACTCATCTCCAGAATTATCCTCAGATATCTGGAAGCCTGCAAGAGTGATGGAACAATTCCATATGTAAATATCCTTGACCTCAGGTAACAACCTCTGGAAGTTTCTACCATAAAGACAAGAAAAAGGAAAGCTGCTGGAGAAGGAACTTCTCAGAAAACTCTCAAAGCTTCCAAAAAGAAAGGTAACTCATCTTTTGTTTATGTTAATGAATCAGTATTTTTATCAACATCTGAAACCCCCTCATCTCCAAAACATGCTGGAAATCCATCACCTCAAACCCTTGATGACTTTTACATAGATTTTGATACCTCAATACCCATAATTAATCCTCTGATTAATCCTCCTTCTACCCAATTTGTTCAAACTCAGCCAGAACTTGCACAAGTTCTTTCTAATATTGATCAATTTGATCCATTTTTTGAAGCTCCCCAAACCGAAAATCCAAATACTTCCTCTGAACAAATTCTAGAAACCACATCATCCATTCCAAGCATCACCTTTCCACTCAACACCTCTCAACCACCAAATATCTCCACCATAACATTACAAGACTTCTCCCTTCCAGATATTCCATCTCCTTATGATTCAACACCACCTAACTCTCCTGTAATCCTTTTCGACTCTCCTACTCCCAATTAATACTTAGAAGATCCTCTCAAAACTATAATTAATCTAGAATCCTCGAACAATCTTGTCACAACTTCTCAGAAAATAGCCATTCCAAAACCAACACCAAAACTATCCAAATTAAATGTCGGTAAATCTCTACTAGTTTTTGAAATAGATATACAACAATGGGTTAACTCCTTGAAGTAAGCCTGCATGGATAATATTAACCCAGCTGCTTTTGATTCTCTCTGGACTCGGTTCAGAAAATTTAATTCTGAATCTCTGAAGATGAAGGAACTCAGTTATGAAATTGCTTAATGGAACTTATGCGATCACCTGAAAATATTCAAGGATCAAGTTCTACGTCACTAGGTAAGGAAACCCCTTCTTCTTCTTGACAATACTTCTTGGAAAGACTCACAGTACTTAGAATTTAATGAACCAACTCATGAACCTCAACCTCATCCTCTGGTCATTTTTAAAGACAAAGACAAGTCAGTTGAAAAATATCTTGAAGAAGAATCTCTTGCATTAACTTTTGAGAATGTGGCTTATTTTGTTGACTTTTGAGAATGTGGCTTATTTTGTTGAAACAACTTTCTCTTCTCTTGTGTTGAAAACTTTGGATGAGTTGAAGAAAGAGAATGCAGCTATTATGAAAAGGTTGGACAAACAGGATGAAATGAACAAAGAAATTAAGTGTGTGCTAGGGAAGGAAGAAGAATCAAACAATCAGATCAAAAGTCTATTGGAAGCCTTATTCACATTACTTCCACCTCCTCCACAACCTTAGTTCTTATCTTTTGTTTGTTTCTGCTATGTTTGTTTCTTGTTTAAAAACTTATGTTCATCTGCTTCTATTTGTATAAATCTATGTTGGATGCATAATCCATTTTTTCTCTTTACATGTCTTTATTGCTTTTTTGATTTATGACAAAAAGGGGGAGAACATAAGATATTTTTAATATAATAGTGTCGGGACTTACTCTCAAACATTTTGAATATGATAACCTCTGTTTCATTTTTTTTGGAAAGCAAATAGGAAAAATGTCTCTTAAAAGTAACTTTTATCACATGGACTTATCAGAACTTCCATCACAAACTCTGATCAAACATCTTCAGGGAAGTATCTATCTTTTCTTTATCTGATTATTCCACTCAGGAAGAGACCCTAATTCTTTATGTTCTTACGTGATTTATCAAAATGTACATGTTTTTCTCATCATAAAAAAGGGGGAGATTGTTAGAACATAGTTTGGTTCTAAATCTTTGTAATAGTTTTGATGATAACAAAAACATGATATATACATAAAGAACAAATATGATCTCTAATAATTTAATAAAATATGCATAGAAGTTCTGATAAAGAAGCATAGAAGTTTGCAAACAAAATTACGCTAAGATGATATAATAATAATTTATGTACAACTATTGAAATATCACGCTCAAAGAAGTTCTAGTGCTAAAACTTTTGAAGCACCAAAGTTGCATGCTAAAACTATGATGAAGCAAAACTCTGATGATCTAAAGTCCCAATGATAATATTCTTATTTTGATCAGTTTTTAAAGAAGCAAGTTCTGATGCATTACAATTCAATCATTGCAAATCAAAGAGTAACGGTTGGTACTAGACAAGATCTATATTTTTTGAAAGTGCATTAACAACATTTTATCAACCTACCAAAATCATCTTCTCATGTCTCATATGCTTCGCCTATATAAAGGTATCTGGAAGAGTGATCAAACATACTTGCGCATACAAAGAAATATTCTCACAAGCAATTTTTTATCTATTCATTAAGCTTTAACCTTGTGTATAAATCACAATTGTGATATAGTTTTTCTAGAAACACTATTGTACACATTGTGATTCATATTTTCTAATACCTTTAGAAACCAAGTTGTGGTTTAGTCTCAAGAAGACATTGATTATATTCTTTGTGATTATGTAATCAAAGATTTGATTAATGAATTAAGACCTCGTTTGAGAGAGGCGAAGTCACCTTGGCGGGTGGACTAGAGTAGTTTGAGTTCAAACGAACCAGGATAACCAAACGTGTCATACTATTTTAATTTTTGAAAACCCCAATCTAAACCCCTTCATATGCAACCAGGCACCCTTAGTAAACACTCAATATCAACCTTTCCTTCATATTATTTCCAATCAATGCCCCAGAATTAACCTCATGAGGGCCCTTCGATTGGAATTAGATGCTCCAGATCTCTCTAGCGTACCATAATATCATGTACTTTCCCACACTATGGCCACTGGGTCTCAAACATTATCTGGGCTTAGGCCCGTTCATTGGCACCCTCTCTTTTACTATTTCAATGCAAATATACACACCCATGTGTAATTTGACTGAAGCAAAATATTGGGCTTAAGCCCATGCTAATAACGCCTCCCTGTTTTTACTATTGAACTAAAACTACACCCCCCCTTATTTTGATTAAATATTTTATTTATTTAATTTAATTAATTAATAAATTTGTTTTATTTATTTAATTTATATATTTTGTCTCAAAGCATTTTTAGCATATTGTCTTAAAATAATTTTTGCATTTATCATATAAATTATTTTGATAAATAAATATTTGATTATTATTAAAAATATTTAATATATTTTTAGTAACCAAAAAATTATTATTTATTGATTATTTTCTAAAATACTAACATTTTCCCATAAATTTATCAAACAATTTTATCATTCAAAACTTCATACATACTAACTTTAAAACAGCTAACTATTTAAACATGCACTTTTCACTAACTTAATTAAAAAATTCAACTTATTTTTAAAAAAAGGGATTGTAAACTTATTTTCGAGTTATACTGCGAACTGCTCCTACGACCACTCTTCTTGTTAAAACCATACACTTTTCTAGGGGTCGTTCAAAAACATTTATAAAATCCCATAAAAAAACTAACCAAACACATACGAACTACGAATTTAGACTCTGATTCTTCACAATGAGATACGTAGGCACGTGATTAAACCAAGGAGAGTTCATAACTAAAAACTAAAATTCTTTTCTCAAATATATAGAAACATTAACTATTAAATACCTATTTTACCCTTAAACCTAAAAGTGGAGCCACTTGATAACAAGGGAGATGAAGGGTGCCTAACACCTTCCCTTCGTCTAACCGACTCACGAATTTAGAATCTCTATACGAATTAGGGTTACCTGTTATTTCCCGGTCTTTAGGATAAAAATTAATTGTGGAGACTCTTTATTTTTTTCCGGTTACGACAGCTGGGGACCTAACCCTTGGGTTTAGACTCTTCTCTCCTTATAGGTCTAGGGTTTCTTGGGTTTTTTAAATTCTTGGTATGTTGTGTTTCTATATATGTTTATTTATTTGTTTATTTATTTATTCATATTATCATAGTTATCATATTATTTTACTGTGGGTGGGATTTAAATTCATATATGTATCAAACCTTAGAAGAAGGATCGTCTATTGGCCAAGGGGGTTTAACATCCCTATGAGTTTTTGTGACGACCTCGCCTAGAGTCGTTTGAGTTCCAAGAAATATCTTTTAGAGGACTAGACTCTCTAGGAGGTAGGACTTAGAGATTTGGCCAATGGCTCTTTGTATAACCCTAAAACAAAATCTCATGGTGAGACCTTGTACGACCTAAGAGACGAAAGTCTCGGTCTACAAAGAGGCTCTGCTAAAGGGAGGCCCTTGTACCTTTACCTTTAGTGTTATCCATGATAATCTTAAGGAAACTACCCTTTTGGGGAGGGTATAATATCCGTAGGACGAAACTAGGAACCTACCTACTAAGGATACCTTTCACAAATCTCACCACCTATTACATCACCATGCATAAACATACATTTTACATTTCAAATAGTCATTATTTTTGCATTTATTTGTCTTATTTACATGATTCCTAAGAAAAATAATCAAAGGTTTTTGGTGAGTATCCTAAAGATGAATGCCAACAAGAAACAGATTGCCTGAGTTAGCGTTGTGGTTCATGATATGAAGAAGATCAAACTGATTAGGGGAAATTAACAGAGAAAGCTATGAAGATGTTTGTTCGACGCTATTGGGATATCCTTACGTTTACCAAGATAACTGTGAAAGTGGAAGCCATTACTGCCCTCACTCAATTCTACGACTCTCCGATGAGATGTCTCACTTTCTATAATTTCCAGTTAGCACCTACTTTAGAAGAATTTGATAGGATATTGGGTTTCTCTAGGATCAAAGATGAATCTTACAAAGGAATTGGATAGACTATGAGTATCCAAAATTTGGCTAAGGAGATAGGGATGCTTTCAGTGATCTGCTACTTAATTACAAAAAAGATGGTGAAGTTAAAGGTATTAAAAGACAATACTTAAATTCCAAAGCTCTTTCTTTTGTTGATAAGAAAGAATGGGAAGATTTGTTGATTGATTGTCGTTACTTATTTTTTGTTTGGTTTTATTTCCAAATATTATGGATTATATTGATGTTGCAGCCATTAATGTATTTTAGGCCGTAAAAGTTTTGAATGTGTATCCTACTCCTACTTTACTTGTTGATGTTTACTATTCCCTTCATACCCGTTATGAAAATGGGAGGGTGTCCTAAATTTTTGCATTCATCTGACTAGGAATCAATGGTCCCAAAAGATGAGGGCTCTTACTGCTAATTCTATTTTATGGTATGCTAGGAAGCTGAACATAGGTGATATTGTCATTAACTGTGGAGAATTATCAACGGATAAAGCTTGGAACTGAGTTCTAACAACAGCTTTATCTGCTTCCACAACACTGAAAGAGTATAAATGAGATATTAACAATGAATGTTCTCCATTTATGATGACCATCTTTCCTTCACGCACAAACATCAGCTTCTGGTGTAAAGTTAAAGTGACAGCCTCTGCCTCGTGGATCCACGGTCGTCCCAGTAAACAACCATAAGCGGGAAAAATACCCACAACTTGGAAAGTAATCTGAAAAGGGTGTGAGCCTATATGAATAGGCAAATCTACTTCCCTAATAACGGAATTCCTTGATCCATCAAAAGCTTTCACAATTATGCCACTCGTCCGCATGGGAGTTCCTTGATACTTCAACTTCATAAGCGTACTCCTCGGTATGACATTTAAAGCAGATCCATTGTCAATCAGCACATTTAACAATGAATCATTCTTACAATTCATGGAGATATGGAGAGCCAAATTATGATTCCTTCCTTCATCAGGAAATTCGTTATCACATAAACTTTGGTTATTACAGGATGCAATATTACCTACCACACTGCTGAATTGGTCCAACGGCATATCACTTTCCACGAATGTTTGACCCAATACTCTCATCAAAGATTCCCTATGGGCGTGAGAGTTCATCAGCAAGGCTAGAATAGATATCTTTGATGGTGTCTACAGCAATTTATCTACGATCCTGTAGTTTCTCATCTAGATAATATTCAATATATCATCCACATATTTCTCCAGAGTAGCACCACTGGATTCCCTTACTATATTCTTAGTTTTAACACTTTCAACAACCTTCTTATCAACATTAACATTTCCTCGAATGACAAGTGCGAAAACATGGCGACTGCGGGTTACTCTACTGGCTTCAGCAATATTCTTGACATCAGATAAAGGTTGGATGGGAACTTCCACACCATCCTCCAAGATTGTAGCATTGTATTTATACGGATCGGCTTTTTCTGATTCGTAAGAAACGGGACCCGGTAAGTAAGTCACCACTGGAGCAACAACTGGCTTGCTACAGTACTCAATCTCAATTGGGCCGGGAACACTGAAACAATGCATAATAATATTCACCCCTTCTTTAGAATACTTGGGTATCACGGAATCATTGCTAGAGAACATACCTTCATTTGAGGAAAATAACTCATCTACTCATCATCTGACACAGTCTCAGCCAACCAATCTTCAATCACATTAATCCCAATGTAATCATATTTATGGCCTGAAACTTTGATAGTACCATTATCCAATAATAACTTAATACCCCTTCTTACAATGGAACAACCACGAGAATCTCTGCAGCAAATCTAGCAAGACCCATAATGGTGTTTTACTTGACCATCCATGTGATAGAAGGTAGCGTGCAACTGCACCAAATCATCATTCATATAATTCACGTCAAAAATATGGAATTCACCGGGACATCCATAGACCATATTCACATCTTCCTTATATTCTGCCCTAGGCCTGATTATAAGAATGAGGCATTCGTCCATCATTTCCTGAAGATCAGCCTTTATCTTATCACACCCCTATATATTTGTATTGTAAATACCACAACCAGCATGGTCATGCGTATAGTAACTAAACTCGCAGAGGTCAACATGCATCTTTACCAAATATCCTCTAACCAGGTTGATATCAAAAATCCGGAAGTCCCCTGGACAACCAGCAACCATGTTGACAGCATTTGTTCCTCCATGTTTTGGCAAAGGATTATCTTTTACGTTAGGGCCGACATATTTAAAGGACAAAAGGCCAGATTTCACCATATTTTATACCTCCGATTTCAGAGGATAACAGTTTTCCATATTGTTCCCTGGTGCTCCCTAATGAAAAGCACATGTCTGATCTGCCTTATAATACTAAGGCAAAGGTGATGGTATAACGGGGGGTGGCCTGGTCTGAACCAACTTTTTCTGAATCAATGTTGGGAGTAACTCTGCATAGCTCATGGGGATAGATTAAAAATCCTATCTCCTCTGATTTTGCCCTTGATTTTCCTGAGAGGATGGTCTTTGATAAGCCAATGTGGTCGGCACCGTATTAACAACTAGCGTTACCGAAGCAACTTGTCGGTGGCATCGATGATTTATTCTAGGAGGATTAACCTTTCTCTCTTGAATAACATCATTTGTATCTACTTCTTTCTTTTTAGAAAACCCGTATGATGGTTTCTTCGCACTGCCAGAATTTTCACTTCTTATCAAGCGACCCTCTCTTACGGCTTCTTCCAAACAAACGCACATACTCAACATTTTGGTGAAATCACTTGGCGCACTCACGACCATTCTTTCATAATAAAAATAAACTAGAGTCTTCAGAAAAATATTTGTCATCTCTTTTTCTTCCATCAGAGGAATCACCTAGGTGGCTACTTCACGCCATCTCTGAGAATATTCCTTAAACGACTCCTTGTCCTTCTGGACCATTGCCCTGAGTTGATCACAGTCAGGTGCCATGTCCATATTATATTTGTACTATCTAATAAGCGCTTCACCCAAGTCATTGAAAGTATGAATATTGGAACTATCCAAGATCATGTACTATTTCAATGTTGCACTAGTCAAATTGTCTTGAAAAAAGTGAATTAATAGGCGTTGATCATCAGTGTGAGTAGACATCCTTCTCACATATATGACTAGGTGAGCATGACGACAAGCATTTCCATTGTACTTCTCAAATTCCGGTACTTTAAACTTCGCAGGTATTTTTACATTTGGAACCAAACACAGATCATTCACATTCTTACCAAACAATTATTTTCCTCTGAGGGCCTTTAACTCTTTTTGCATCTTATCAAACTGATCCTGAAAATCGTCCATTCGATCATAGAAGCCCAAGCTTTCACTTGGTGGAGGAATAGCGTGATAAACTTCATCATTAACAAATGGTACATCATTCACCGAAGGAGGTGCAGCATAATGAATCTCATTTCTAACCATAGGAGTAACATGAACCACAGGAGATGCAGAAACAACAGTAGTTTGAGAAAATGAAGCAACTTGAGTATCAAGATTGTAAGCTTCTAGCATGAAGTTCTCTGGCTTTCTCCATGGATAACCCCGAGGCATAAGATTTTGAACAACAATAACTAGAGTAACAAAAAGGGGAATTATCGGAGCTTCAGAAGCAACCGTTATCTATTGAGGCTGAGCAAGTGGTGGCTGATCCTGAGCAGCCACCAACGATTCCATCAAAACAGTCAGATTGGCCATACCGGCCTTTAAAGCAGTAACCTCTTCACGCAGCTCGCGATGCTCTTGTTCAAGATTCTCCATTTTCTTCTTGGTATTAGCCTGAGTATTGTACTAGTGAGACAGCTTGCTTTCTGAATGAAGTGGAGAAACACAGTAAGACACCTGGGTATCAATAGAAATGCAATAAATATGTACATGATGATGCATGACATGCAATGCACATGATTTATTTTATTATTATTAAAATTTCAAGGAACTCATAGATTTATAGACAATCTGCAAATATTAAAGTACTAACACATTTGAAATACTGA
The DNA here is from genome assembly GCA_948472305.1 of Vicia faba. Taxonomy (NCBI): domain Eukaryota; kingdom Viridiplantae; phylum Streptophyta; class Magnoliopsida; order Fabales; family Fabaceae; genus Vicia; species Vicia faba. Next base: position 805,026,733 of record OX451736.1, on the reverse strand, counting down.
AAATCTCATTATAATAACTTCAAAATGGCTTACAACTTTTTAGTACAAGTTTCAATAATCCCAAGTACAAGATAAGATAAAAATCCAAGATCCTAAGAAAGCAAAGTTGATGAAGATTACTTCACACACTGACGCTTCCCTATGAGTCTTACAATCTGAGCCTTTAACTCCCATTTCTCTTCTACATACCTATCGACGACCTCCTTCCAATCACCAGAGTCGGGAAATGAGCAACTAGGTCCTGACTGAGCTCTAGAGGAAAATAAATCCTCTTTCTTCTCCATCATCTCTACAACATGACTCTCGAGAATCTCAATAAGGTCATCTTTCTCCTTCAGGTCTTCTCGGTAGGACACCTCTAAAGTCTGACACTTATTATTCTAAGCCTCATTCTCCTGCTGCATCCTGACTAGGGCAAGCTGAAGCTCTTCCACATCATGAAAAAGGGGAAGAGTGGTCTTCACAAACATATTAGGCATAGGTGTTTCACGGGAATATGGCATCTTCAACTGGACGACTCTTGCTTGAACCCACTAAAGATAAGGCTCCAAAGAAACAGCTCTTCTAGGTCCCAAGTCCTTTCTACTCTTCATGTTAATATGATGCCAAGCCTTTGCTATCTCCTCTTTATATTCCTTATGAGCATCTCCCTCTTTAAGGAAGAAACCACTCATATGAATACTATTTGGCTTATCCCTCATCGGATGTCCAAGCTGTCGTCGTACAAGAACAGGATTGTAGTTAATTCCTCCCTTTGTACCAAGAAGAGGTACATTGGGGAAACTACCACAGCTATCGACAATCTCCACATCATAGTAAGCCTGATAATACCAAATAATATCTAAATGAGTAAGGGCCATAATCTAAGGAACCCAACGAGGTTCCTTCATGACATCCCAGAAAACATCTTACCGAGGCAAGTGAGAAATAAACCACTGATACAACAAAGGCGTGCAGCAAATGATCATCCTTCCATGGTAAGAATCCCTAAGATAAATAGAGTAATAATCATCATCCAATAATGTAGGGACTGGATTCCCAATCAAAAAGTTCTTGATGGCATTGATATCCATAAATTTGTCGACATTAGGAAATATGAACAACCCATAAGCAAGTAGAGCAAAGATGGCCTCAAAAGCAACCATACTCTTCATCTTAGCAAAATAGCGAGATTTCTCCAATAAGAACTGAGAGGGTAATCCTCTTATCCCTCCTTTGGTAGTCATATGGGCCTCAATCTCGGACTTTCTTAAATGAACCAAAGCAACAATCTCATGGGATTTTGGCTCCCCCTCCAAACCGGTAAAAGGAACATGATAAGTAATAGGTAAACCCAATAGATAAGAATACTCTTCCAATATAGGCATCAATTGATAATCAGGGAAAGTAAAGCATTGATACATCGGATCATAAAACTGGACCAAAGAGAAAGAATATCCTCATTTATCCTGAGCTTTATAAGAGACACGATGGATCCATACTTCCTCTGAAAATATGTGGAACTCTCGATCTCGGGAATCAGACTCATCAACTCTTATCTTGGAATCTTTGAAATTGTACCTCCTAGCCTTTCTTTTTCCAGAATCCATAGTCAAAAAGTACCTGAGATATTCACAAAGAGTCAACTTTAAGTCCCTTGAAACAAAATGTTTTAATGGATGATCATGGGTGCATGAATGCATGATGCAACAATCACACACAAGATCACAAACATGGGGTTCATAGGTTCGATGTCACGAGCATGAGGTCAAAGGTACTACCCATAAGTTATGATCTAAATGTTTATCACCTGCCGAACAAGGTTCTAAGAGGTTCCCAGAGTCTAAATCCTTCCTTTGGATATTACTAACTTCTTGATTGACTCCATAATTAGAAATATTCTCAGAAAAAACTCGTCCAAGTGTAGTATCGCGTGACAACCATTTCCGAATCACTCCGTCATAGCTTCCGCACTACACCTAAAAGGCCAGCATGGATTGAAGGTTCTACGGTCCTCAATTTCAGCAGGCTCCCAGGTTAAAAGTAGCACGTCTTCCCGATTACTCGGTAAACGAACTACAGTCAAAGGAGCCTCCACTGAGTGAGGGATATCATGTCTCCTTTTTTGGGATTACTCCCTCAAAGTTAACATGACTATACCGCCCGTCTTATCTTAAGTATTCCCAAGTCCGGGTATAGGACTTATGAGAAATCACCAAGCACCCTGAAAACCAGGAAAATACAAAAAAACATATATACAACACATAATATACAACAAACAAAAGCACACACACAAATAAACAAAGATAGGCTCAACCCACTTAGGGATGGACCAGTAATTGGTCGATATGTCCCCAATGAAGTCTCCATTTTTATATGGTGGTAGAAATGTTGAGACTGAGCCATTGGATTGGCTTGACTTGCACAGATTAAATAAAAATCGCCATCGCGCTTTATTATTTTCAAAGGAATGGGAAAAGAGCGAATAACCCAAAAGAAGGGGAGAGAATATAAGTTCGGGGGTTGGTTATGCAAAGGGAAGGTATTAGCACCCTAAACATCTACGGTACTCTGCGGGAACCTCTTTGAAAATTTGTGCATTTTTGCTATAAATATTGTATAAAAATAGATTGTGGAGATGACAAAATAAGTATTTTTAACAATTTTTTCACCCTCCGCAGTTGCGAACCTTTAGTGCCTACATATCACCTTTCGTGCAATAGGGGATCAGGGTACTAGTAGTTCACCTTTAAAAATTTAAAAACACAAATGTGTTGGTAAATTTTAAGAGATGGGACATCATCATCGTATCCGAGTGGAAACATACTTACTACCCATAATTATGATAAAGGAGAATTTGCATCATATCAAAGTGGAGGATATAGCTTGGTTTTTAAAATCAACAAAGCCTCACTCAACACCCAAGTGTAAAATATCTCACTTCACTATATATCATAGAATTATAGTATCTCGCATAACTACAAGAATTGACAGCAGTCTAATCTTTTAAGAAAATTTTAAAGTAAAAAGCCAAAGTGGTAAAATGGTTTGAATTGGATTCATTGATTTTTAGTCTTCTCACAAAAAAATGTCAAAGTATTATTACGTTGTGTATAGTTTGATTAAGAAAACATTTTTGAAAAGGGAATGGACCTAAATCCATGTTTATTGAGAAAGCGGTTCAAGCATAGAAAACAAGAATAGTTTTGAAAAGGAGGGAGAAGATTTTTGAAATTAAAGAAGATGGGAGGAGATGAAGGGACTATCCTAGAGCATAAGGTAAAAGCTAGGGAAAAGAACCGTCTAACCAACAAAAAGCCAACACTTGACACAATGATTCAATGTAGAATTCTCATTCATTGGATTGAAACCAAATAATCAAAGATAATAAACCTCTTAAATAATAAGCTTCAAATGCATCATGTCTTCATAAAAATTGGGCAGAGTAACGGCTGTATACAGATAAATTTTCAATTGCAGACAAAGCATATACTCAGAATAACCTACACACAAAGAAAATAAACAACCCAATGTCTTGGGGTAAACCCCAAGAGCTCCAAAAAAAATATTAGTTGAGGTCACAAGGTCTCAAGGTAGGTCAAGTCTTCTAATTCTAAGTCCAAGAAGTCCATCACTCTATAATGCCAAGGATGGTAACCAAATAATCCAAGTAACATTAAAGCTTTTCATTGTTCAAGTTAGTTATTAGGTATCTTCAAAAATAAAATGAAAAGCTCAAGTGAGCAAAGATGAAAATAGCATGAAGTATAGATGTTAAAATAAATGGTGCATAAGTAAAAAGCATAAAGTAAAAGCATAAAAATGAAGTCAATTGTTAATGAGTTAGAAATTAGAGGTTAGTTGAATGACCATATTAAAACTTGCATTTGAAAACTCATTATAAGATCGATAAAATAAAAGCCTCTCAACAACAAGTTTCATTTTCTTTTTTTCAAGTATACCATTCATTTCAAGTTCTCAAGGCAACAATAGATGATAAACGGTGTTTAAGTGATTCACTTTGACTAAAGCTTATGAAGATTCACTAGAGGATTGATAAGACCAAAGCATCCTGACAATGAATCTTAAGGTTATTGGATCAAAGGATTCAAATTAACATACTTGATCTTACAAACATGGGTTTGGGCCACGAATGATCAATTTTTGAATTGGGACAAAATTTTGCGCTATGTTAAGCAATCGTAAGTGGACTTATGTAGAAGTCGCACCTATTTTAAGGCCGGTAAATAGCAATTTATGTACCACATGTTTTGAGAAATGATATGTAAATCATTCTCCAACGACATGTATTACAAGTAAGAATGGGATAAGATGAAGAGGGAAGGGATATGTTAGATGAAATTTAGCTTCAAATATAATCAACATGATTCATCCATCTTGATCGATTTGGTTTTTCAACCTATCAACATCCAAGATCCAATGATGTTGAAGAATTTGTCCTAAAATTACTTCCAAGTCACTATCAAATTCCAAATCAAAAGTTAAACAAAAATTATGTACAAAAGTTCTTAATTACAAACCTTGATCAAAAGAAAAACCCTAAATACATTCTTAAGTCAAAATTAGGTTAAAAATAAGAAAGTAATTTAAAAAATTATGTCCATTTAATTCTAATCTCCTAAAGACTTCTAAAAGTCAGAGGCATGACTCAAAGTTCCTGAAAAGAAGAGGAAACATGTTTTTGAGATTTAAACATTAAAACTAGTTGGTCAAAGATCAAAACTAGGCATGCTTTACAAAATATTTTAAATAAAATGGGAAATCATACTTAAAAAATCATTATGAAAAGCTTTAAGGAACTTGACTCTTCCAGGAACTTTGAATGTATTTCCTTTGATTTTTAGAAATGAGGGAAATTGGAGATTTAATTCTTTCTTTATGCCTAAGCAAGAAAAGGCTAAACAAATATCAATTAACTTAAAAAAATTGAAAAATAACCTAAATGACATGTAAACTCAATTAAAAATTATAAAGAATTAGTTTAAACCTAAGAGTCAGTGATAATATTTTTCTTGAATTTTATCTCATAAGGAAAAATTAAACAAAAATCATTTACTCTAAATATAATAAAACAAGAAAAAGATGGTATATCCAATCAAATGATTTAATTTGTAACCCAAGAATTTTATAAAATTGGACAAAAATTATTTTTAAGAATTAGACTCAGAGAGAAGCTAGAAAAAAAAAATTTTATAATTTTTTGATTTAGTAGAAATAGGAAAATACAATTTTTAAGACCTAAAAGATTATTAAAACCCTAATTAACTACATGAACTTATTTAATCAAAAAAATGATAAAAATGAAATCAAAATCAAAATATGAAAATATATGGAAAATAAAATTTAAAATATTTTTGTGATAATTTTTAAAGTGAGGAAAATATTAAAAGAAAATTTGAGAAAACAAAGAAAATTTTAAAATATAAAGACTTATTACATCTGCTTTTCTCAAAATGCGCGGTAAAATGAGGCAACAACATGTTCAATCAAAACATGCCATGTTATCATCCTTACCAAACAACAACCCTTTCTATTTTTTCAGTTTTGAAGCATGATATTCAGGTCACGATATCTCACGCGTTTCTTGATGAAAATCAAAAATGTAAATATCAAAGTTCAAGATCAAAATGTGTTGAACACGATTGTATTAAAAATTTCATCAAAAGATGCAAGGATCATAGAGAAAATGCCACGCAAATATTGCTGCATGAACATGATTATGAGTTGAGCATTTCAACGAACAAATTTCATATTCAAATTTATCCTTCAATTCTCCACCAAATCAAACGATCCAAACATCAAAATTCATCACAAAAATGCAAGGAACATGAATATGCTACTAGATTTTTCAAAAGACTTATTGATTAAAAGGAAACGCTAGTTGCAGTTATGAGAGAGAACTTATGATTCACCTACCTTGTGAAATGGATTTGTTGATGCTTGAGCTTAAATAAAGAGCAATAAATTCAAAGATGTTTGACTTGAAGATCTAGAGTTAATGAATGGAGAGAGATCCGAAGGAAGCTTTGACAAAAAATGGAGGAAGCTGGCTTGAGATTCAAATAGAGAAGAAGAATTCTGAACTAGCAGAGAGAGAAGAGCTTTGTGAGGATGAGAGAGATAGCTTGTGTGGTTTTTTCTGTCCAACCCCTTTCAATTTAATCAAGCCTTATTTTTATAGATTGAGAAATGAAAGTGAGGGTAGAAATGAGAAAATGAAAAGTGAGAGTGATGTGGTAAGGTGTGTTGCGTTTTATGTTTGATTGATGATGCAACGCATGCATTTTAAGTAAGTGCATAAAGCAAGTGCATGTTAGATGGCATGTTATTGCTTAGCTGATGTAAATCCATACATTTCCATGCAGATTTGGAAAAAATCCTGATCATGTCTTTATCTCCTTATATCTCTCGCCATAGTGCATGAAACATAACAAAGTCTGAATAAAAAATGGAGAGGGCATTACATACTCCAACTTTGATGTTCAATAATTTTCAAAATGGAGCTTGAACCAATGAGATAATTGGTTATGAACGCATGCTCGTGAACCGTTCGATGAAATGTCAAGCCTGACTAGGCATTCCATGCGTGCGACATGCCTTGTGCTGGGCAAAAATTCAGCTAGCATGGTATCTACTTCCCATGATTATATCTCAAAATGTAGGAGTTATTTTGAGAAACTTCCTGAAGCAAAGTTATTCCTCACATTCAGGGCGTGATTTTTTATGTTCAACATTTTTCCAAATAATGAAAATTTCATATAGAAAATTGATGATGAAGACATGCACATAAACTGTTTGATGAAACGTCAAGCCTGGCGTGCACGTGACATGCCTTGTGTTGGGCAAAAATGACAACTTGAAGCTCAAAATCCTAAACATCATATATCTCTCTACACTTGACCATTTGAGATAATTCTTAAACCAAAAATGAAGAGCATGCTTCAAACTCCAACTTTAATGTTGCCAACTTTTTGAGTTGAGTCCAAATGAACATTCAAAATTAACCATGAAGAAATCAGATTTTTGTGCATATTTGGGAAATTTCACTAAGCGTCCAAAAACTTCCAAGCTCCATAACTTTTTCTCCTTTCACTTTTTGGACTTTAGGCCTCTAATACAAATTTGAAGAATTTTTTATCATTTTTCCATGCATGTAAAGTTTGTACGTTTTCAATAAAAATTGAGAAAGTTATGACCAATCAAAGTTCAGCACTATGAACACTTAGAAAAATTTAAATCTTCAAATAACTTCGTTGACAAGTTATCTCCAATTCAACTCTTCCTCTTGATTTTATGCCACCATTGACCATGAAATATGAAAATAGGGACATTGAATTGATAGTTGACCAAAAGTCCCCTTGGTCAACAGTTGACATTGGTTGACTTTTGACAAAATGATTAATTTACCCCTTTTTGTCAATTGAGCCTTTCCAAACCAAAATTGATGATCAAATTTCCAATCATAGATGCTCATGAACATGTAGAGAAACATGGAATCAAGTATTACCTAAAAAGTCGAGGATTTCTTGATTAAATTCCAAACCCTAGTTTTGATCCTTTGTGCTAGGAGATGATAAGATACATGCAATTGTGCCATTTCCTACAAGATGACAATCAAAAAGACATATATACATATTTTGATGTTAGTCAAAAGGATAAATGAGCAAGGTACACAATTTAAGATGCTTGGTGATCCCTCATGAACAAACCTAAAGATAGGATGAAATGGGAGAAGTACCCAAAACCCTAATATGTGATATTGTGGTATTGTGATGGTATGAGATGATAGAGGATTCGTAGGGGCAAAAATTGGGGTACAACATCGGGATTAAACATGTTCAGTGGTGACTTCATTGATTTTATATCTAATGACGGTCTGGCCGGTTGTTTCAACTATTTGAGACTTTTATGAAAATGTCTTGAAGAAAATGGGAGGGAAAATTTTAGGGTACAACAGCTGCCCCTGTTCAATCTTTTTAAACCTGAAGATTTAGATTGGCTTATCCACCATTCATGACTTGAAGGTGGAAGATTATTAAACACATAAGTGCCTAGAAATTTGCACTCACTTGTGCATGAAGTAATGTTGTTGGTTGATGTAATATTGGAAATAGACTTAAAGATGCCATTTGGAGAGGTGATAGAGAGTTATTGGAGATGGGATTATAGATGCCATCCAAAGTAATTGTTGATAGAAATTAGACTAAGCCTATGCTTGACTTAAACTGGAAAAAGTATCAGAATAAATCTATGCTTGATTTAATCTGAGCCAAAAGATTTCAATGTTCGTCTTTAACTGGAAGAAGAATCAAAATAAATCTATTGTTGATTTAATCTGAGCCAAAAAATGTCTTTTTGTCTTTAACTAGAAGAAGTATCAGAATAAATCTATGGTCAATTTAATCTAAGCCAGAAAAAGTCTACTGGAAAAAGTATTAGAATAAATCTTTGGTCGATTTAATCAGAGCCAGAAGATGTCTTTGAAGGAACTGTTCATCATGTAGATAGTCTCCCCGTCCTATTTCGGGAATTGATCTACAATCTGTTTTTTATTGGTAAACTCGTCCTGTTTCGGGAGTTCATACCACTTGGTGATAAAGATAGTTGCCCTGTCCTGTTTCGGGAATTGATTTTATCTGACCGTAAAGAAAGAAAGTTAGTTTCCCCGTCCTGTTTCGGGAGTTAATATATGCTCACCTGTATAGATAGTTTCCCTGTCCTATTTCGAGAATTAATCTTGAACCTTTTTTTTGTTGGCCATTGAGATAGCTGCCCCGTCTTATTTCAGGAATTAATCGCGGATCTATTTGAGAATTATTGATGATATTCGTCTGTTGATTGATCTTTCCTGAAAAGGTAAAGAGTTAGATGTATGCAATGTCATGATGTATGAAATGCATTGCATAATGATGTTCTCAAATCAAATGAGATTGTGTTATATCAGTTTCGTATGCATATGTTATGATATTGGTAAATGATGTATGAATGTGATATGTTATTAAAAATGTATCAATAGTTCCGTATGACATCTTGCTGGGGAAAATGAATCCCTGACTGATGTTGGGGATGAAGAACATGTGTAATCTTCAATATTGTCTAGAATGCTTTCGTTGGGGATTCCTGCTTGCTGTTTGAAAAAACTCAGTTGGGAATGTTGACTTCTGTTTGGGGAGAAGAGTTCAGGAACATTAGTCGTTCATCGCTCTACTGGGTAATTTAATTCTCATATATCTTGACTGGGGATAAAAGATATGGATAACCTTTCGAATCGTTTGGGGAGTTTAATTCTTACATACCCTGAATAGGGATAAAAGAGATGGATAACCTTCTGACTCGTCTGGGGAGTTTAATTCTTATACACCCTGACTGGGGATAAAAGAGATGGATAACGTTCTGACTCGTCTGGGGAGGATAAAGTTGACTGATATTTGGTCCAAATCTAGGTTTCGTAGCAACTCTCATGGGATAGTGGTGATTTCACTAGGGAGAGGAATTTTGTTGGTGATTCGTAGCCATCTGGGGAATAGACTCGAGTTGGGGAGACTGTAATCTTTTGGGGAAATAAACCCTGTTGAGCAAATAAACCCTATTGATGGAGAAGTACTCTGCTGAGGAAACAAGCTCTCCTGGAGAGATGACTTTTTTTTCAATTTTTTGGAGGAATAAACTCAGCTGGGGAAGAGAATTCCCATGAACTGTACTGATTGAAACTCCATAGGTTGGTGATATTGCTGGGAAAAATATCTGTCGGGGAAATTGCGGGGAATGTATCTTTATTAAAGATTAATTTGTGAAGATTACTCTGTGGGGATAATCTCATGGAAGTGGCTTTGTGGGGATTTGTAGATAGCGTAAACGTCATCCCAACTCCTAGAGTTTTGAGTAAATGCTTATTCATTTTCTTATGCATATATTTGTTAATAATTAATCGTGTTTATATGCATATGTTCATTCAATTTTAGTCATTGGACATTTTTGCAAACCAAACAGATAACTTAAAAAACAAAAAGTTTCAATTTTAAGGTGTATTTGCATTGATAATTTTCCTATAAACAGGCGATTTTGTATAAAGAGACAATAATCCTAGTAAGAGGAAATTGTCGTGAAATGAAAAGAGTACAAAGTGAAAACAAAACATATAGCTATGTGGAAATGATCTCGTTGGGTTCCAACTCCACTATTGCCCCTATGTCTTTGAGCATCTCATCCCTTGTTGTCGGAAGAAGTTGATTGAATTGATCCTTTGACTTTGGTAATAAAGCTTGCAGTAAGTGATCCAACGGGACATAGTTGTACGCTTTTAATCCCTAACTTTTTCCAGAACCTCCCTTTCGGGTTTTCAGTCCACAGGGATACCCTTTCTTGCCCAAGCCGCCTTTTTAGGTTTTCGACTTGTCGGGTGTGCAATCTTTTATATATATCCCTAATTTTTGCCCGAACCCTTTTGCTTTGCCGGGATGCCCTTATTTTTTCCTAGACTAGTCAACCTAGCGGGTCATTTTCATGTGTAGTATCTTTTTGACTATGTCCACGTTCATAGGGTGTGTAAAATATTCACCGTCCATGGTGGTTAGTATTATAGCACCTCCCAAAAATACTTTCTTGACAACAAATGGCCCTTCGTAGGTAGGAGTCCATTTTCCCCTGAGATCACCTTGCGGTAGAATGATGCGCTTTATTACCAAGTCACCAGCCTGATATACCTGATGCTTGATTTTCTTGTTGAATTCCTTGATTATACGTTTATGATACATCTGACTGTGGTAGACAACCGCAAACCTCTTGTCCTCAATCAGATTTAACTGATCCAACCTGGTATGAATCCACTCGTCTTCATCTAAGTCTGCATCTTTCATAATCCTCAGAGAAGGAATCTGAACTTCGATAGGTAGGACAACTTCCATACCACAGACCAGAGAGAATGGGGTTTCCCCAGTTGATGTTCACGCTGAAGTGCGGTAGCCATGAAGAGCAACTGGTAACAACTCATGTCGGTATTTAGAAGTCACAACCATCCTTTGTATGATCTTCTTAATATACTTGTTGGCAGCTTGCACTGCGCCATTCATCTTTGGTTGATACAGAGAAGAGTTGTGGTGCTTGAACTTGAATTGTGTGCAGAGTTCAGTGATCATAGTATTATTGAGGTTGGTACCATTGTCCATGATGATTCTCTCAGGGATGCCATACCGACAAATGAGGTTATGCTTAATGAATCGAGCTACCACATTCTTAGTGACAGAGGCGAACGAGGCTGCTTCAACCCATTTTGTGAAGTAGTCAATGGCGACAAGAATGAAGCGATGTCCATTAGAAGAAGTAGGCTTAATTTCTTTGATCATATCAATGCCCCACATGAATCTTATCAGCATAGATCTGACACTTATGACAAGTTCTTGAGTGGTGGTGACAATCAGTTTCCATGGTCGACCAATAGTAACCTTTTCTCAAGATTTTCTTAGCCATAGTATGTCCACTGGAATGAGTACCGAAGATGCCTTCGTGCATATCCTCCATAATCTTCTCTGCCTCCTTCTTGTCTACACAACGAAGCAGAATTGAATCATGATTACGCTTGTACAAAATCCATTGCTCAAGAAGAACTTAGCAGAGAACCTCCATAAGAACTTCTTGTCATTGATTGATGCCCCTTCAGGGTATTCTTGAGCTTCAAGGTACTTTTTCACAACAGAAACCAAGGTTTTTATTCTACTCCATCAGTGTCAATTTCATAGCAGTGTGTCAGTTCATCTAATCTTTCAATGGTAATTTTTGGAGCCTCGTCGTCCCATCTGAGATTGAACATGGATGACATGGTAGCTAATGCATCTGCCAACTGATTCTCTTCTCTTGGGATATGCTCAAAAGTAATCTCTTCGAAGTACGGAATCAAGGTTAGCACATGTTCTTAGTAAGGGATAAGATTCAGATGCTTCGTATCCCATTCTCCCTTGACTTGACTGATCACCAAGGCTGAATCCACATATACCTCATGAATTTGATCCTCAGGTCAATAGCAGCTTTAATTCCCATGATGCATGCTTCATATTCAGCCATACTATTGGTGCAGTCAAAGAAAAGTTTGGCAATGAAGGGTGTATGACAACCTTGAGGAGAGATAATTACAGCACCAACTCCGTTGCCAAGTGCTTTAGAAGCTCCATCGAAAACCATAGTCCATCGGGGTCCTGACTCAGGTCCTTCATACGGTCCAGGTTCTTCATGATTTGTAATTAGCATGATGTTCTCATCCATAAATTCAAAGTTCATAAATTGGTGGTCATCTACAGCTTGATGCACAAAATGATATGCCAGTACACTTCCTTTGATTTCCTTTTGAGTGGTGTACTGAATGTCGTATTCTGTTAAGATCATTTGCCATCGGGCTATTCTTCCAGAGAGAGCTGGTTTCTCAAATATGTATTTGATGGGATCTATTTTAGAGATCAAAATAAATCAAATAAAATGTCAATTAAATCATCTAAGGCGCATGGGATTTTGTTCTAATTGTGTTGGAGGCCCAAGATCACATATTCAAGCTGGCAAAACCGTGTGAAATACATATGGAAGAAAATCTTCACTTTTGGAAAGTTTTGAATGAATTTTGGAAACAAATCATGAACTTAATTCCATGAGATTTCATGCAATTTTTGTTACCCTAATTCCATGCTTTATATATACATAAGCATAACATATGTTAAGGACACGCAGTTTCTTCCTCAAGAACCACTTCAAAAATCTCTCAAAATTCAAGATTTAGGGAAAAACCGAACCCTGGTCTCCAGCAATTTTTAATTGATTCCAAGCATTCATTCATACTCTTGAGGACTCCAAAGGTCGTTCCCAGTCATTACTCAATCTTAAGCGATCCCATAACGTGCCAGTCAGGTTGCTCCGGTTTGGTAAACTTTCTTGATCTTAAAATCTTGATTCATGTAATATCAGTCAACGTGATACATTCATACATATTTATAATGATCATTAGAACATTTTTGAACCATTATTTGAAATGTTTGATGCAGGGATAAGAGAATTCCATTGTTAGGGCGTGAAGCTCCGACTTCATTGTATCTCTTCTTGCAGGCACTTTCAAGACAAATGGAGGGCACCACTGAGTTCACAAACCCTGATTTAGGGGGGTGTAGGCTTAATTTTTGATTCGATTCACATTATTTTGCAGGATAGGGTTTTGAGGTGATCGGAGAAGAAGGATGTCAACCGTCATGTATGGTGGTTTGACCCTCACGGGGCCAACGTGTCAAAATCCATGCATCTGATTCGTCCATTCAAACAACCATGGCCCACTAACGTGCACATTTTTATTTTGTTTGATTTCTGATCCAATTTTATTATTTATTATTTGATGATGGTGGTACTAACGTGAGACATCTAATGGTCCAGCGGTAAGGCAACGTGCGATAGGGTGTTCATATACAAGGGCATGGGTTCGATCCCTTCACCTTGCATTCTTTTCCATAATTATTGGTTTTCTAATTCTTACAGATCCAGCATAGCGCCTCCTCACGCGTCCACCGTACACCTTCTCATCACTCCCCTTTGGATCTCAACAGATCCAAATCTAATGGATCTAGAGCAAGTCCTCACGATGCACCTCCAGATCTAAACTTATTTCCTTTCAGCACCCAACAATTTTCTTCATACCAAGCTCAATATCCTTTTTTTATTCTTTGTATTTAATTTTCTTTTACTTTTATTCATTTATTTTATTTAATTAAAATATAAAAACTAAATTTTGTTTAAAAATAATTAGACTTAGGTTTTTTTTATTAACTAATTTTTATTTAAAAATAATTAGACTTAGGTTTTTTTATTAATTAATTTGTATTAAAAAATAATTAGAAATTAGGTTTTTTTATTATTAACTTAATTTTCTTTAAAAAGGAAAAAAAGTAGAAATAATTAGGTTTTAATTATTTTATTATCACTTTAATTATTTTCCATAAATAAAAACATCAAAAATATTTTCCTAGTACTTAGATTTTTTTTTTAGGTTTTAAATATCTTTTTCTAATTTCTTTTATCTTTGCTATTTAAATTCTAGAAAATAAATGTATAGGTCGCATGGTGGATTTTGTAATAGTTTAGTTTATTTTCTCGTGTTTTTTCCCTAATATGTAACTGCCCATGGGATGTAATAGCCTAGGTTTATTTTCCGCACTTTACCTTCCGCACCTATGTACGTATGTATGTCTGTATATAACTATATAGTAACTAGACATTTATGGAAAGATCTAAAACCAACTGTTAGATAACTCTAAATAAACAAGATAAATAATTGAACTGAATCATTTGCACAGGCACACCTCTAGGGTGACCTCCCTTGTTGCCTTCAAAAAAATAATGGTCATGTCCCTCGAACATAGGGATACCATTAGCAAAGACCCTCGGTTAAAATCATCATAAAGATTATAGTCCCGCGATGTCCATCGAAGTTGCTTACGAGAAATGATATTGTCCCTCGATGTTGCCTACGAATATATGATGACAGTCCCTTTGAATTGCAAAGGTATCCCTATATGTTGCCTTCAATGACCATAACGACGACCCTACGCCTATCCCTTCACATCCAATGGATGGGGCTACCTACCAACTAATGGTATGGATAGCACCATCCCTAACGGAGAAGGAAAAGGATAACTAAAGACCTTTCAGTGGGTAAGATACCCTTAATTTCTTGCTCACAAACTAAAATAATTTTCACACCTCACACTTTCAAAACAATTACTTTAAAATGCTTTATAAACACTTTTGAGGACTGATACAAAGGTTATTATAATGTAGACTGCCTTACACTGGCATTGTCAAAACATTTTCAAACAAATCACATACAAAGCAAATTAAATTGAGTTAAGCAATTAAGAGCCCGTAGATAACTACGGATGAAAAGGGTACTAACACCTTTCCTTTTCATAACTTACACCCCGAACTCAAAATCTTAAAAGGTTTTTCCTGTTATTTTCACCTTTCCTAAGTATTGGATGAAAGAAAGGTCGGTGGTGACTCTTGCTATCTGCAACGTTTGCGATAAAACACAAAAACAAGTCAGTTCTCCCACCGTATTACACATAGGTCCGTGTGTTTATTTCCATGCCTTCTTCAAAAAGTTTCATTAAGATTTAAGCTACATATTTGATTGTTCTTCAATATAACATCATTTCAAGGTCTAAATGTGATCCATCATGCTATATTTTGCAAAGAAAGTTCAAAATATTCAAGGTTGGTTCAACAAGTTTAACCTAATTGAATAAGCACTTGATTTTGTGATCACATGTGCATAGGTCTCTAAATTTTCAACATTTTGAGTTGGTTATTTTTACTATGGATTTTTATCATCATCCACAACAAATTCTTTTTACATGTCAAGATCCATTTGTACTTTGAAAGTCATCAAAAGTTGAAAGGGGTTACAAGTCATTTTGGTACTCTCTGAGTGAGGATGGGTTGACTTTCAAAGACCATATATTGCTCATTATTTTGGATTTTAGGTTTATTCCAAAGCCATTATTCTCTTTGAATATTCCTTAATAACTTCTCTTCAAGGATCTAAGGCTAATTTTGAATGGAAGACAATTTAAGTTTAAAGAAGATTACAAGTCCTTTGGAAAAGCTATGGATTTCTCTTGTGTGACTCCAAAGGATCATAACTTGGTCATCTTTTATCTCCTTGAGCTCATTATTTTTTCACAATAAACTTAAGTATGTCTACTATAACTTTGTTTCAAGGTGCAAGTCTTGAAAGGATATGGAAAGTCTTTAAAGAATTGAAAATATTATAGGTCATTTGTGGATTTCTCCAAATTTGTTCATCATCTTCCAAAGGCCATAGGTTTTTAAATTTTTATGATTTTTAAATGATCACAATTCCACAATTCAATTTGAAGGGTCTAATTCATTACATCTTCAAGGATAAAAAGTTAATTTTATGTGTAAGGGCTTGTAACTTTAAAGAACATTATATGTCATTTTGAAGCTCTATACTTAGAAATTTTTCTAAGTATTAGAATCTGTGTGTTTTTCATGAATTCAAATGATCATAACTTTTTACTCAAGCATTCAAATGAAAACTTTCAAAGCATATTGCCAAGATTGATCACTCGGCTTTCTAAAGAATCAAAGATTGCACCATAAAGGTCCCTGAGTCGCTTGCACCGTGGTTGTAAAGTTGGTACCCTAAAACTAAAAATTTCTCACTAAGTCAGATTGCATTTTCCATAATATGTTCTCTAATCACCAAATTTGTGTGTGCTTTTGATTTAAACAATGATTAACAAACTTGTTCATACTTGTTTAAGCCTCAAAAGGAAATAATTATATGAGTTTTAGGTGCATTAGAGTCACACTTTTCTCACTTTCGGGCTCCATGTGATTTGCCTTCAAACCTCATTATTTCTTCCAATTCTCATCACCATTCACTCTGCTATAGATAGAAGACCAATCTCCATTCATTTTTCAAGTTTAGACAACCACAAGCACTCTGCCAAAGTCTCACTAGAAGCTTGAAATTTGATAATCAATTCCATAATTTCAAGCCTTCTCACCTCAAATTATTTTTTGATTCATCATTCTCCACTCTTATACAAACTCTCCATCACCTAAACTAAGCAATTCGAGCCATAAATCAAGCCACAAAAGTTCAGATTCATAGACATTTTCTTGAGCTTCATTCAGGTAGAATTATTAACCAAATTTATCTAAACAAGTTACTAATTTATAGTCCTTCCTCTTCTAAGTCTCATACTTCTTTCAATTTTCGTTTTCATTAAGAATTGATCATTTAATTTCAAAACTCATTTTCACTTTTTCTTATAGTTTTTTTGAAATCGAGTAAGCTACAGGTTAAAAAAATTTGCAAGGGCACAATTTTTTTCATCTAAATGAGACGAAGAGAATGACACCAGTCTGAGCTTCAAATTTTACCATTTGCAAAACCTACAACTCAAGCTGGCTGGAGGTTGAAGATGACCAGCGTGTCATATCTCAACCAATGACATGTTGCCATACATTTTTTCAAATTTGTTTTTATATTAAAGATTCAGTGTTTTATTCACTAAGGTCCATATCATGCACAACACGTCACGTCCTTTGGATTTGCTTACTAACATATTTTGACATTGATCCAATGGTCCACATCTTTTGGTTGTAATTTTTATTTTCTAATTTTTATTAAAGATCTGGTGTGTTATTAAGAAGACCATATCATTATGTGATTTGACACTGATCTAATGGTCCAGATCTTTTTGGTTTATTATTTTATTTTCTGATTTTTATTTTATTTATTTTAAACTTCAAAAATTCATAAAAAATTCATTTGACTTGAAAATTATGAGAAAATTATGAAAAAATTACTAAAAAATTTTTTGAATATTCTCTTTCTGATTCTCATTTTTTCATAATTTTATTTTTTGATTTGATATTTTTTATGGTTTTTCTCATCTTTTGATTTATTTTAATAGTTTAAAAATATTTTAGACCTTTTAAAATTCTGAAAAAATTATGAAAGGACCCAATGGCCTTTTGACAAATATTTGTGACTTGATTTTATTTTTATTTTTTATTTTACTATTTTTTACAATTTTTGTTATTTTTTTATCATTTATTTGTATTTTTAAAATAGTTCTTGACTTTTAAAAATTGTAAAAAAATTTGTCAACAGTTGTTAAGTCTTGTTTGACCTCTGATATTTTTTTGGGTTTTTTATTTAGTATTTTAATACACTTTTTTCATTTTACCAATTATTTCCTTTTTATTAATCATTTAAATATTTCTTTTATTAATTATATTTTATTATTTTTGTGATTGGTTCTGATTTAGAGACACTTGAGTGTTATTTTGGAACAAGTTCCTCAACTTCATTAGATCTTGGGTGTTGATAGGTTGAAAAACCAAATCCACCAAAATGGATGAATGATGTTGATGATATTTGAAACCCTAATTTCAATTCATCTTAGATATTGGTTACAATGTGTTTTCACCTTTTCCCTTTCATCTCATCTATTTTCTTCCTTCTTATTGATTGGTTCTTAGTGGCCCAATCATGATGTTCACAAGCCACAGTATGGTTATGTTTTTAGCTATGGACAAACACCTTGATGGATTATTGTTAGGAGGCTTTGATTATATCAATCCTCTAATAAGTCTTCATTAACTTTGATAACAATCAAGGCTCAAACCATCATGGATCATGTCATTTGGAATCCCCTTTTGTCATCTTTTAGTTGATTGATTCTTAGTGGTTCAAATCTTGTTTTTATAATCCCAAGGATGATTAAATATTGAGTTATGGCCAAAAACCTTGAAAGTTTATTGTTAGGATATTTTGATTCTATCAATTCTCTAATGAGTCTTCATTAACTTTGACCTAGGCTCAATATTTAAATCATCATGGATCACTCTTCTAAATATCATTTAACCCTCAAATATTAATCACTAACATCTAACCATTGACTTTACTTTTTGCTTTTAATTTATGCATTTATTTTATGTCTTTACTTTATGTCATTTACCTTTAAGCATTTAAATCTCATTCTATTTGTCTTTTTTCTCATTTTGAGTATTTACTTTCTGTCTTTTTATCTTTGCTCACTTGAACTTTATTTTCTTTTGTAAATATACTTAATAATCAACTTGGACATTAAAAAATGTTAAAGTTAGTTGGACTATCTGGTTACTATCCCTGACACTTTGGAGTTGTAGATTCTTGAGGCTTAGGATTAGTAGCCCTGAGACCTTGGACTCTGTGATTTTTATTGATATTTTTTATGAAGATCTTCTGAAGTCCTTGGGTTTAATCAAAGGCATTGGTTTGATTTTTTTCTGTGTGTAGGTTATTTTGGTTTTCATGTTTTGTCTGTGATTGGGAATTCCTCTGTATATAGTTGTTACTCTGGACAATTTTTTATCAGTGAAGACTTTTCTTAGTTCTTAATTCATCGGAAGCTTGGTATTCATCTAAGGTTTAGTATTATGCTCGTTTTATTTTAATCCAAAGGATGATAATTCTATATTGACTTTTTATGTCAAGTGTTGGCTTCTTATTGGTTAGACCGTTATTTCCTTAGATTTTACTTTGTGTACAAAGGATAGTCTCTTCATCTCCTCATATCTTCTTTAATTTCAAAATCTTCTCCCTCTTTTTCAAAATTCTTCTTGTTTTTTTAAAACTAGAACCGCTTTTATAATAAACTTAGACTTAAGTCCATGTATTTTCAAAAATATTTTTTTTCTTAATCAGACTTTTAATCAACTTAATCATACTTTGACATTTTTCTCAGGACTAAAAGTCATTAACCTCACTCAGACAATTTTGTGCCACTTTGTCTTTTTACTTTAAAATTATTTCTTAAAAGATTAGACTCTTGTTGATTTTGATGCATGTTGTTATACTGCAATATGTAGTTGTTGTAACCGGTTTAAAAACGAGATTGGTCACCCTTAATTTTTATTCTAAGGAATGGAATATAAAGGCTAACCCTAAATAAGTTGGAGATTCTAGGTTGCTGACTCGTTTTTAGAAGAAGGGGAGGTGTTAGGCACCCCTCATCTACCTTATTCACAAGGGTACTAGGATTTAGATTTTAAAGGTTTAGGAAATAGGGTTTTAATTTTTTAATAGGGGAACTCGCCACGATTTTTGTCGTATGCCTACGAAATCTCTTATGAGGAATCAAAGTCCCAATTCGTACTTTGTAGTTGTTTGGTTAGTGTTTTTTATGGATTGTGGAAATCCCTTAGATTATCCTTGAACTAAGTCTACGTTTGAAGTTAGCGAAACCGTAGACGTAGTTCCCAGTTAATAGAAGAAATTTCCACAATCCTTTTTTGAAAATAAATATAAATTTGAATTATGTTAGTAGAAAATTGTTAGTGTTTGATTGGTTAGCTATTTTAGAGTGTGTAATGCAGTCATGCAAAAATAAGTTTGAATGAGTAAAGATTTAATGCAAATGTAAAGAATCAAGGTTAGTGTTTTAAAAATAGTTTGATTAATAAATAACTATTTTATAATTTATTAAAAAATCTGTTAAATATTTTTAATAAAACTATCTAATAATTATTTAATGATTAGCAAAAATTATAATTAATGCAAAATGCTGAGATAAGTAATATACGATAATTAAATGAAAAAAATGAAGATAAAATTAAAAACATTAAATAAATTATAGAAAATAAATTTATTAACGTGTTTTGACACTGATCTAATGGTCCAGACCTTTTTGGTTTATTATTTTATTTTCTGATTTTTATTTTATTTGTTTTAAACTTCAAAAATTCATAAATAATTCATTTCTGACTTAAAAATTATGAGAAAATTATGAAAAAATTATTAAAAATATTTTTGAATATTCTCTTTCTGATTCTCATTTTTTCATAACTTTATTTTCTGATTTGATATTTTTTATGGTTTTTCTCATCTATTGATTTATTTTAATAGTTTAAAAATATTATTAGACCTTTTAAAATTCTTAAAAAATTATGGAAGGATCTAATGGCCTTTTGAAAAATACTGGTGTTCTGATTTTATTTTTATTTTTCCTTTTACTATTTTTTAAGAATTTTGGTTTTTTTGCTCATCTATTTATATTTTAAAAATAGTTCTGACTTTTAAAAATTGTAAATTTTTTTGTCAACAGTTGTTGAGTCATGTTTGACCTCTGATATTTTTTTGGGTTTTTTATTTGGTATTTTAATACACTTTGTGTATTTTACCAATTATTTCCTTTTTATTAATCATTTAAATATTGCTTTTATTAATTATATTTTTTATTGGTTCTGATTTAGAGACAGTTGAGTGTTACTTTGGGACAAGTTCCTCAACTTCATTAGATCTTGGGTGTTGATAGGTTAAAAACCAAATCTACCAAAATGGATGCTTATGTTTTGAGCTATGGACAAAAACCTTGATAGCTCATTGTTAGGAGGCTTTGATTCTATCAATCCTTTAATGAGTCTTCATTAACTTTAACAATAATCAAGGCTCAAACCATCATGGATCATGTCATTTGGAATCCCCTTTTTTCATCTTTTAGTTGATTGATTCTCAGTGATTCAAATCTTGTGTTTGTAATCCCAAGGATGATTAAATATTGAGCTTTGCCAATAACCTTGAAAGCTCATTGTTAGGAGATTTTGATTCTATCAATTCTCTAATGAGTCTTCATTAACTTTGACCTAGGCTCAATATTCAAAGCATCATGGATCACTCTTCTAAATATCATTTAACCCTCAACTATTAATCACTAACTTCTAACCATTGACTTTACTTTTTTCTTTTACTTTATGTATTTATTTTATGTCTTTACTTTGTGTCATTTACCTTTAAGCATTTACATCTCATTCTATTTGTATTTTTTCTCATTTGAGTATTTACTTTCTGTCTTTTTATCTTTGTTCACTTGAGCTTTATTTTATTTTGTAAATATACTTAATAGTCAACTTGGACATTAAAAAATGTTAAAGTTAGTTGGACTATCTGGTTACTATCCCTGACACTTATGAGTTGTGGATTCCTGAGGCTTAGGATTAGTAACATTGAGACCATGGACTCTGTGATCTTTGATTGATATTTTTTGTGTAGATCTTCTGAAGTCCTTGGGGTTTAATCCAAGGCATTGGTTTGAATTTTTCCTGTGTGCAGGTTATTCTAGTTTTCATGCTTTGGGTGTGATTGGGAATTCCTCTGTATACAGTTGTTACTCTAGCCAATTTTTTATCAATGAAGATTTTGCTTAGTTCTTAATTCATCTGAAACTTGGTATTCATTTGAGGTTTAGTATTAGGCTTGTTTGACTTTAATCCAAAGGATGATAATTCTATATTGACTTTTTTATGTCAAGTGGTGGCTTCTTATTGGTTAGACCGTTCTTTCCTTAGATTTTATTTTGTGTATATAGGATAGTCTCTTCATCTCCTCATATCTTCTTTAATTTCAAAATCTTCTCCCTCCTTTTCAAAACTCTTCTTGTTTTTTTAAAACTAGAACCGCTTTTATAATAAACTTGGACTTAAGTCCATGCATTTTCAAAAATCTTTTTTTTTCTTAATCAGACCTTTAATCAATTTAATCATACTTTAACATTTTTCTCAGGACTAAAAGTCATTAACCTCACTCAAACTATTTTGTGCCACTTTGTCTTTTTACTTTAAAACTATTTCTTAAAAGATTAGACTCTTTTTTATTTTTATGCAAGTTGTTATACTTCTACGATATGTAGTTGTTGTAACCGGTTTAAAAACGAGATTCGTCGCCCTTAATTTTTATTCTAAGGAAGGGAATATAAAGGTTAACCCTAAATAAGTTAGAGATTCTAGGTTGTTGACTCGTTTTTAGACGAAAGGAAGGTGTTAGGCACGCCTCATCTACCTTGTTCACAAGGAAACTAGGATTTGGAATTTAATGGTTTAGGAAATAGGATTTTAATTTTTTAATAGGGGAACTCGCCACGATTTTAGTCGTATGCCTATGTATCCTCTTATGAGGAATCAGAGTCCCAATTCGTAGTTCGTAGTTGTTTGGTTAGTGTTTTTTATGGATTGTTGAAATCCCTTAGATTCTCCTTGAACTAAGTCTAGGTTTGAAGTTAGTGGAATCGTAGACGTAGTTCTCAGTTAATAGAAGAAATTTCCATAATCCTTTTTGAAAATAAATATAAATTTGAATTATGTTGGTAGAAAATTATTAGTGTTTGATTTGTTAGCTATTTTAGGGTGTGTAAATCAGTCATGCAAAAATAAGTTTGAATGAATAAAGATTCAATGCAAATGTAAAGAATCAGAGTTAGTGTTTTAAAAATAAGTTGATTAATAAATAAATAATTTATAACTTATTAAAAAATATGTTAAATATTTTTAATAAAATTATCTAATAATTATTTAATGATTATGCAAAAATTATATTTAATGCAAAATGCTGTAATAAGTAATATACGATAATTAAATGAAAAAAAATTTAAAATATTAAATTAATTATAGAAAATTAATTTATTAAGATTATTAGGGTGTAAAACCTAAATCTGGAGGTGCTAAGGTGAAGGGCCGTAGTTCAGATATTGAATATTGCTCAAAATGCAGGTGGGGTATGAATTCAGTTAGCGTAGTAAATTGTGGTAGTGTGGATAGAGTTAGGAGAAGATTAATTCTTTTGAATTTTCCCTAATGAAACAAACTAGAAAAAAGGGTTTGAAATAATCTCTAAAAATTAATTTCTTGAAAAAAGGTTTAATATATTATACAAAATATTAATCACTAATTATAACAAAGTTTAATAAATAATTATATAATAATTTTAAAAAAAAATTAAACCTATTATAATAGATCCCACAATACATATTAGATCGACGAACCAACATAATCAGACAAAAATTTAAACATATGCAAATATTCAGTCATACAATTAAAAAGGTTCAGTTTATCAACCTAGAATGCAGTGACCCACTTAAGCTGCTTCCTCCCTTTGTTCTTTGTGTTTTTTCTTTCCTTCCTCCAATGTGATTGCCTAGATAAATACCGGATTCTGAAGGCTTAGAGTTTATTTGTTGTTGTTCTTCGATGTGAAGAACAATAACTTTAGGAGAGATTTTTTTGTAAACCGTGGATTCTCCAAATGATTGTTGTTGGAGGCTTCAGGGTTTCTTTTTTGTTGTTCTTCGATGTGAAGAGCAACAACTTTAGGAGAATTCTAGTGAGTTATGCGTGATTATAAAATTGTGGATGAAAAATTAGGACAATAATGAGTCCTATTTATAGAGTGAAATTAAGTTTAAAATACCCCAAAAAGGAAATAGTTCACACCAAGAAAAGCCCAAAGTTTATGATTTTATTTTGGTCAACAAGTCTACTAATTCTGACCAATGAGAAATTAGTTTCGTAAACACGTGACCAACCATAAAGTGGCAAATCATGTGATTTTGTTGTTTTTACATTTTATATGATTTTTTGGTTATTTTTTAATTGAAAATTGAAAATATTGAAAAAAGAAACTATTTTTTAAAATTTATTAATTAAAAAACACGAAAATAATAATTTAATAATAAAAAAGTGATTTTTTTTGTGATTTTCCTCAATATTGTGATTGGAGATGTTTATGTCTGATAGAAGAAATTTGAAGGTGATTTGAGACTTGATTGTAATTGCAAATCAATCATGAATGAGATTGAATGGAGATCGCTGTGGTGAATTCCCTAATATCCCTCTCTTAGGCATTAGGGGAGGAATCACTTATAATCCTTGTTTGGCACTGTGACAGTTTGGTTATGCAAGAAGGGATGGTCCTCACAATACATTTATCCAAGGAATCGCCTTCGACTATGAGAATGATGCTCAGGGTTACCGCAAAAGGTTTATGCGAGCTTGGGGCATGGTACATAAAGTTGATAGCAAGACATTGGGGCACAAGAATTGCATCCCTCTTGAGCCTTATCTCTGATGGGTACGAGCCCGCGCATAAAGTCTTATGATGCCTTACCCTGTTGTCTTACCAATGATAGTGGAACCAGTTGTTGAAGGAGACACTTCTTATCTTGTTCTCCATCTTGATATGCCAACTGATCATGAGGAGTTACAGAAATCTTGGGTTCAACTTAAAGAGGAGCGGGATACGTTTGAAGCTTAATTTTATGCCAGCAAGAAGAAGGTCCTGGAACTCACTAGGCTACTTCATGAAGAGATGAATGTAAACGCCTACATTGCACCAAAGAGGATGCGCTCCTGGGAAACCTAATTTTCTTCTTGCTTTAAGTTTGTTTTGTTTAATTGTAAGCCTAAAGGGCACTCTTTGTAACAAATCGAGCTTATTATTACAATTAACGTGTTTTTCTTTTGGTTAAACAAATTTGAGCCTTTAAGAGTCCTTGAAATCATTGCATACACATACCATCCATGACATTGCATAAACAGGTATCATAACAGGTTTCTCATCTTCTTCGTTGTTTATTTCAGCAATAATGTCTTCTGAACAAAGCATCAAAGATCTCCAGGCACAAAATGCCCAGTTTCAACAAATGTTCATAGCTTTGGCAAAAGGGTAGGAAGATCTGAAGGCCCTTATCCTGAAGGAGAATAAGAAGAAGAAGAAGAAAACCTATGGTGTTCTGAATCTGGGAAGAAGGTTCAAGGGACCGTTAAAGCAACCAGTTGATATGACCTCCTCGTCCAAATAAGGGGAGAATCAAGAGAGGGAGACAAGGGAGGAGGACCCTAGTCATGAAGTTTCTGATAATGACACAGACTACAATGATGAACAGTATCCTCCCACTGAGGATAGATATAAATAGTTAGAAGATCGGCTGAGTGCAATGGAGATCTAGAGAATACCAGGGCTGGATTTTAAAGAGCTGGGTTTGGTATCTGGGGTGGTCATTCCACAGAAGTTTAAGGCTCCGGTTTTCGCAAAGTATGATGGGGTGTCTTGTCCCAAGCTTCATCTCCGTTCCTATGTGAGGAAGATTCAGCCTCACACTACTGATAGGAACTTGTGGGTCAATTTCTTTCAGGACAGCCTGTTGGGGACTCAGCTTGAATGGTTTTATCAGCTGGAGGGAACCAATGTCCGCAACTGGGAGGATTTGGCTGCTACTTTTTATAGGCAGTATCATACAATGTTGGTCTTGCTCCTACTCGTACTCAACTCCAGAGTATGTCCATGGGTGCAAGTGAAGGCTTTAAGGACTATGCGCAGAAGTGGAGAGATTTGGAAGGGAGATTCCAACCCCCCTTTGTCTGATAGGGAGTTGGTTGACATGTTTCTTGGGATGCTGTCAGGTCCATTCTTCAATCACTTGATTGGCAGCTCCTCAGCTGGTTTCACCGAGCTGATATTAACTGGAGAAAGGGTAGAAGTTGGGATCTGGAGTGGAAAAATACAGAAAGATACCTCGTCAAGTTCCGTGAAGAAGACCTTCACAAGAAGGAGTTCAGTGCCATTTACAGCCCAAGAGGTCAGAGTAGAGATGAACTCTGTTCAACGGTAGGTGTTATGATGATACATAGACCTGTGGCTAACCCACGAAGAAACAATCAGCAAAGGGTTGAAAGACCGCAAAAGCAGTTTACCTGAATTAATATGACATTGACTGAAGTTTTACCCCATCTGTTAAGATCCAACTTGGAAACCTTGAAGGAGGCTCCCAAGAATCCTAACACCACATCTCCTCGGTACAATCCAAATGCTCAGTGTGCTTACCATTCTAAGAGTCTGGGCTACGATACAAATGACTCCTGGGCTCTAAGAAATAAGGTACAAGACCTAATTGAAGCCAAGGAGATTGAGTTTTATGCTCCAGAGAAGCCTAATGTCATAACTGCTCCCATGCCCAAGCACAACCGTGGAGTTAATGCCATTGATACTGATCTATTTGTTACCTCTGTTAATAAAGTTTCCACTCCTCTTATGACTGTCAAGAAGAATTTTTTGATGGCTGGTTTATTTCCAGGTTGTGGTGAAGGTTGCCACATGTGTTCATCTCTGCCCTCTGGTTGCTATTTGCTGAAAGCATGTGTTCAACGCCTGATGGACAGCAGAGAGATTTTATTCGAAAAGACTCTGATTTCGACTGTTCTGTGTGAAGATATTGCCATTATAACCATTTCTGCCAATCCTTCCAAGGTCTCCTCTAAAATACCTATTAGGATTACACCTGCTCCAAGAATCGCCCCGTTGATAATCACTTTTCCTGGTCCCGTACTGTACTCCTCTGACAAAGCTGTCCCTTGGAATTACAATGCTGACGTCTATTACCATGGAGTCAAACAAGATTTGAAGACCGAAGAGGCTGAGCCTGATATCAGTAATATTATCGGGACCAGCAAAGTTACCCGAAGTGGAAGGGTTTTCTCTCCCGAGATCTCCCCGAAGACTGTCACCAAGCCTGTTGTTATTCTATCTGTTGTTCCAACCGGTACTTTTGTTACTACTCCTGTTCTTACTCCAGTTGTTACCCCTGATGATGAGTCATCTGGGACTCGGGGCAAGGAAGTTATAGGTGATACTTCCCGGACGAAGGCACCTAGAAAGGTTGTTGTGGAATCCTCTAAGAAAGAAATAGAGGAAATCTTAAAAATAATCAAGAAGAGCGACTACAATATGGTCGAGCAGCTAGGGCAGACCCCTTCAAAGATAATGATGTTGTCTCTGTTGTTATGTTTCGAGGCCCATGCAAGGGCTTTGATTGCATTCCTCAAGACTGCGCATGTGTCACAAGAAACCTCCGTCGATCAATTCAAAGACTATGTGGCCAGTTTGACTGCTGACAATGGGTTGGGTTTTTCAGATGCCGACCTGATACCAAAGGGGAGAAAGCATAATGATGATATGCATGTCTCGATCGAATGCAGGGGCACTACTATGGCTCATGTGCTGGTGGACACTGGATCTTCACTAAATGTTTTGTCTAAGAAGGCTCTTGATCGGCTAGATTGTGAAGGCTTGACCCTAAAGCCCAGTAACATTGTGGTGAGGGCTTTTGACGGGTCAAAAAGAATGGTGCACGGGGAAGTGGACATCCATGTCAAAGTGGGTTATCAGACCTTTGGGTCCACCTTCTACGTTATGGACATCAGGCCATCATACTCTTGTTTGTTGGGTCGCCCTTGGATCCATGAAGTTGGGGCCTTTACTTTTACACTGCACCAAATGCTGAAGTATCCAGTGAAGGGGAAGATTGTCATTGTGCATGGTGAAGAGGAGTATATGGTGAGCCACCTGAACTCCATCAGGTATGTGGAGACGGACGGGGAATTCATAGAGACTCCATGTCAAAACTTTGAAGAGGTTCCCCAAATTATGGCATCAATCGAGGCTATCACCAGCACCAAACCTCCTTTGAAGATGGCTTCTCTCAAGGATGCCAGAGCAGTAGTGGAAGAAGGTGGGTGTACCATTTGGGGACAGCTCCCTGATTTTACTCACAAAACTGACAAATTTGGTTTGGGCTTTACTTCATAAGCTCAAAGGGCTGCTCGACGCGCTCGGGCTGGAGGACTTCCCCTACGCATCAGCAATCGTGGGGTCAACTCTATTGAAGACAGTGAGGAAGATTATGATATTGACAGCTGGATCTACCCGACTACCAACGATGGACCGAGTAACTGGACGGCCAAAGATTTTATACCAATTTATTTTGTTCAGCAGTAATTGTCTTACTTGTTTTTCAAATTTGTAATAAACAATTTAAACTCTACAGCCTTGTGTCCTGCCCGAGGCACAATAGTTTTGTTTGTGAGGGATATTATATGTCATTTTCATATGTCATCAATAAAAGATTGGACGTTTCTTGCATACAAATTTTTCGCTCTCTATTTTTCTTTTCTGCTTTTCACTTTATCAATACAACTATGCTCTTACACACACTCACGTATCAAAATGTAGGTCCATATCCATTCTGGATCCCATTGATAACAGTTCTGCTATTTCTAGTTATAACTTCGAAAATTCGATCAACCAAGTTGAGGACGAAGGTAAGGACGATTGTGAGGTGCCTGGAGAACTTGATAGACTGTTATAGCAGGAAGAGAGGGATATACAGCCTCATGAAGAGCCCGTTAAGACGATAAAAATGGGCACGGAGGTAGACAGAAAAGAAGTCAAGATCGGCGCAAATCTGGAGACTAAGGTCAAACAGTGGTTAATACAGATGTTGCACGACTATGTTGAGATCTTCGCCTGGTCATATGAAGACATGCCTAGTTTAGACACTGATGTTGTGGTACAACGTAAGCCGACTAAAGAAGATTGTCCTCCAGTTAAATAAAAGGTCCGCCGTATGCACCCTGAAATGTTAGAGAAGATCAAAGCAGAGGTTATGAAACAGTTCAACATTGGGTTCCTAGCTGTCACCTCCTATCTGTAGTGGGTTTCTAACGTTATTCTGGTGCCAAAGAAGGATGGTAAGGTACGGATGTCTGTGGACTATAGACACCTGAACAGGGCAAGCCCCAAGGATGACTTCCCACTTCCCCACATTGATGTTCTAGTTGACAACACCACACAGCATAAAATCTTCTCCTTCATGGATGGTTTCTCTGGCTACAACTAGATCAAGATGGCTTCCGAAGACATGGAGAAGACAACCTTCATCACACAGTGGGGAACCTTCTGCTACAAGGTGATTCCTTTTGGGTTGAAGAATGCTGGGGCAACTTATCAGCGAACCATGGTCGCCTTGTTCCACGACATGATCCACCATGAGATAGAGGTTTATGTTGATGACATGATAGTCAGATCCCAAACCGAGGAAGAACACATTGATCATCTGCAAAAGCTATTCGACAGGTTGAAGACATACAAGCTGAGGTTGAATCCAAACAAGTGCACTATCGGGGTAAGGTCTGATAAGCTTCTGGGTTTCATCTTTAGTGACAAAGGTATTCAGGTAGACCCTGTGAAGGTAAAGGCTATACAAGAGATGTCGTCTCCCCATACTGAGAAGGAAGTTAGAGGTTTCTTGGGACGCTTAAATTAAATCGCCAGGTTCATTTCACATCTGACTGCTACTTGTGAGCCAATCTTTAAGCTCCTGAAGAAAGATCAAGTGGTAAAGTGGAATGACGAATGCCAGACCTCTTTCGAAAGAATCAAAGAATACCTCAGGAACCACCAATTTTGATGCCTCCGATTGAAGGAAGACCTTTGATATTGTACTTAACAGTGCTAGACAATTCAATGGGGTGTGTGCTGGGGCAGCATGACGAGTCTGGTCGAAAAGAGCATGCCATATACTACCTTAGCAAAAAGTTTACCGACTGTGAGACAAGATACTCACTGCTTGAGAAAACTTGTTGTGCTTTGCCATGGGCTGCTCGCCGACTGAGACAGTATATGCTGACCCACACTACTCTGATGATATCTAAGATGGATCTAATCAATTACATCTTCGAGAAGCCCGCTCTCTTCGAAAGAATATCAAGATGGCAAATGATCTTAACCGAATATGATATCCAATATACAACCCAAAAAGCTATCAAGGGAAGTGTATTAGCGGATCATTTGGCTCATTGGGCTGTGGATGACTACCAATCCATGAATTTTGAGTTCCAAGACGAGAATATTATGCTAGTGACTGACTACGAAGAACCTGGACCGGATGAAGGACCTGAAGAAGGATCCTGATGGACTGTGGTTTTTGACGGAGCTTTGAACGTACTCAGTAACGGCATTGGCGATGTAATCATATCTCCTGAGGGTTGTCATACTCCTTTCACTGCCTGACTATGCTTCAACTGTACTAACAACATGGTGGAGTATGAAGCCTGTATCATGGGTCTTAAGGCTATTATTGACCTCAGGATCAAGTTCTTGGACGTTTTCGGGGACTCTGCCTTGGTGATAAGTCAGATCAAAGGCGAGTGGGATACGAAGCTTTCGAATCTCATCCCGTACAAAGAGCACGTATTGATGTTACTCCCACACTTCGAGGAAGTAACCTTTGAACATTTCCCACGAGAGGAGAATTAGTTAGCAGACGCGCTAGCTACCATGTCTTCTATGTCCAAGGTCAGGTGGGACAACGAAGCTCCCCGAATCACCATTGAGAGGTTGGATGAGCCAGCACACTGTTGTGAGATTGATACTGAAGAGGTAGCAGACAAAACCTGGTTTCACGAAATAAAAAGGTATCTCGAGACTCAAGAGTATCCTGAGGTGGCATCTGTCAATGATAAGAAGTTTCTGAGAAGGTTCGTTGTGAAATTCTTCCTCTGTAATGGAATCCTCTACAAGTGCAACCATGACTCTACCTTATTGTGGTGTGTAGATAAGAGCGAAGCAGAGAGGATTATGACAGATTTACATGAAGGTACCTTCAATACCCATTCAAGTGGATATACCATGGCTAAGAAGATCCTACAGGCGGGATACTACTGGTCCACTATGGAAGCAAATTGTTATCTACACTCTTGAACATGTCATAAGTGTCAAATCTATGCTGATAAAGTGCATGTGCCTTGGTTCCTTTGAATATCTTGACGGCTCCTTGGCCTTTTTCAATGTGGGGCATTGACATGGTCGTAGAAATCAGACCTACCGCTTCCAATGGGCATTGCTTCATCCTGGTAGCCATTGATTACTTCACAAAATGGGTTGAGGCTGCTTCCTTTGCTACTGTTACCAAGAATGTTGTAGCGCGGTTTATCAGTCATAACCTGATCTGTCGGTATGGTGTGCCAGAGAGAATTATCACTGATAATGGTATGAATCTCAAAAGCACAATGATCACCGAACTCTGTAAGCAATTCAAGATACAACATCATAACTCTTCTCCCTACCGGCCGAAGATGAATGGCATTGTTGAAGCGGCTAATAAGATCATCAAGAAGATTATACAGAAGATGACAGTGACATAGAAAGACTGGAATGAGATGTTACCATTTGCTCTTCATGGGTACTGTACCTCAGCACGAACGTCGACAGGGGCAACACCATATTCTTTGGTATAAGGAATGGAGGTAGTCCTACCCATTGAGGTCCAGATCCCTTCTTTGAGGATTATGAGGGATGCAGGTTTGAATGAAGACGATTGGATCCAGACTAGGCTTGATTAATTGAATCTGATCGATGAAAAGAGACTTACCGTTGTCTGTCATGGTCAAATGTATCAAAAATAGATGATCAAGGCTTTCAACAAAAGAGTCAGGCGCCAAGAGTATCAAGTCAGGGATCTAGTTATCAAGCGCATCATACTGCCGCAAGGTGATCCCAGGGGAAAATAAACTCCCACATACGAAGGGCCATTTGTGATTAAAAACATTTTCTCGGGTGGAGCCATGATTCTGACCAACATGGACGGTGACGACCTCCCTCACCCTATCAATACGGACATAGTGAAAAGATACTACGCATGATAATAGACCCTCTAGGTTGACTGGCCTAGGCAAAAATAAGGGTTTCCCGGCGAACCAAAAGGGTTCGGGCAAAAATAAGGGATGAAAATGAAAAATTTGTACACCCGGCAAGTCGAAAACCTGAAAAGGCGGCTTGGGTAGAAAAGGGTATCCCGGTGGACCGAAAACCCGAAAGGGAAGTCCAGGTAAAAGTTAGGGATGTAAAAGTGTATCACTATGTCCCATTGGATCACCTTGCGATCAGACCTTAGTATCAACTATCAAGCTCGGACGGCACTGATCAATCTAATCAGCTTCGGACAAGCAGCAAAGTGATAAGACGCTCGAAGACATAGCGGCAATAGAAGAATTGGAACTCAATGGGACTGTTGTACATAGCTGTTTTCTTTTTGTTATACACAATATTGTATAGCTTCCATTTTACGGCGGCGTTCTCTTACTAGAGCGTCAGCTTCCTTGTACAAAAACGCTTGTTATAGGCCAGCTTCAAAAATTAATACAAGTCATTCTTTACAAAACTATTTGTTTTTCTTTTTCTGTTTTGTTTTTGCAAGAACGTCCAATGATTTATTCTTGACATATGCATTTGAATATGATTGTTTATCATAAATATTTGCATAGTAAACAGAAAGACAATTGCTCGTAACTTAAGAAACAGGGGCAAAAACTAAAAATGTCAAACCCGACAGTTACTCTGTCCAGCAAGTACCGGAGCAGAGATAACTTTGAAACACAGTCATCAGTACATACTCCCCCGTGGCGTCTACACTCCCCACAGAGTAGCATTAATATCAGTTTCCCCAAATAGGAAGTACCTTCCCCAGCCGAATTTCATAATTGCAGGTGGATCATAAAGTTTTCTCCCGAACAGAGTTTATTTCTCTGAATACAGAAGCTCAATCCCCGACAGAGCTTATCACTCCAGCTACAGAAGTTTCACCTCGTTCAAACAGAGTATTTCCCCGCAGAGTTATTCTTAAGCAGAGTCTCTCCCCAGTAGAATATCCATAAACGAGGAGCAAATCACCAGCATAATCATCTTCGTTCATCATCCCCAGCAGAAGTAGAAGAACCACGGTTTTCTACCACAGTCGGGAATACTATTTCCAATACTCTCCAGCAGCAGCCATGGATTTATTTTCCCATACTCGGATATGTCACAATAGCATCTCATGTTCATACATCATGACATACGCATACATGTCACATACATCACAATCTCATTTATTTTGAGAACATCATCACACAGTGCATTTCATGCATCGCAAACACCTAACCCTGCTATCTTTTAAGGAAAGAAGATTATCATCGACAGTCCTAGCAGTTATACATGTCATATTTGCAGACAGCTAATGGAAAATCAGTTCCCAAAGCCAAACAGATCAACCAACCCATGGGATTGCACGAAGCAACCTTACCCAGGTTCCTTCTCTGTCCAGATACAGTTTTACCCAAACTCCTCTCGAAGTAACCCTACGACCCAGGTTCCTTCCCATAAGCCCTACTATACAGGCTTTCATTTCGAAGTAACCCTACGACCCAGGTTCCTTCCCATAAGCCCTACTATCCAGGCTTTCACCTTGAAGTAACCCTAATATCCAGGTTCCTTCCCACAAGCCCTACTATCCAGGCTTTCATCTCGAAGTAACCCTACTACCCAGGTTCCTTCCCATAAGCCCTACTATCCAGGCTTTCACCTTGAAGTAACCCTACTATCCAGGTTCCTTCCCACAAGCCCTACTATCCAGGCTTTCATCTCGAAGTAACCCTACGACCCAGGTTCCTTCTTATAGCCCTATTATCCAGGCTTTCATCTCGAAGTAACCCTACGACCCAGGTTCCTTCTCATAGCCCTACTATCCAGGATTTCATCTCAAAGTAACCCTACGATCCAGGTTCCTTCCCATAAGCCCTACTATCCAGGCTTTCATTTCGAAGTAACCCTACTATCCATGTTCCTTCCCATAACCACTACTATCCAGGCTTTCATCTCGAAGTAACCCAACTATCCAGGTTCCTTCTCACAGCCCTACTATCCAGGCTTTCATTTCGAAGCAACCTTACTATCCAGGTTTCTTCTCTCTTATCTCCAGACAACAGTTTACAACACTGTAAGACCTGGACCTGACCAGATACGGTCGATTTCACATTTCCCCAGTAAGTCGCTGTGCAGCCTGGACCCTGACCAGATAGGCAGTTTACTTCCACCTCCTTGATCAAGAGATAATTCCCCAGTAGAGTAATGGACAACTGAAGCTCCTATACTCTAACCCCCCAAGACCTAAATCAACATTCCTCGATGAAGTCCTCCTCAACGGCAGGTACATGAATTCTCACAAAGGAATCTCTTATGCAATCGATATCTTTTCTAGATGGCATCTTTAAGCCCATCTCCAACGATTCTCCGTCAACTTCCAAATGGAATTTGTAAGCCCATTCCCGATACAACCAATCAGTATTACTTCATGCGAGTGCAAATTTCTGGGCACTCTAGTGTTCAATCAACTTCCACCTTCAGATCACGAAAGGCAGATCAGCCAATCTACATCCTCGGGTTTAAGAAGATTGAACAGAGGCAACTGTTTTACCCCCAAAATTTTCCCTCTCATTTTACTCAGAACATACTCCTAAAGGTCCTTAACTTGCCCAAGGATGACTAAGGATTGACCAGACAAATCCTCCTCCTAAGACAATGAGTCCCAAATTAGGGTTTCACTCCTCATCAAGATGTTTGAGTTCCAAGGGTCTTAAATGATTCCATTGTCCTAATATGTCTTCAAGATCATCCATGTCAAGTATCACACCTTGCATCACAAGTTTGCTCAGTCAACTGCTCAAATGCCTGAAAATCAATTGTGTTAGGTCAAAAGTCAAATGTGGGTCACATACAGTCAAGCTTCAAGATTTTTGGTCAAAATCAACATTTTTAAGTAACATCCATCATTTGATCATTATTCCTCAAGGAATGCTCCTAATTCATCAAAACTCAAAAGTTGCTAAATTAGGGTTTCTATAGGAAAAGTCAACCAAACTTTGACCAGGCATAACTTTCTCATAATTTATTATATATTTCCCATCCAAGGCTCATTTTGAAGAGGATAAAATTTCCTACAACTCTTCTTCATCCCTCAATTTCAAAAAATGCACCCATGAAAAGATATGAATTCAGACATTATAGGTCATTTAAAAAAGTCAACAAAAACACCTTTTGGGTCAAAGCTCCTTACATGAAAATGGAAGATCCAATTGAGATGAAACCAAAATGGTTGTTTATAGGACATCCTAAGCTTTCTAAAAAGTTAAAGAACACCCTCTTAGGGTCAAAATTGAGAGAGATGTGCATTGTCAAATTTGGCTATTTTTAGAAATTTGCACAAAGTCAGCCATGCCCAAAATGCTTTTTTTTCCAAATGGGCCCAACTTTTTATGTTTGAAACACACTCCTAGCCTGGTCCATGAACCAAATACCTTTCCATTCATTTTTGGCTTTATTTATTTAATTTATTTTGATTTTAATCATTAAAAAATCAAACTAAATCAAATAAAAGATATGAAAATAATGAAGACTTGTTTTGATTTGATTTTGAAGAGAATCACAATCCAAATATGTTATATAATACCAAAAGATTTGTGCAAGCTTGAAAAGGGAGGAAATATACACATTTGGAAATTTTTCAAGATTTGATTTCCTCTTAAAGCTATGCCTTTATTCTTTGGATTTTTTCCATACATGTTAACCTAAATCAGTCCCATATAGGTCTACAACGCAGCCAAAGCGAAAAAAACAAGGATTGGGTCGTGAAAATCACAAGAATAAAACTTAATTTTTGACAAAAAAAGTGTGGTTCGAATTCTGATTTAGAGGGTGATTCAAACAATTTCAAAGCCATCAATCCACTCCTAGGAACCTCCTAAAGCTAACAGCATCCTTTGCACGCATCAAAGCTCCAGGAATCATCATATAACATCATCACGGTTTGACACTTTTTCAAATTCGTATATGTGTATTCTTGCGTTGTTAGTCTATTTTGATTGCATATTTGTGTTCATATGGATGTGTAGCGATAAAAAATGTAACGGGGTAAATCGGAGATCGAATTATTGATTAATTCGTCTCACAAAAGCAAGAGTCGCCACCGCGCTTTATTGTTTCCAAGGGAAAGGGGAAAGAGCGAAATAAAACCCTAAATATGCAATGTAAATAATACTTTTTAAAAGTAATAAAAATACAAGGCGTTTTTGAAAAGAGATCTATGGTTCGGGGGTTGGTTATACAATGGGAAGGTATTAGCACCCAATGTATCTATAGTACTCTATAGGAACATTTTGAAATATCTGTTTATTAAAATTGATCGTTTGGTTAAAAATAAATCATTTTTGGCCGAAAAGGGGTACGGACGGGTTTTTGAAGATACGACGACCTAACGTCGAAGTTTTTGCTTAAAGGGTATAAGTTTTGAAAAGATTGAATATTTGAGGAAAAATTATCCTAAGTTTTAATGAAATGTGAAAGTTCGCGCAATTAGACTTGAGGACATGAAGTCGACAAATTTAATCGTTTTTTCTCTTGGATTTAGACGTAAACGAAATAAACAAATAAATGACAGAATATTATGCAGATAATGATATACAACGATTGAATAAAAGGCTAAATGTGTGAACATGCATTTTTTAGATTTTTGTTTAATAGATATAACGCAAGAGAATTAATAAAATGCTTTTATTATTTTTTATGTTTCTATTTTTTTATATTTTTAGAGTTCTATGTTTCATTTTTTATATATTTTGTATTAATATAAAAATATTATTTCCAAGAGTTATTAAATGATTTTTAAACTAAATTAAAACTAAAAACTTCTAACTTAAGTCTAATTAATTAAAAAAATACTAACATGATCCAATTAAAACCTAAAAATTAAACTAATAAAATTGATCAATTATTAAAATGTTTTAATCAAAATATACCTTTTATTAATTAAGTCTAATTAATATTAATAAAGCTCTAAAGAAAGGCTTAAAGAAAGCAAAATAAATACAATAAAGAGGTATCAAGAAAATAAAAAGAGTGAGTTGATAATGTATGGGCCCAAAGATGTCAAGAGGGCCTAAACAAAACTAAAACAGGGGGTGTTTTGTGGAATTCGTGGGGCTTTAGGCAGAAACGGGTAAGGCCCAACTTATTTCAATAATTTCGTTTTAGGGTAAACTTGTTTGTTTAGCTGGCTGAGAATGGGATTAGGGATTAGGGTTCTTGGGACAGAAACGGCGCTCATCTTCTCGTTCGTCCTCTTCGCGTTGCTGGCTTCTGACTTGCCTCTGAGTCCCTTGCCACGGCCACCAGCATCTCAAAATCTCTCTTCCCTCCAACAAGAAGGCTTAGGGCGACGGAAACACGGTACGATTTTATCTTTATTCGTTAAGGTTGTTACAATTTTGCATGTGTTGATTGTTTAGTCCATTTGATTCTGATTTCGTTTTTTACATGATTATTGGAGGTATTTTTGAGAGAAAGAGAAAGAGGGGAGTTACCTTCGGAGACGGAGGAGGGAGGTTGTGGTGCTATGGAGGCCGGGACGGCGAGGAGACGACGGGATGTTTTGCTTCTGATTACTGGTTTGAGTATTCTTGTTACACTTTTTCTTCTTCTT
This sequence comes from Vicia faba, assembly GCA_948472305.1. NCBI lineage: Eukaryota > Viridiplantae > Streptophyta > Magnoliopsida > Fabales > Fabaceae > Vicia > Vicia faba. The sequence goes on along the minus strand of OX451736.1, from coordinate 804,989,234 downwards.
CTCCTTGCCCGTATCACTGTTGCCTCGTTACTTGCCTTTCCTCTTCTTCTTTCTGACTTCTGTATGCTTTTGCTTTTGATTGCCTTTGCCCAGTGATGACACTGTCTGAGGGCTTTGACGCTTGAGTGAGTTGCCTTCGAATGATGCTTTTTCTCTTGGTAGCCTTTGTGTGTTTTACTGTGTTGCCTTGAACATGCTACTGTTGGGACATTTTGTTTTGACTAGCCTCTTTTCTTCTTCTTCTGTGGTATGCTATTGTTGCTTTAATGTTGCCTTGATGCCTATGATGACATGCTTCTGAGGCTTTTTGTGGGTTTGGACATTTGGTTGATAAATTATGTTGTTGTGGTATTATGAATTTTGGCTTTGACAAGGTTTAAGTTTTTAGCAGGTTTGGCCTTGAATTTACTGGTTTTTACTGGTTTTAGGCCATGACAGGTTTTGACATGGTTATGGTTTATGCAGTAGGCTATATGGTATGAATGGTGTTTGGTGGTATTGGTTTGATGGCTCAATCAGGTTAATGGTTTTCTATGGTTTAAACAAGTTATTGAGGTTTAGGCCATGTTGTGGTCTGGTTTTTTGCAGATAGCAGGTTTTAGTGTTAAGCTTATAAGGTTTTGGTTTTGAAATGGTTCTATGCAGATTGCAGGTTTGGGGGACTTAGAGGAAAATGGCTTTTTGATATTTTTTGTTCTGTTTTTGAATGCTTGGAGATAGATAGATGATAATGTGTGTGTAGTGATTTTTGTTATGTTATAACAGTTTTGGCCTTCAGGTTTACGTTGAGGGCTTTGGTATATTTTTAATATTTTCTTTGATGCCTCTGTACATACTGTTACATCAGTTTGTTTGTATCTTATTCCATGCTTTATGTCTTCTTACTGACTGTGTTACTGCAATTGTCTTGTATCTATTTCCTGCCTAAGCCAAACCTGTAAAACCACACTTCCTCCTCTCTTCTCTCTCTCAGTACAGTTTTGACAATAAAATGATATGTACTATTTTCTTGTTCTGAAAAGGCATAGGCTGGGACATGATGAAAATGGAATACATATTGCTTGCAAAATGGTTTTTAGACTGCACATTTCTTTGACTTCCAATGCAACAGTGGAGCCTATGTTTTGGCTTCTTCTATGTGGCTGCATAGGTTTACGTTGGCTTTGTTTGTGCTTGCATATGTAATGTTTATGCATATGCTGTGTACATTTTTGAAATATGCATTGGACTTTGAAAAAATGCAATTAATTTTTAATATGCAGTTTTGAAACCAAAAATGAATTTGTGCTTGTTTCACAATTGTGCATTCATTTATGAAAATAAAAATTCCTCCCTTTTTTGTGAACCGGGAGAAATCCCGTGATTTGCAAAAAAGGGTAAACTGATTCCAGCCGTTGCTTTTAATGATGAACACTAAATAATTTTCCGCTTTAATTATTTGTTCAATTCTAATTTTCTTTTAATCGTTTTTGCAGGTAAAATCAAATGAGCAGACAAAAAGGCATTGGATAGAAGATTTAGAATTAGGAAACATTAGATTAGTTTTTATTTCATTTTAACTTTGTAAAATTATTATGGTAAATTCGTTGTAATAAATACAATATTTACACAATAATTGTACAATTAGAAGAAAATGAATGAAATTCCAATATTTGCCAATTAATTTCTTCCTTCTCTCTAATTATTTACTTTATCGTTTATAATTCTTTAAATTGTATAATAATTGAAGATGAATCTCAATTACCTAAATTCAGAATAATAAACAAATAAATAAATAATATCATTGATCAATTAATAGTTTCAATTATTTAATTCATTATTCATAATTTTCTAAATTATAATAATTAAATAGAATTTCAATTATTTAACTTAGAATGATAAATAATTAAATAATCATTATTGACCAATTAATGAACTTTTTCAAATATTTATTATATTATTCATAAATCTTTAAATTATGTAATAACTAAGAATAAATTCCGGTTATTTAAATTTAAGATAGTGAATAATAAATAAACACTGTCTGCACGATTAATACGCCTCTTTTCTAATATTTATTTTATTATCTATACATCTTTAAATTATATAACAATTGAAAACAAATTCCAATTATTTAAATTTAAGATAATAAATAATTGATAAACATTGTTTTAGCATGAATCGATTAAATAATTTAGTGTTCAAAATAAATAGCTCTCGGCCTGAAAAAAGTTATGAATTTTTAAAATCAATAGATCAAAACACTTGTAATGTAATGATGCAGATGGGAGATGGTATCTTAGGTCAAAATTTGGGGTACAACAGCTGCCCCTATTTAAGTTTCTTCTATCCGGAGATATGAAGATCGAAATCTTCGTTTCGACGAGATTGAAGGTACTTAAATACATAATTACTCAAATTTTGTCCTAAGATGCCGTCATCATGTTTGATATGAATGCAGTGATTGAATTCACAGAGAAAGATATTGTATGAAACAAGACAATGTTGGAGGAATCGAACACCAACAAAACACAGAGACATGGATTATACATTACTGGGGAAACAAGCTATCGGCTTCAAACGACAGACTCTTGACAGCGAGTAAAATTGAGGGAATACGACCTCTGAACCTAACAAAGAAGGCATCTTGCATAGGCCATAAAAACAGGTTATTGACCCAAAATAACAGTGAGTTCGCAACTCAAGGTCAACGATAGACAGAGAGTATCAAATTGCTGATAACTGATTACCGACTTCTGAAGGTAAAGATTCGTAACAGACTTCTCTGCGAGATTTCCGGAGATACTCATTAATGCTGATATAATAATATTGTAGAGACGCAAGTTGTTCAAATAAAGAAACTGCCACTTGTCGTCGTCCAAAGAAAATACCAATAACATACAAGTTGCTCAAATAAAGAGGCTGCCGCTTGTTGTATTCCAGAAAAATAATAACGTACAAGTTGCTCAAATAAAGAGACTACCGCTTGCCGTCTTCCAAAAATCCTAATAACGCACAAGTTGCTCAAATAAAGAGACTGCCGCTTGCCGTCTTCCAGAAATCCTAATAATGCACAAGTTGCTCGTGAAGAGCTGCCGCTTGTCGTTTTCCAAAAATAATGATAACGCACAAGTTGCTCGTGAAGAGCTGCCGCTTGTCGTTTTCCAAAGATAATGATAACGCACAAGTTGCTCGTGAAGAGCTTCCGCTTGTCGTTTTCCAAAGATAATAACGTACAAGTTGCTCGTGAAGAGCTGCCGCTTGTCATTTTCCAACGGTGTCTATAACGTACAAGTTGCTCATGAAGAGCTGCCGCCTGCCGTTCTCCAAGATAATAATAACGTACAAGTTGCTCGTGAAGAGCTGCCGCCTGTCATTTTCCAAAATAATAAAAACGCACAAGTTGCTCGTGAAGAGCTGCCGCCTGCCGTTTTCCGAAAATAATAATAACGCACAAGTTGCTCATGAAGAGATGCCGCCTGTCGTTTTCCAAAATAATAATAACGCACAAGTTGCTCGTGAAGAGCTGCCGCCTGTCGTTCTCCAAAAGATAATTCAGAAGGGAAATGCAATGACATCGGCAGAGAGTAGAATCTTCGTCAAAGGGAATCATGAATCAATCCTTCCCGAGGAGATCATATACTTAACTGTGCAAAATAAATGCACCACTCGTCCAGGTCGTGACTTCACTGGGGAAAATCATAAGATAGCCTATGCAAGAGGCAACAACTTCATCCAGGGATAAACTAGAGAGAAAAACAGTCAAACAAGACTCCACCCAATGAGAAAGTAACTCGATTGGGGATTCTTCCTATCCAGAAATGGACAAGGTAGGCTAAACCAAAAATCATCCATGAGGATTAGCTCAGTTGGGGAATTTAGAAAGGAAGCACGTTTTCTGCCTAAGCTAACCTTCTACTTGGAAAGAAAAATGTATATTGTTTGAACAAACAAAGTACAACCCAAAATCAACGGCAAATGTGAATATGCATGCTGATATGAGTGTAAAATGAGTAAATGAATGTTATGCTGACAAAACAGACAGATGGAATATCCTGAAGATAATAAGATGTCACAGCATAATAGATACTCGGCCAATCTTGAAAAAAAAACGGAAGATAACTGGAACTGGAAACACCAAGCAACGTCGGAGCGTAACGCCCCTCCCAAGGCTCAAATATTCTGAGGAGAAAAGTGTTCAAATCCAAACTTCTAGCACCGATAAACCACTGGCATGAGACGAAGTGTACCGCACTTCAAAATCTCCCAAACAAAGGTAGCTAAAACAACACTTAAATGGAACAACTGGGGAGTCACCAAACTTAGCACCGCTAGAACCAAGGGTGTACACAACCAACACTTCATGACGATTTGAAAGAAAACAAAGTTCATCATGCAGGGATAAAAACTGTACGGTTTGCATTTCATGGCTTGACCGTCTTTGGAATAAACTGTTAACATTCCTTTTGTTATTCACGACACATTTTTTTAAAAAAAAAAATAAGAATACTTTAAGTAAATCTGTTTCAAGTATTTCCACAAAAATTAACATTTTGCCCACAGAAGGTAAATGCCCGAATTTCATTAATAATATGGTAGTTCGCTAACAAGGCAACTCCAGCGGTTTACAAAATTTTGGGAAATAGTACATGAAATAAAAAGGTTACACAAAAACAATGATCCCTATTCTCCCTAACAACTTCGAATCCCAAATGTACTCAAATTCCAAGACTGGTCTGACCAAAAGCTTGCCTAAGCGAAATACTTCTTGACTGCATCGACGTTCATGGGGCGCGGGAGTTCTTCATCGTCCATATTGGTGAGAATCAAAGCACCTCCAGAGAAGACTTTCTTAACAACATACGGTCCTTCATAATTCGGAGCCCACTTGCCCCTTGAATCAGGTTGGAAAGATAATATTTTCTTGAGCACAAGATCACCTTCTCTGAACTCGCGCGGTCGAACCTTCTTATCAAAAGCCTTCTTCATTCTCTGCTGATACAATTGACCGTGACACAACACTGTCAATCTCTTCTCTTCGATTAAGTTCAACTGATCATACCTACTTTGACACCATTCAGCCTCAGAAAGTTTAGCTTCCATCAACACTCTCAGAGATGGAATCTCAACCTCCACGGAGAGTACAGCTTCCATACCATAAACTAGGGAAAATGGGGTTGCGCCTGTTGAAGTTCGAACTGAAGTACGGTACCCGTGTAAAGCAAACTGAAGCATTTCATGCCAATCCTTATAAGTTACCACCATCTTCTGGACAATCTTCTTGATATTCTTGTTAGCAGCTTCAACAGCCCCATTCATCTTCGGTCTATAAGGAGAAGAATTATGATGTTCGATCTTGAACTCTTCACAAAGCTCTCTCATCATCTTGTTATTCAAATTCGAACCATTATCAGTGATGATCTTGCTCGGGATACCGTATCGACAAATGATCTGATTCTTGATAAATCTGACTACCACCTGTCTGGTTACATTAGCATAAGATGCTGCTTCCACCCATTTAGTAAAATAATCGATCGCTACCAAGATGAAATGATGACCATTTGAAGCTTTGGGTTCAATCATTCCAATCATATCAATGCCCCACATAGAGAAAGGCCAAGGTGAAGAGATAACATTGAGGAGGGTCGGCGGCACGTGCATCTTGTCCGCATAAATCTGGCATTTATGACATTTCTTCACATATTTGCAACAATCAGATTCCATTGTCATCCAATAGTAACCAGCTCTCAACATCTTTCTAGCCATTGCATGTCCATTGGCATGAGTGCCAAAGGATCCTTCATGTACTTCTTGCATCAACATGTCTGCTTCACGTCTGTCTACACATCTGAGCAAGACCATGTCGTAATTCCTCTTATACAAAACTTCTTCATTGAGAAAGAAACTGCTTGCTAATCTTCTCAACGTCTTCCTATCTTTATTGGATGCCCCAGGCGGGTACTCTTGAGTTTGAAGAACACGTTTAATGTCATAGAACCATGGTTTGTCGTCGGTGACCTCCTCTACTGAGAACACATGAGCAGATCTGTCGAGGCGCATAACCCGGATTGTAGGCACATCGTTCCAACCATTCACTTGGAACATTGAAGACAAAGTAGCTAAAGCATCAGCCATTTGGTTTTCATCTCTAGGGATATGATGTAATTCCACTTTGTTGAAGAAAGTTAACAATCTTCTAGCATAGTCTCTGTAAGGGATCAAACCAGGATGACGAGTCTCCCATTCTCCTTTGATTTGATTAATCACCAATGCCGAATCTCCGTAAATATCAAGAATCTTAATCCTTAGATCCACTGCTTCTTCGAGACCCATAATACATGCCTCATATTCCGCCATGTTGTTCGTGCAGTCAAACTTCAATCTCGCCGTGAACGGGATGTGAGTACCTCGGGGAGTGACGATGATTGCCCCAATTCCATTTCCATAAGAATTCACAGCTCCGTCAAATATCAAACCCCAACGCGATTCGGGATCAGGTCCTTTTTCAGGTAACGGCTCTTCACAATCTTTAGCTTTCAAGTACATAACATCTTCATCTGGGAAATCAAACTTGATGGACTGATAATCGTCAATTGGTTGGTGAGCCAAATGATCGGCTAAAATACTTCCTTTGATCGCTTTCTGAGTGTGATACTCAATGTCATATTCGGACAACAACATCTTCCAACGGGCTATTCTTCCAGATAAGGCGGGTTTCTCAAAGATGTACTTGATCAGATCCATTTTGGAGATCAACCAAGTAGTGTGGTTAATCATATACTGGCGCAGACGGCGAGCAACCCAAGCTAAAGCACAACAGGTTTTCTCAAGCAATGAGTATCGAGACTCACAGTCTGTGAATTTCTTACTCAGATAATATACAGCATGTTCCTTTCTTCCAGTTTCATCTTGTTGACCAAGCACACATCCCATGGAATCTTCCAATATAGTCAGGTACATAATCAAAGGTCTTCCTTCCACCGGAGGGATCAAAATGGGAGGTTCAAGCAAATACTCCTTGATGCTATCAAAAGCTCTCTGACAATCTTCTGACCACACACATCCTTGGTTCTTTCGGAGAAGCTTGAAAATCGGCCCACAAGTAGCAGTCATATGAGATATAAACCTAGAAATGTAATTCAGTCTCCCAAGGAATCCTCTTACTTGTTTTTCCGTCTTGGGTGCGGGCATTTCTCGAATAGCTTTGACTTTATCAGGATCTACTTCAATACCTTTCTGACTGACAATGAAACCCAGAAGTCTTCCAGAACGAACACCAAAAGTGCACTTGTTGGGATTCAGACGGAGTTTGTACTTTCTCAAACGCTGGAATAACTTCAACAAATGTTCCAAGTGATCCTCCTCAGTCTGCGATTTGGCAATCATGTCATCTACATACACTTCAATCTCCTTATGCATCATGTCATGGAACAAAGAATTCATGGCCCTTTGGTATGTTGCGCCCGCATTCCTCAAACCAAACGGCATAACCCGATAACAGAAAGTTCCCCAAGGTGTAATGAAAGCGGTCTTCTCCATATCTTCTGGTGCCATCTTGATTTGATTGTAACCAGAGAAGCCATCCATGAAAGAAAAGACTTTGAACTTGGCGGTACTGTCGACCAATACGTCAATATGACGTAATGGGAAGTCATCCTTCGGACTAGCTCTATTCAGATCTCTGTAGTCTACACACATCCGAACTTTGCCATCTTTCTTAGCAACAGGCACTATGTTGGCTAACCACTGAGGATAGACCGATGTAACAAGGAAACCTGCGTTAATCTGTTTATGAACCTCCTCTTTGATCTTGTCAGCCATGTCGGGGCGAGTCCTTCTCAACTTCTGCTTGATCGGCGGACACTCAGGTCTTAACGGTAAACGATGCTCCACAATGTCATTGTCCAAACCTGGCATATCTTGGTAGGACCAAGCAAACACGTCAACATACTCTTTGAGAAGCTCCAACATCTTTTCCTTAACTTCCGGGATAAGCAATGCTCCGACCTTTACTTCCTTTCTAACTTCTTCATCACCCAAGTTGACCAACTCTAAAGGTTCTTCAAACGGTTGAATAATCTTCTCATCATGCTCAAGCAAATGGGAAATCTCAACAGGAATCTCTTCATCATCCTCTTCTTCGGCTCTGAACACAGGGAATTCAAAGTTGGGAGAGGGCATAGGATCATTGTTTTCGATGGTTAAGTCATGGATTAATCTGCACATATGATTATGCTTTATTTTAGAAATCGATTTGTGCAAATAAAACAAAAGGTTATTAATTAATTTTCATTACTATTTCCCCGAAAAAGTGAAAAATAAAACAGTAGTGGACAAAATAATATTTTTATTCATTAAAGGGAAATACTTGAAACAACGAGCCCAGACATTTCTCTTTTGCCTTGGGCAGAGCAAAAGGAATTATTTTTCATAGCCCGACACAAAATACGTTTCTCCTTGGGCAGAGCGAATTTTTTCAAAGAAAAATAAACAAAACATTACTCGGAAATATGCATAACCACAGGAACATCAACAGCTATCCAGTTTTGGCAAGCCAATCCAGGCGTCACAAAAACGGGCAAATCTTCCTCGGAATCATCTTTTATGATAGCATCAACCTCAGGATGTACAAACCCTGCACTTTGGAAAACCTCTTGAATCGGACGAACAACCACCTCTTTCTTGACTCTTGCAGATACTGGATGAAAACCCAGACCTTCCCCAGGCTTGTTCTCGGGTAACGTCAACACCTGGCCCCATCCTTCGGTCGAACCACTTTCCACCACTCGCCGCGCATCCTCAAAAGAAGAGATGGATGCCCCTTGCTTCTTCACTGTATTCTTAGCAACAGAAATACCTTGGAACTGGGTTCTAACATCCTCGTCCGCATCAATAAAAGAGAATGATGATAAATGGCTTACCACCATAGCCTGTTCTCCCCCAATCATCACTAGCTTCCCATGTCTTACAAACTTTAGTCTCTGATGGAGCGTAGAGGTGACTGCCCCGGCATCATGGATCCAGGGACGACCCAATAAACAACTGTAGGAAGCACGGATATCCATCACTTGGAAAGTGATTTGAATAGTGTGGGAACCAATCACTATAGGAAGATCCACTTCACCAATGACTGTCTTCCTAGAACCATCAAACGCTTTAACAATTACTCCGCTAGGTCTCATAGGAGCACCCGGATATGAAAGCCGAGATAATGTAGTCTTGGGCATCACATTCAACGACGAACCTGTATCCACCAACACACTTGATAAGGTATCATTTCCGCAACTTACTGAGATATGCAAAGCCATATTATGGTTTCTCCCCTCCTCCGGGAGTTCTTCATCACTGAAACCAAGATTGTTACATGAAGTAATATTCCCCACAATTCCATCAAATTGGTCAACCGTCACATCATGATCCACGAACGCCTGGTCCAAGACCTTCATCAAAGCTTCTCTATGGGAACCAGAATCTCTCAGTAAAGCAAGCAAAGAAATCTTGGAAGGTGTTTGCAAAATTTGGTCCACAATCTTATATTCACTTCTCTTGATAAGCTTCAGAATCTCATCATCCTCAGGGTGAGGGATAGGTTCACTGGATCGGCCTATCTCAACCCTTGGTTCAACATTTCTTACTGGAATCTCCGCCGGTATGGGCCTCCTAACTTGAACTTCTGGTCTCTTCAAAGGTACTGCTGCAAAAACACGTCCACTTCTCGTAACTCTACTCACATCAGCAATGTTAACGAAAGACGGTCTTGTTGGTATAGGGACTTCTACCGCATTCTCAATCATTGTGGCATTATACTTATACGGTACAGCTTGGTCTGAGTTATAAGGAACAGGACCGGGTGGGTAAATAATCAAAGGATCAACAGGTGCAGTCTGACTATCGTAAGCGATCTCTACTGATTCAGGAAAATGGAATTGTGGTATGATAACATTCACTTCATCCTCCGGATTTCTGTCATACGTAATGGTGATAACTCTCTGGTCCAACAACTTCTGAATGTCCTCCTTCACGATAGGACAAACATCCTCTCTTGAACAAAACTCACAAACATCATAATCATGCTGGTGCCTCACAAAGGCAAGTCTTCTCAAACTCTGATGCAACCTGATCAACGACTCTCTTATGTGTTCAACTTGAAAAACTCAAAACTTCCCCGGACAACCTTCCACCATATTCACTGAAGCTGCCCCATGTCGAGGCAAAGGATTATCTCTAACATTTGGATTAACATCCTTGAAAGACAAGATACCATTCTTAATCAATCTCTGTACGTCCGCCTTCAGAGCAAAGCAATTCTCAAGGTTGTGCCCCGGCGACCCTTGATGATACTCACAAAACTGATCCGCCTTGTACCACGGAGAAGTACTGTTCGGTGCGACAGGAGGAGGCTTTGTCGTTATGAGATTCTTTCTGATAAGAGCAGGGAACAATTCAGTATAAGTCATAGGAATGGCATCGAACTGCGGTTTTCTGGGTGAACGGTTCTGATTGTTGAATGGATAAGCCTGTTGTCGAGGCTGCTGCTGAAATGGTCGTTGTTGAGTTGGTGGGGTTTGATGAACTTGGGTCATCAAAGCTGGGCGGACAGCCGGAGTAACTGCCGCAACGTGAGAGTAACCTCTCCTAGGTCTACCTGGAAACAAAGCGTTGACATCCTGCTCTTTTCTTTTCGGGAAAACACTTCCAAATTTCCTAGCACTGCTAGACGGACTCCCTTCTTTAACCAAACGCCCTTCGCAAATCCCTTCCTCTAATCGCATACCCATGCTTACCATTTCGGTGAAGTCACTGGGTGCGCTGGCTATCATTCTTTCATAGTAAAAGGAACCTAAAGTCTTCAAAAATATCTTCGTCATCTCCTTCTCCTCAAGAGGTGGATAGATTTGAGCAGCAATTTCACGCCGTCTCTGGGCGTACTCCTTAAAAGATTCTCGGTCTCTCTGCGACATCGCCCGGAGTTGATCCCTGTCCGGTGCCATGTCAACGTTGTACTTATACTGGTGAACAAAAGCTTCGCTAAGATCGTTGAAGTTGCGGATCTGAATGCTGTCTAAGCCCATATACCACTTCAGAGCAGCACCCGTCAAACTATCTTGAAAATAATGAATCAATAAATCATGATCATCGGAATACGTAGACATCTTTCTCACGTACATCGTCAAATGACTTCTAGGACACGAATCACCCTTATATCTCTCAAAGTCTGGCACTTTGAATTTCGCTGGAATCTTAACATTCGGAACCAAACAAAGATCATGCGTGTTCTTCCCAAACAGATCCTTCCCCTTCAATGCTCTAAGCTCCTTCTGCATTTCCTGGAATTGATCCTGAAATTCTTCCATTCTATCAAAAAGACCCAAACTTTCAGCAGGCTCGGCAGGGTAAGTAGGTTCATTCAAGTATGGCACGGAGTGGACCACAGGAGCAACGGTTGTCATAATCGGTTGCGGAAAAGGTGTCACAGACGGAATTACTGGCGGCATAGCAGTTGTCTCTGGTTGAGGAAGAGACAAAGAAGGTTGAAACAAAGGTTGCACGGCAGGCCGATACCCCTCTGGCACAAAGTTGTAAGGCATTCCCCACGGAAAACCCTTCAGCATCTGATGTTGAAGCGGGGAGTTGATTTGAGTCACAGAGGTAGGAACGGTGACAATCTCGGAGACCACTGGGGTTGAAGTCTGAATCTTAGCAGCTGTAGTCGATGGCTGATTCTGAACAGCCACCAAACTTTCCACTAACGCAGTTAACTTTTCCATCTCGACACGAAGTGTAGCAACTTCCCCACGAAGCTCATGATTTTCCTGTTCCAGATCTTCCATTCTCCTCTGACGATTGGCCCGAGTGTCGTATCGGTGAGACAGCTTGACAACCTTCGGGAGTGTAAAAAGAACAAGGATAAGACTCTAGAAAACACGTGAAGTGAAATGTTGAATGATGCATGATGTGCGATGCAAATGATGATTCATTTTAAAAGTTTTTCAAGGAACTTTAATAATTTTGCATACATCAATGGTAAAGGAATTTGGAACAACAAAAACTCAATCCATTAATCGAAAGCGATAAATTACAACTTACAATTTGGAATATCAAAGCAATAAATTACAACTTTGGGATAACAACCCAATAATAAAAGCAATAAATTACAGCTTCGAAACACGGAATCCATAATAAAGCGATAAATTACAATTTTAAAACATGAAGTCTAAAATAAAGCAATAAATTACAACTTCAGAGCATGAAGCCCTTTTACATAGTTTTACAAAATGACATCAATAAAATAAAACTAAAAGCTAAAGATCACTCAGAATCCTCAGATGAAGGACCAAACGCCAACTGTAACCGGAGCTTCTGGATCTTCTCTTCATAAAAGTCTTCCATCTCTTTCTTCTCAGCTATCAGTCGATCAATGACTTCCTTCTGCGGATTAGGAACGAGAGCCACGCTTACCGAACCTTCCCTCTTTCTCTTCCTTTCACTAGCATACTTCTTCAGCAAGGCATCCTTTTGACGAAGCTTCTCATCGTGATCAATGAACCGACCGTCTTGAATAAACAACAACTCCTCCTTTTCCTTTAGCTGTCGAGTCAGGACTCGATTCTCATATTCGGACATATGGTACTTTTCTTTCCAAGCATCCCTTTCGGACTTCATCCTAGCCAGATTTCCTTGGTATTCTCCTATATTTGCGATAGGGATAACAACAGATGATGGTGCAATGACAGGGAATAAAGGCTTCTCAAGTTTATAGGGCATCTTGAGAGCACAAGCCCTAGCACGGACCCACTGTAGGTAAGGCTCCAAAGAAACGGCACCCCTATGTCCTAACATATCTCTCCCTTTCCTACGGATGTGGCGCCAAGCTCCTTCGATCTCTCTCTCTTAGCTGCCTGATGATCTTGTCCTTCCTGAAGAAAGAAACCACTCACATGGATGTTGTTTGGTTTATCTCTCATCGGGTACCCGAACTGACGGCGCGCGAGAACAGGGTTATAGTTGATTCCACCTCTCGTACCGAGAAGAGGCACGTTAGGAAAAGCACCACATCTATCGATGATCTTCACGTCGTAGTAAACTCGATTATACCAGTCAATGTCGAAATGAGTGAGAGCCATAATCTTTGGCGCCCAACGCGGTTCCTTCTCGAGATCCCAAAAAACATCAGACCCAGGGAGATGCGAAACATACCACTGATACAACAACGGTGCACAACAAATAATCATTCCTCCTTGATAAGAGTTCCGAAGATGGATGGAGTAGTAGGTATCTCCTAGCAGCGTAGGGACTCGATTTCCAATCGAGAAAATTCTGATGGCGTTGATATCCACAAACTTATCAACGTTAGGGAACAAGAATAGACCATAGGCGAGTAAAGCAAACACGTCTTCAAAGGCAACAGTATCCTTTGTCTCAGCAAAATGACGAGCTTTCTTTAACAAAAACTGCGCAGACAAACCCTGGATTCCCCCTTTCGTAGTCATGTTCTCCTCTATCTCTGACTTCTTCAAGTGGGTGATGGTTGCTATCTCGTGAGATTTGGGCTCCTCTTCTAATCCAGAAAAAGGAACACGGTCGGTGATCGGCAAACCAAGTATATAGGAGTACTCCTCTAAAGTGGGCATCAACTGGTAATCCGGAAAGGTGAAACATCGGTACAAGGGATCGTAGAATTGAACCAACGTGTTGAGGATGCCTTCCTTCATCTTGCGCTTCATGAGAGGTACGATGGACCCATACTTCTTCTGAAAATCCGTCGGACTCTCGATCTTCGGAATCAAACTCTTCAGTTCTTCAATCTCGGGCTCCTTGAAACTAAAGCTTCGAGTATTTCTCCTTCCAAGTTCCATAATAACCTGAGATGTCTGCAAAAATCATTCCGAAGTTCCTTGAAAAACAAGTTTTTTTTTTTACAAAGATGCTAATGAGTGCATGAATGAATGATAATGCAACAGTCACACACAAGCTTGCAAACATGGGGTTCAAAGGTTCAACGTTCAGCATGGAGTCGAGGGTAAATCCCACCCAAAGGTATGTACTAACGGTTCAATCACGCCTGTAAGACAAGGTTCTAAGATTTCCCAGAGTCTATATTCCTCCTTCGGATATTACCAACATCTTGATTACTCAATAATTGGCAATATTCTCAAGAGAAACTCGTCCGAGCGTAGCATCGCGTAACAACTACTTCCGAATTACTCCGTTATAGTCTCCGCGCTACACCTAAAAAGGCCAAGATGGGTTAGAGTTCTACAGTCCTCAACTTCTCGGGCTCCTAGGTCAAAAATAATAATGTCTTCTCGATTACTCGGTAAACAAATATTAAGTTCAAGAGGGCCTTCCATTGAGTGGGGGATCTCATGCCTCCTTCTTCGGGATTACTCCCTCAAAGTTAACATGACTATACCGCCCGTCCTATTCCTTAAGTGTTACTTAATCCGGGTATAGGATTCGTCCTTTGCAAAAAAACCCAAACACCCCAATTTAAACACATAATCAAGCAAAATAAATAATAATAAACAGATAAGACAAATTAGGCTTAACCCACTTAGGGATGGACCAGCAAGAGGTCAATCTTTCCCCATCAGAGTCGCCAATTCTGTAGCGATAAAAAATGTAGCGGGGTAAATCAGAGATCGAATTATTGATTAATTCGTCTCACAAAAGCAAGAGTCGCCACCGCGCTTTATTGTTTCCAAGGGAAATGGGAAAGAGCGAAATAAAACCCTAAATATGCAATGTAAATAATACTTTTTAAAAGTAATAAAAATACAAGGCGTTTTTGAAAAAAGATCTATGGTTCGGGGGTTGGTTATACAATGGGAAGGTATTAGCACCCAATGTATCTATAGTACTCTATAGGAACCTTTTGAAATATCTGTTTATTAAAATTGATCGTTTGATTAAAAATAAATCATTTTTGGCCGAAAAGGGGTACGGACGGGTTTTTGAAGATACGACGACCTAACGTCGAAGTTTTTGCTTAAAGGGTATAAGTTTTGAAAAGATTGAATATTTGAGGAAAAATTATCCTAAGTTTTAATGAAATGCAAAAGTTCGCGCAATTAGACTTGAGGACATGAAGTCGACAAATTTAATCGTTTTTTCCCTTGGATTTAGACGTAAACGAAATAAACAAATAAATGACAGAATATTATGCAGATAATGATATACAACGATTGAATAAAAGGCTAAATGTGTGAACATGCATTTTTTAGATTTTTGTTTAATAGATATAACGCAAGAGAATTAATAAAATGCTTTTATTATTTTTTATGTTTCTATTTTTTTATATTTTTAGAGTTCTATGTTTGATTTTTTATATATTTTGTATTAATATAAAAATATTATTTCCAAGAGTTATTGAATGATTTTTAAACTAAATTAAAACTAAAAACTTCTAACTTAAGTCTAATTAATTAAAAAAATACTAACATGATCCAATTAAAACCTAAAAATTAAACTAATAAAATTGATCAATTATTAAAATGTTTTAATCAAAATATACCTTTTATTAATTAAGTCTAATTAATATTAATAAAGCTCTAAAAAAAGGCTTAAAGAAAGCAAAATAAATACAATAAAGAGGTATCAAGAAAATAAAATGGGTGAGTTGATAATGTATGGGCCCAAAGATGTCAAGAGGGCCTAAACAAAACTAAAACAGGGGGTGTTTTGTGGAATTCGTGGGGCTTTAGGCAGAAACGGGTAAGGCCCAACTTATTTCAATAATTTCGTTTTAGGGTAAACTTGTTTGTTTAGCTGGCTGAGAATGGGATTAGGGATTAGGGTTCTTGGGACAGAAACGGCGCTCATCTTCTCGTTCGTCCTCTTCTCGTTGCTGGCTTCTAACTTGCCTCTGAGTCCCTTGCCACGGCCACCAGCATCTCAAAATCTCTCTTCCCTCCAACAAGAAGGCTTAGGGCGACAGAAACACGGTACGATTTTATCTTTATTCGTTAAGGTTGTTACAATTTTGCATGTGTTGATTGTTTAGTCCATTTGATTCTGATTTCGTTTTTTACATGATTATTGGAGGTATTTTTGAGAGAAAGAGAAAGAGGGGAGTTACCTTCGGAGACGGAGGAGGGAGGTTGTGGTGCTATGGAGGCCGGGACGGCGAGGAGACGACAGGATGTTTTGCTTCTGATTACTGGTTTGAGTATTCTTGTTACACTTTTTCTTCTTCTTCTCCTTGCCCGTATCACTGTTGCCTCGTTACTTGCCTTTCCTCTTCTTCTTTCTGACTTCTGTATGCTTTTGCTTTTGATTGCCTTTGCCCAGTGATGACACTGTCTGAGGGCTTTGACGCTTGAGTGAGTTGCCTTCGAATGATACTTTTTCTCTTGGTAGCCTTTGTATGTTTTACTGTGTTGCCTTGAACATGCTACTGTTGGGACATTTTGTTTTGACTAGCCTCTTTTCTTCTTCTTCTGTGGTATGCTACTGTTGCTTTAATGTTGCCTTGATGCCTATGATGACATGCTTCTGAGGCTTTTTGTGGGTTTGGACATTTGGTTGATAAATTATGTTGTTGTGGTATTATGAATTTTGGCTTTGACAAGGTTTAGGTTTTTAGCAGGTTTGGCCTTGAATTTACTGGTTTTAGGCCATGACAGGTTTTGACATGGTTATGGTTTATGCAAGAGGCTATATGGTATGAATGGTGTATGGTGGTATTGGTTTGATGGCTCAATCAGGTTAATGGTTTTCTATGGTTTAAACAAGTTATTGAGGTTTAGGCCATGTTGTGGTCTGGTTTTTTGCAGATAGCAGGTTTTAGTGTTAAGCTTATAAGGTTTTGGTTTTGAAATGGTTCTATGCAGATTGCAGGTTTGGGGGACTTAGAGGAAAATGGCTTTTTGATATTTTTTGTTCTGTTTTTGAATGCTTGGAGATAGATAGATGATAATGTGTGTGTAGTGATTTTTGTTATGTTATAACAGTTTTGGCCTTCAGGTTTACGTTGAGGGCTTTGGTATATTTTTAATATTTTCTTTGATGCCTCTGTACATACTGTTACATCAGTTTGTTTGTATCTTATTCCATGCTTTATGTCTTCTTACTGACTGTGTTACTGCAGTTGTCTTGTATCTATTTCCTGCCTAAGCCAAACCTGTAAAACCACACTTCCTCCTCTCTTCTCTCTCTCAGTACAGTTTTGACAATAAAATGATATGTACTGTTTTCTTGTTCTGAAAAGGCATAGGCTGGGACATGATGAAAATGGAATACATATTGCTTGCAAAATGGTTTTTAGACTGCACATTTCTTTGACTTCCAATGCAACAGTGGAGCTTATGTTTTGGCTTCTTCTATGTGGCTGCATAGGTTTACGTTGGCTTTGTTTGTGCTTGCATATGTAATGTTTATGCATATGCTGTGTACATTTTTGAAATATGCATTGGACTTTGAAAAAATGCAATTAATTTTTAATATGCAGTTTTGAAACCAAAAATAAATTTGTGCATGTTTCACAATTGTGCATTCATTTATGAAAATAAAAATTCCTCCCTTTTTTGTGAACCGGGAGAAATCCCGTGATTTGCAAAAAAGGGTAAACTGATTCCAGCCGTTGCTTTTAATGATGAACACTAAATAATTTTCCGCTTTAATTATTTGTTCAATTCTAATTTTCTTTTAATCGTTTTTGCAGGTAAAATCAAATGAGCAGACAAAAAGGCATTGGATAGAAGATTTAGAATTAGGAAACATTAGATTAGTTTTTATTTCATTTTAACTTTGTAAAATTATTATGGTAAATTCGTTGTAATAAATACAATATTTACACAATAATTGTACAATTAGAAGAAAATGAATAAAATTCCAATATTTGCCAATTAATTTCTTCCTTCTCTCTAATTATTTACTTTATCGTTTATAATTATTTAAATTGTATAATAATTGAAGATGAATCTCAATTACCTAAATTCAGAATAATAAACAAATAAATGAATAATATCATTGATCAATTAATAGTTTCAATTATTTAATTCATTATTCATAATTTTCTAAATTATAATAATTAAATAGAATTTTAATTATTTAACTTAGAATGATAAATAATTAAATAATCATTATTGACCAATTAATGAACTTTTTCAAATATTTATTATATTATTCATAAATCTTTAAATTATGTAATAACTGAGAATAAATTCCGGTTATTTAAATTTAAGATAGTGAATAATAAATAAACACTGTCTGCACGATTAATACGCCTCTTTTCTAATATTTATTTTATTATCTATACATCTTTAAATTATATAACAATTGGAAACAAATTCCAATTATTTAAATTTAAGATAATAAATAATTGATAAACATTGTTTTAGCATGAATCGATTAAATAATTTAGTGTTCAAAATAAATAGCTCTCGACCTGAAAAAAGTTATGAATTTTTAAAATCAATAGATCAAAACACTTGTAATGTAATGATGCAGATGGGAGATGGTATCTTAGGTCAAAATTTGGGGTACAACAGGATGCCTAGAAGCTTTTTGTATACTTAATTTCCAGTTTTGATGCATAAATACCAATTTGCCATTGTTAGCTTTTTAACCTCCATTTTAGGGCTTTGAGATGCAGGGAAAATTAGACCTATTGACGTATGCCATCATACTCACGAGATCAAAACGAGTTGATCTGTATGTTTGGATTTGATTTATCTTGCATGGTATTGATTTTTGAGATTTACAGGGTTATAGTTACAACTTGTGTCCGTTGGTAAAGGTCACTGGCTAAAACAACGGTTGCAGGAAGAAGACAATTGCGTGTCAAAGCCCAGTTGGCTGATTTGAATTCCGCGCGCGCGTTAGGAAATACCACTTTATTTCCTTTATATTTTATTTGTTTGATTATGTTAACAAATAAACCATCTAGCCCAGACGGTAAAGCAAGCGAGCGTGTAAGTGGAAGGACCTGGGTTCGATCCCAGGTCCAGGCATTTTATTATTTTCCTAACATGCTTTGCAGGATCCTATACGCCTCACATTCCTATCGCCTATCATGCACCTCAGATCCATCCATTGGATCAATCTCCTGCCAGATTTGACACCTCAAGCAAGAAAACACATGGTGCACCCACAAGCGTGGCCCTCACTGGATCTAAACAATTAGCTGGGCTTGTGAATCTTGGGCCTGGAAAATCAGTAATGCACCCCCAGAGTTGCTTTCACAACAGGCCCAGTTTATTTCTTTTTCTATTTTCTTTTGTTTTATTTGTTTAATCATTTTTTACAAAAAAACAACAAAAATCATTTTTTTATTAAATCAAAAAATCACAAAAAAAATATATTTAGGTTTTTATAATTAAAATTAACTTTTGAAAACTAATTATTTTAATTATTTCAACATAGATTATTTTGTTAAATAAAATTAACTAGAAATTAGGTTTAATTTGCAATTTAATTATTTTCTCAATAAAGATACTCAAAAAAAATTTTTTATTAATTAGATTTTTAGGCTTCTAATTTATTCCCGTATTTAATTTGTCTCGCGCATTTACTTATTTATAATTCTAATTATTGTAACTGTTTCGAGGTTTGTAATAGATTAATTAGGGTTTTTATTTCCGCATCTTTATTTTCAGTCAAATATTTATGTATCTGCCCAAAAGCCTTGTAATAGTTAGGATTCTAATTTCTCGCACTTTTTAATTTTCGCAACTATAAAACTGCCTAGATGCATGGATAATAGGATTGTATGCGAAAGATAAATCAACAATTAAAAGGTAGATAACCCTAATTATGCAAAGATAATTAACTGAAAAAAGCACACTTGCACATGCTCACTCCTAGGGTTTACCCCACTACGGTTGCCTTCGGTAAACGGTCATGAAGCATATGGAATTTTAGTGGTCACCCTATAGTCCCAAAATGTCAAAAATTACCTATTCGGATGTTGCCTCGGAAAGATCTTTAGGACTTTAGAGTAATTACTAAAGTTTCCTAACCATTTCTTTTGTGACCGTACTTGTCCCTTCGAATGTCCCTTAAAAATCCAACGATGGGGCTACCTACTCCTTAATAGTAGGATAGTGCTGTCTAAAGGAAACGAGAATGAACAGTCTTTTCGAGTAGGTAGAAAATCTGAAGTACTTACTCAAAACAATAAAAAATATTTTACACAAACACTTTCAAAATAGTTTTCAAAAACAACTCCGTCACACTCTTGAGGACAGATACAAGGGTTATCACGAAGTTAAACAAAAACTTTTTCAAAACACACACAAGAAATTTTAAAAATGAGCAAGTACCTAAGAGCCCGTGGAAAACCACAGAGAGAAAGGGTGCTAAGACCATCCTTTTCAATAATCTACCCCCGTACTCAGAAACTCTCGAAAAATGGTTTTTTCTGTTCTTTTTCCTTTCCTTTATTGGATGAAATAAAAGTCGGTGACGACTCTTGCTTTCCGCGATATTTGCGAACAAAAAACGCAAACCAGTATTAAACAGTTGGTTCTGCCACCGTATCACAGTGTGCTTCAATATACACTGATTTGCAGGCCCGAATGAAAGGAAAGGGTGTGTGAATCGAAGGATGCAAGCTTTGATACACACTGGTTGCAGGCCCAAATAAAAGAAAGAAAAAGGGATTGAATCGAAGGACACGTGCTTCGATCCAGAATTTCTTTTCTTTCTCTCTTTTGCACTATTCTTGTTTTATATTTTTCTATATATTTTCTTTCATTTCTATTCAACATGGTTGTAATAATTAGGAGTTTTATTGCTTTCCAAACCCCATTTGTAAATGTGTATACCCCATCACCAAAATATGTAATAGCGTAGGACATTTATTTTTCCGCAATTTACGGCTTTTATATAAAATACTAGTAATTAGGTTGTGTATGGAAAGAGTTAAAATCAACAAGTAGACAATCCAAATTCAAGACTAAATGCATGCAATCAAACACACTACACACACATGCACCTCTAGGGTAATCTCACTTGTTCCTCGGAAAATACTCACGTCCCTCGAATATGGGCGTTTTAGCAAAGACCCTCGATAAAAAGATCGTAGTCCCTCGATGTCCCTCGATGTTGCCTTCGGTAAACGATCTAGTCCCTAATGAAAATTGCTAAAATATCTCATAGGTTGCCATCTATGACTATACAATTGACCCACGCTCGTCCCTTCACATCCAACGATGGGGCTTCTTACCAATCAATGGTAAGATAGAAACATCAAAAGGAGGAGGAAAAGAACATTAGACCTTTTGAGTAGGAAGGACGCTCGTAGTTGCTTGCTCATAAATCAAAACCATTTCCAGACTTACACTTTTAAAAACATCTTCAAAAAAAAATATCTCTTTGAACTATTTTCAAAACCAACACTTTGTATGCATTCTTATAGAGATGAGAATCATTACAAAGTTAGCCGCAACAAAGGCATTTTGCAAAATATTTTCAAACTTACACCCATCACAAGCACAATTTCAAACAAAGCATTTTTTATCTAGCAAGCAACTAAGAGCCCATAGATAACTATGGATGAAAAAGGTACTAACACCTTCCATTTTCATAATCTACCCCCCGAACTCAAGAAAATATCTCAAAGGTATTTCCTGTTCTTTTCACCCTTTCCTTATTGGATAAAAGAAAAGCCAGTGGCGCCTCTTTCTATCTGCAATAATTGCGATCAAAAGCAAAACAACCAAGTCAGTTCTCCCATTGTATTACAGAACTGGAGACTCTATTGGGGAATATACTTAAAAGTGGGGTTACCTTAGAGTTAGATCATATTTACTTGCTTTCCTTGTTTGATTTGCTTGCTTTATATTATGGGTCCTTGTTTGGGTTATTGTTAAAGACCATGCACCCAGATCTGGGGCACCTTTAGGTAAGTAGAAATAGATTGTGGAAACTGTACGGCATAGACCAATATGGTTGAAGCAATGGCTACATTAGTGTGACGCATTTGTTGGTACTGGTATCCCTTGTGTTGAATCGAGGAGAATACGGGGCCGCTGAGCGGCATCATGAAGCACTAACGGACCATAGAACCTTAATTGAACAACTTGGCCATTAGGAAGTAGTGAGATAGCCGACTTTGGTGTAAAGCTGAAGATTGGTTGATACTCAATGCTACACTCATTGAGATCAAAAATTTGGGATATCTTGGCTGCAAGAAAAGATTAATTGTGTTGAGACAATGCCTAATGAAGAAAGATCAGTGATATTGAGATCCCCTATAACCCGATTACTTTCTAGGACATGTTGAGCCAACTAAACTTAAAGAGGGTACTTACCTACAAACCCATGCAAGCCTAAACCTAAGGACTTGTTTGCTTTGTGTGTATATGATCATTTGTACATAACGACTTATTCGCTTTGCATACCTGTACATAACATCATGACATCATACCATAGCATTTTCAATAACCATTTCAAGGATCTCAAGGGCCTATGATGCAGGGTCATGTTGAACCAGATGTCTATCAAAGGGGCAAGAGGATTTATTCTCCTCTAACTAAAGGTCGTTAAAGACCAAAGCATGATAACTTGAGTCAAGGGCTATGACCCACTCGACATGGTGAGATTGATTCTCGTGGAAGGAAATTCAACAATACGAAGTTCTTCACTCAAAATTGTGACCAAAGTTCAACTTCTAACATCTTTTTGTGTTTACCCCGTGAGATCCTTGAAAACATTGCATCCACATATCATGCATGTCATCATAACATGTTTTCCCCACATAGGTTTCTCATCTGCTTACTGTTTATTTCAGTAGAGATGGCTCTAGAACAGACTATCAAGGACCTTCAGACTCTAAATGCTCAACTTCAAGAAATGTTCTTGAACCTATCCAAGGGGCAAGAAGAAGTGAAAGAACTCCTCATTGAGAACATGACCAAAAATAATCCTGAGGACAACAGGGATGACCAGTTGGAATGGTTACAAACTGAAATGGCAAAAATGAAAGTCCAGATGATGGGGAAAATGGTGGGTCAGATGGCTCTTATCAAAAAGTTAGCTTGGGGACAAGAAGAGCTGAGATCCCTCATCAATAAGCTTTGTCAAGACGGACACAACCATATGGGGCAAACAGCTAGAATTAGGGATCGAGCCATTAATCAGCCTCTAATGAGACAAGAAGTTAGCTTGGTAGAGAGTAGACCTTTCCAAGTTGCTGCTACATCATAAGCCCAACAGTAACCTCGCCAACAACGATAGGGTAATCAGCATAAGCGGGATACATCCAAGAGGCAATATACCAAACTCAACATGCCGATGTCGCAAGTCTTGTAACATATGTTGAATTTTAATTTGGTCACATTGAAGGATCCTCCTCGGAATCCTAATACTTCTTCTCCTAGTTACCATCCTAATTAAAGGTGTGCATATCGCTCCAATAGTCCAGGGAATGATACTGATAACTGTTGGACATTGAAATATAAGATTCAATACTTGATCGACGAAGGGGCGTTGGAATTCACACAAGATCGTCAACTTGAGTTTTTCTGTCATCCCTCAGAGGCACATCATTTGAAGTGACGAAGTTCAGGCGGAGAAACTTTTTTTATTCGAATTTTCAATTGTAATTTATTTGTTTGCTTAAACACTTATCTTCATGTCAGACTTTGGTTACTTTCTTTAATGCATTGCATATGTTTTTCTTGAATTAATCCATTCGTTTTCACTATATTTAAACTGTGCTTTTTACTCCCTTTATGATATTCAACACTTGTTAAAAGTTGTAAGCCTTTAGAGGTAGGATAACGAAAACAATACCATAATCTCATGCAGTATGCTTTTGAACAGACCTTACTGACGATGTACAAGCGTTCTTTCAATTCCTAAACACTGGAGTTATAAGGAAGATAATCCCTAGTCAACCCATTTGAGCCTAATAAGTTGGAGTTTTCTTTTTCACACAAATTGAAACCTTAATCAAAACCTGGGGTAGGGTTAGTTTCTCGGTTAATTCAAATATGTGTTAAGTCACAAGCTTTCACTTCGTACACAACGAATGACATCAAAAACATCCTTCTGAATCAAAAGACGGTGATGGTTCCCCATAAAATAGGCAGTCATTACCTCTCAAAAGAAAAGCCCACTAAGTCAAAACCTATGAAGGAGACTTAAGAAAAACCGGGGCATCCCGCTGGCTGTAATCTCAAAACAAGAACAGTCGGGCAAAAAAATAGGTACAGTAAATCAAAAAGAGGGTGCTACAAATCTTCGACAACATGAGAAATGTTGCAAAAATGACTGCCTTCTCCAACAAACTTAACTTTTCTGAACCATCACCAAAACGTCATTCTAGACTCAATTGGGATTCAAAAGCACAATTAACTGAGTATAAGACTGGAGAACATCACGAAGAGAGGGTTGGATACAAACACACTTTGAGCCTCATCCTTTGTTTCTTAAACCGTAAACCAGGCCACGCTACGACCCTTCAAAAGTCCTAATTGAAGCATGGGTTAGTTCGAAAGCATACTCTTACAAAAGGTATCTTGACTCTTGTAAGGCTTAATGTATATCCTGAGTTTGAATTCATGTTTTTACAAAATTCTTCTATTTTCTAAAAATGCATTTTCAAAACTTCAAGACAAACATAAACTTTGCATTGTTTGAATATCGTTGTTTGCATATGGCTATTTCTTTGACAACGGATAAATTTGCACGGCGAATATCCAATGAACAAAAAAAACCCTCTCAAGAAACAGAATCACTTCAAATGGAAAAACGCTTCTGATGAAAAACTCTTCATAACCAAGGGGGAATGACAGGTTACTGTCCAACTCATCTGGAGCAGTCAAGTCAAAATTCCAAGAAATCCCTCATAAGAAAGGGGGTATGACATGTCACTATCCAACTCATTTGTGGCAGTCAGGTCAAGATTCCAAGAAATCTCTAATAGTCAGGGGCAGGTCTCCATTCGAATCACTCGGGGCATTGAACATGAATTCTAACAAAGGTTCACGTACAGCCAAGAATACATTTTCTGGCAGCACTACAACACCTACTACTATGGACAGTGACAACACTTACAAAGTCCCCTTCATAAGGTGACCCCAGTCATGTCTCCACAGAGTCATCTCTATAAGGTTATCCCCACAAAATAATCTTCACGAATAAGTTTGCCTCTCAGACTTTTACAAATTAAGGGACCACAACCCCTAATCCCTAGTGAAGTCATCAACAAAGCTCCTCTTCCCTAGTAGAGTTTGCCACTATCCCCAGTGAGTTGCTGCGAAGCCTGGAATCCGACCAGATAATTGTTTTCTTTATCCCTAACAAGTTGTCAGAATGACATTAGTCTCTGGATCGTATGTGAACTGTATTTGAAAGTTGTATTGAATGAGTGTCAGAGTGACATCCGTCTCTGGATCATATCTGACTCGTATCTGAAAGATGTATTAAATGAGTTTCAGAATGACATCCGTCTCTGGATCGTATCTGAACTGTATTTGAAAGATATATTGAATGAGTGTCAGAATGACATCCGTCTTTGGATCGTATCTAAACTGTATTTGAAAGATATATTGAATGAGTGTCAGAATGACATTAGTCTCTGGATTGTATCTGAACTGTATTTGAAAGTTTTATTGAATGAGTGTCATAATGACATCCATCTTTGGATCGTATTTGAATTTTTTCTGAAAAATGTATGAGAAGGAACCCGTGTAGGATTGCTTCATAATGAGCCTGTGTTAAGATGTATCTAGAAATGTATGAGAAGGAACCCGAGTAGGGCTGCTTCGGGATGAGTCTGTGTGGAAACTTCATCTGGAAATGTATGAGAATGAACCTGGGTAGGGATGCTTCAGCTGGTCGTGTAGATAGTTGTCCTGTCTTGTTTCAGATATTAATCTACAATCAGTTGTTCACAGATAGTTGTCATGTCTTGTTTCAGGTATTAATCTAGAACTTGTTTTTTATTGGTCGTAGCGATAGTTGCCTTGGCTTATTTCTGACCTATTTGAGAAAGAAATATAGTTTCCCTGGCTTGTTCGAGAGTTAATCTTCAATCTGCTCATGTAGATAGTTGTCATGTATTGCTTCAGGTATTAATCTACAATTAGTTATTCACAGATAGTTGTCTTGTCTTGTTTCAGGTATTAATCTGGAACTCACATTTTGTTGGTCGTAGAGATAGTTGCCCTGGCTTGTTTCAGGAATTAATCTCTGACCTTTTGAGAAATGGTTGTGGTATTTTCCAAAAGAGGATTTCTGTTGATTGACTTTTTCCTGCAAGGAAGAGGGTTAGTTGCATGCATATGTATGCATGGCTTGATGATGTTCTTAAAATAAATGAGATTATGTTATATGCATTTATCATGTATGTACTATGATGTATGAATGTGAAATATTTGTTGAAATGTATATTTGCTTTGGAAAATAAATCCTTGACAAGTTCTAGGGAGCTTTGGAAAGTTAAATCTCATAATGTTATTGGGGATGAAGAGTATGCGTCTTCAAACTTTGTTTAGGATGTTTCCGCTGGGGATTCCTATTTTGTTGTTTTGAGGAGAAATCCGCTGGGGAAGATTGGCTTTGGCTTGAGAAATCTTTGTGGAGAGTGTTGATTTCTTCTTGGGGAAAAGAGTTCAGGAGTTTTAGTTTTCCGTTTCTCTACTGGGGAGTTATACTCTTGATTGGAGAGAATGGAAGTTAACAACTAGTTGGAGATAAAGAAGTTAACTGTTATCTAGTCGGCTTCTAGGCTTTGCAGCAACTCACTGGGGATAGTGGTAAACTTTACTGGGGAAGAGGAGTTTTGTTAGTGATTTGAAGAAGTTAAACTAATATCTAGTTGGTTCCAGGTTTCGTAGTAACTTTTGGGGATAGTAACAACTCCATTGGAGATATCAATGACTCTACCGGGGATTAAAGGGTTTTGTCTGTTGATTTGTATTGGTCTGGAAGATTCGTAGTTTATTAGGGAAATAAACCCCTTTGACAATCTGCTGGGGAAGTGTTTTCTTCTGGCAGAAATCCTCAAGGCTTCCTCTTAAGACCAATTCAGCTGGGGAGAAGTTTTTCGGGGGTTGAAACTCTGGATGGTGATTGCATGGATCCAACTTTGTGGAGATATCCATGAACTTGGCCTTGTGGGGTTTGTACCCTTATCCATGAAGATTATTTTGTTTGGATAATATTATAGAGGTGGCTCTGGCGACTTCAACGGGGATCACCTTATGAAAGAGACCTTGTGGGGGTTCATCATTGTCCATAACAGTAAGTATTGTAGTTACTGCCATAAATTTTTTTGCTTGATTGTGCGTGCCCCTTTGATGGGATTCATGTTTAATGCCCCAAGTGATTCAAATGCGGACCTGCCCCCGGCTATGAGAGATTTCTTGGAACCTTGACTTGACTTCCCCGGATGGGTTGGACAATAATCATGTTATGCCCCTTGATTATGGAAGATTTGTCATTGAAAGTGTTTTTCCATTTGAAGTGAATCTGTTTATTGAGAGAGTTTTTCGTTCACTGGATATTCATCGTGTGAATTTCCCTGTTGTCAAACAATTAACTATATGCAAACAGCGGTATTCAAAGTAATGAAAAGTTTATGTTTGTCTTGAAGTTTTGAAAATGCAGTTTAAGCAGATAAGAGAATTTTCCAAGAATATGAATTCAAATCAAGATTTACAGTAAGCCTCATAGGAGTCAGGATACCTTTTGTAACAGTATGCTTTCGAACTAACTCATGCTTCAATTAGGACTTTTAAGGGGTTGTAACATGGCCTGGTTCACAGTTTTAAGAAATAAATGATAAGGCTCAAAGTTTATTTGTACCCGCCCATTCTTCATGATGTTCTCCAGTCCTATACTAAACTAATTACGGGTTTTGAATTCCAATTGAGTCTAGAATGACGTTTTGGTGATGGTTCGGACAAGTTAAGTTTGTTGGAAGGAAGTCATTTTTGCAACATTTTTCTGTTGTTGAGGATTTTTAGTGACCTCTTTTTTTGATCTATTATCCCTAAATTTTTCTTGATTGTTTTTGCTTTGAGATTACAGCCAGCGGGATGCCCCAGTTTTTTTAAGTCTCCTTCATAGGTTTTGACTTAGTGGGCTTTTCTTGTGAGAGATAATGATTGCCTATTTACGGGGAACCATCACCATCTTTTGATTCAGAAGGACGTTTTTGATTTCCTCTGTTGTGTATGAAGTGAAAGCTTGTGACTGAACATGTATTTGAATTAAACTGAGAACTACCCTGCCCCAGGTTTTGATTAAATGTTTTAATTTGTGCGAAAAAGAAAACTCATACTTCTTTGGCTCAATGGGGTTGACTAGGGATCATCTTTCTTATAACTCCACTATTTAGGAATAGAAGCAAAGTCTGTCCAAAAGCATAATGTACGAGATTATGGTATTGTTTTCGTCATCCTCCCTCTAAAGGCTTTAGACTTGTAGCCGAGAGTTGAATATCATACAAAAAGAGGTAAAGCATAATTTCATTATAGTGAAAACGAATGGATTAACTCAAGACAAACATATGCAATAAATTAATGAAAGTAACCAAAGTCTGACATAAAGATAAGTGTTTAAACAGACAAAGAAATTACAACTGAAAATTCGAATGAACAAAAATTTCTCCGTCTAAACTTCGTCACTTCAGATGATGTGCCTTTGAGGGATGACAGAAAAACTCAAGTTAACTGTCTTGTGTGAATTCCAACGCCCCTTCGTCGATCAGGTCTTGAATCTTGTTTTTCAATGTCCAACAGTGGTTAGTGTCATGTCCAGGACTGTTGAAGTCGCACGCACACCTTTCTTCATGATTGTAATGGGGAGAAGCAGTAAAGGGTTTTTGAGGAGACTCCCTCAATGTAACCAGCTTGACTTCCAACATATGATGCAATGCTTGAGCCAAAGGCATGTGGATCTCAGCAAATTGTATTTCTTGCTTACGCTGACCACCTTGTCGTGGTTGGTGAGGTTGTTGTTGGACTCTTAGTATAGTAGCCATTTTGAAGGGTGTTCTCTCGACCAAACCAACTTCTTGTCTCATCGGAGGCTGATCAATGACTCGATCCTCAATTCTAGCGGTTTGTCCCATATGGTTGCATCCATCTTGATGAAGCTTGTTGACGAGGGCTCTCAGCTCCTCTTATCCCCGAGCTAAGTTTTGGATAAGATTTATCTGATCCATCATCTTTCCTATCATCTGGATTCTCATGGTTACCATTTTAGTTTGTAATTGTTCCAACTGGTCATCCCTGCTGCCCTCAGGATTCCTCTTGGTCATTCTCTCAATGAGGAGTGCTTTCACTTCTTCTTGCCCCTTGGATAGGTTCAGGAACAATTCTTGAAGTTGAGCATTTTGGGTCTGAAGATCTATGACAACCTGTTCTAGAGCCATCTCTATTGAAATAAACAGTAAGCAGATGAGAAACTTGTATGGGGAAAACCTGTTATGATGGTGCATGATATGTGGATACAATGTTTTCAAGGATCTCACAGGGTAAACACAAGAAGATGTTAGAAGCTGAACTTTGATCCCAACTTTGATTGGAGAACTTCGTATCATTGGATGTCCTTCCACGAGAATCAAGCTCATCATGTCAAGTGGGTCATAGCCCTTAACTTAAGTTATCGTGCTTTGGTCTTTGACAATGTTTGGTTAGAGGAAAATAAATCATCTTGCCCCTTGATGGACGTCTGGTTCATTATGTCCCCGCATTAAAGGCCCTTGAGATCCTTGAAATGGTTAGTGGAAATGATATGATATGATGTTATGATGTTATGTACAAGTATGCACACAAAGCAAACAAGTCGTTATGTACAAATAATCATACACACAAAGCAGACAAGTCCTTAGGTTTAGGCTTGCATGGAGTTATAGGTAAGTACCCTCTTAAAGTTTAGTTGGTTCAACCTGTCTGTTGTACCCCAAAATTTGCCCTCCCATTTCCTCAACATTTTCTCATCACAAGACATTTAAAGATCAAGGTCCAATTAGGGTTTCCTCTGCTCAAGACTTCTCCTTGCACTGTGGACTCAAATTAGGGTTTGTGTTTGCCTAAAGATGTTTTGACCTAAAATGCCTAAGATGACTTTCATGCTTCATATTGGACTCCCAAGTTTACCCATACCAAGTTTCAAGTCTTGATTCCAAGTTTTTCCCAGTCAATTGGACAGTTGACCTAGAAATCAGCTGTATTGGGGAAAAAGTCAACTGTGGCCAATTGACAGTCAAACCTCATGAAATTTGATCCACATCAACATTATGAACTCACATGGACCATTTGATCAAGTTTGGATCACAATTCCATAAGAAATTTGATCAGATCATCAAAAGGGCAAAATGGTCATTTTTTAGGGTTTTGACTGCACAAGGGCAATTTTTGACTGTTTGACCTAGCCAATGGCAAACCAAGCTCACATATGGCCTCAAGGACTCAATGGAATTATCTTGACATGTTCATCAAGCTCAAAAGATCCCAAGTACACAAGATTGACAGTTGAATTTCCCAGTCAATTGATCCATTTTTGACTGTATACTGAAAAGTCAAACTTTGACTTTTTGGTCAAAATCAAGAGTCAAGATTCATTTTTCATCAAAACATGCCAAATTATGAAACTTGTTCACCAAGAAATCACAAAATGCAAATTAGGGTTTGAAAATGAATTTTTTTCATAACTTAGAATTTTTCTAAGTTATGGAAAACCCTAATTTTTTCCCAACTTTGCCCCATCTTTTTACCATGATCCATTTGGATTCAAACAAAAGTCAAAACATGAAAGTTGTAGCTTGTTGCAAAATCTACAACTTTGATTCACAAAGTTTTCTCATTTGAAGCTTGTATCTCAAGTTATGATTTTTTGAATAAGGGCACTAAACCATCTTTTAACTTAGTGAAATTTGACCTATTTTGACAAGGTTTTCTACCCTACTTCAAGGCCACTTTTCATGCCCTTACAATTGGAATTTTGATTTGCATTTCAAAGATGGATTGTAGTACACATTCCAAGCTTTCCAAAATGTCCAAGAACTCATCAAAAAACCTCATAACTTGAGAGATTCGAATTTCACAAGTTGGCAAAAATTCACTTTTGTTCTTCATCAAAGCATGTTCATAAACTTGGCAAATTTGAATTCAGCATGCTTAAGCTACATTGCAGGCCTCTAATCCCATTCTCACTCAATAATTCAATGCATATCCTTTGTGTTCTAACATTATTTTTCTCATTTGGATAATACACACAAAATCAAGCCTAAACTAGAAAAAGCATGTTATCTATTCTTGTAAAGTAATACTTTATGGCAACTTTGCAAATCTATGAGGTACAATGCAGATCTTTGAAGCAAAAAGCATAGGCATATCCCACTGATCAAGACTCAAAGGTGCAGCATAGATTGAGGCATTGTACTGGCCTAGAAACAAAAGTTGACATTTGCTTGCTTCACATAGAAGTAACATCCATAACTTATGCTATCTCTCATATCAGCAAAGAAACACAACACAAAAGATATCAAACACATTCCATAGACCTCATTGAAGCTTTTGCTCGAGCCATTTGCCTTTCAAACCCTCTCCATCTCAGAATCATCCTCAAACTGCACAAACAGGGGTGCCCCTGCAGTTTGAGTGCAATCTCTCATTCCCTTCAAACATTTCTGTCCAAACCTGTTCCTCTACCTTCCTTACAACATATGCAAGCTATCCATAAGCTAAGGCACGATCTGTAGTTGCTCTAACCACTTCCACCATTTTCACATCTTTAACTTGCAGGTGAAGTTCTATAGCTTGATACAAGAAGGTTCAAGACAAAGTGAGCATTGAAAAAGCATCCCTGGACCTCAAGGAAGCTTTTCCAATCATTACATTGCACTGAAAGTCTCTCATTCTCCACATAGAAGTTCAACTGCACAGGTAAAAGTTTGAATTCGTATCTCTCTTATTAGGCATATTTAGTCTTAAGTTTGTGAAGAAGCAAGGTCCTACTCATAGCCCTGAACATGTACATAGCTTTACTTCTCATTTCTTTTGCCTGAGTAGAGAGAATTTGAGCTCT
Organism: Vicia faba; assembly: GCA_948472305.1. NCBI lineage: Eukaryota > Viridiplantae > Streptophyta > Magnoliopsida > Fabales > Fabaceae > Vicia > Vicia faba. The sequence goes on along the minus strand of OX451736.1, from coordinate 804,957,266 downwards.
GAAAATGGTAGAAAAATTAGGTCAGAAAAGAGGGGGAGAGAAATTCTCCCTCATCTTGGAGAGATAGGTCATGTTCTTTATATGGTTAGAACCGTCTCTTCATGCTGAACATTTCTTGTGTTATGAGTTTTTGCTAAAAAGCCAGGAATCAAGAGTTAGAAGGGACTGAACATTGGCGCGCGTTTTTCAAATAACATGTGCTGGAGGTTGAAGAAGGAGTGAAGTGGGCTGGGCTTGGATTTGTGTTGCTTTTCACACCCCATTTTTTGGTTTACACCCCCCTGAGCCCATTTGTTTATTTTTCAACATTTTTGACTTTTTCTTTTTAGGTTGACTTTGTTTATTTTTTCTCATGCCATTAAAATTTTTAAAATATTTTTTCCATCATTTTTTGTATTTATGGCATATTTGTTTGTTCATTTCTTTTATTTATATACAAATATATATATACACTATTATTAAAATAAATAGAAAACAATGTAAATACATTTTTATTTTTATTTTTACTTTCTGAAAATATTCACACAAAAAAATACTTTTATTTATTTTATTAAAATATTAAATAAATATTTATTTTGTATAATACTCATTTAGGGTTTAGTATATATATATACATGTTTATTAATATATTTAAGATAAAAAATATAAAATGCTTGATTTTCTTCATTTTTATCAATATTTGATACAAAAACACTTTTTTCACAAAATACCCCATTTTATTTTATTTTTGTACATAATAAATAAATAGTAGAATTAAATTAAATAATAATACTTTTTATATAAAATTAGGGTTTCTTACCCTAAGTTTCAAAATACTAAAAATAAATACATTTTTATTTCTTTTTCCTTTTACATAACTATTTTCTCATACACATAAAAAACTTTCACTTTTTTTACATTTTACATATTTATTTTATTTACATTTAAATTATGCAATTTATTTACTATGCAAATATCCAATTGTTGTAATAATTTAGATTTAAATTCTTGTCAATATCCCCATTTGAACATTTGTACCCCCCTTCCCATATTTGGTTGTGTAATAGCTTAGTAATTTTAATTTCGCACTTTATTGCTTTCTAAATAATGACATGCTAGAATTAGGGTTTGAATGCGAAAAAACGATAAAAAATAGTTTGACCTAATACAAGATAAACAAGCATGAAAATGGACACACAAATCACACTTGCACCCCCTAGGGTATTCCACTTGTTGCCTTCAAATAAATGGGCCATATTGTATGTTGAACATCTTTGGGCAAAACAAACAGTTTGAATGATCATAGTCCCTCGATAAAAACTTTTCAAAACAAACAAAAACAAATGATCAAGTCCCTTAGAGAAATTGCCCAAAGACATTTAACGTCGTTACAATTATGGTCTAAACGATGACCCGCGCCTGTCCCTTTCACATCCTAACACAAGGTTGCCCACCAAATACAATGGTGGTGCAAACTTGTTAAAAGGGTTAAAGTATAGCAATAGTCTTTTGAGAAATTTAGGAGTAGATAACCTCTTAGTTACTTGAATCAACTTGCAAAACAAAACGCTTGCCTAATTTCAAACCACTCATTACTACACTTTCAAAACAAACTTTCAAAAGCAAAATGAAAACCTTTTCAAAAGACATACATCTTTGTATACATCCCCACATGGATCATTACAAAGGTTGCCACCATATTGGCCTCTTTTCAAAAACATTTTCAAAACCCACACACTCAAGCACCATTTAAAACAATTGAAAACAAAAGGCAAGTGATCTAAGCAAGTAACTAAGAGCCCATGGATAACCATGGATAGAAAGGGTGCTAATACCTTCCCTTTCTATAATCTACTCCCCGAACCCAAGAAAACATCTCAAAAGGTTTTTGCTGTGCTTTTTAACCTTTCCTTAGGATAAAATAAAAAGTAGGTGGCGACTCTTGCTAACCGCAACATTTGCGAATACAAACGCAAACCTCAAGTCAGTTCTCCCACCGTATCACAGAACTGGCGACTCTGCTGGGGATGTACTTAAAAGTGGAGTAACCTTAGGGTTTTAGATCACCTGTGTTTTCAATTGTTTGCTTTGTCTGCTTTTATATTTGTGGGCTTTGCATTGGAGTTTCATAGATCCTAACCCGGATCTGGGAAATACCCTTTTTAGGTAGCATAATCTGTGAGGGACCTGTCCGGCGTAGACCGACATGGGTGAAGCAGTGGCTACGTTGGTGTGGCATCTTAGTCTGTACCTATATCCCTTGTGTTGTAACGGGGAGAATATAGGTCTTCTAAGGGGTCGTTAAACACCAACCAACCTTAGAACCCTAAATTGACCAACTTGGCTATTAGGACAGTAGCAGTATGCTACACTCATTGAGGCTAAACTCTCGAGATGGTTCTGGCCGCGAGAAAAGATTGCGATGCTGGAGTTATGACCGATTGAGGGTAGCCAATGATTTGAGATCCTCTAGAACCCGGTTACTTTTGATAGGACAGGTTTTAACCAACAAAACCAAAAGAGGGTAATACCTGAAACTCATGCTGGCCTGAAACCTAAGGTTGTCTTGTGTGACTTGTGTGCTTTATCTGCCTATGTGAATACTTGTGATATGCTTCATCATAGCATCATGCCATCATACCATTGCATGCAAGGCTAACCCATTTCAAAGACAAAAAGGTTTCATCTTTGCTCTGTTTTGTAGGACATCATGATGCCCGTGCGTAGAAATACTGTCCGGCTCAACTTTGTTCAACCACCAGTTTTACTCAAAGATCTGGTTGAAAGAATTCCAAACACTACCTCCTTCATCAACAAACATGGTTCCCTCCTTGGCTTGATCACTGCAAAATGGGACCAACAACTGATAAGTGTTCTGACCCAGTTTTATGACCCTCTGCATCATTGTTTCACCTTTCAAGACTTCCAGCTAGTTCCTACCCTGGAAGAGTTCTCTTACTTGCTTGGGATTCCTGTCTTGGAACAAACTCCTTTCACTGGTTTGGAAAAGACTCCTAGGCCTGAAGAGATTGCTGCAATTCTCCCCTTGACCAAAGAAGAGGTATTGTCCAACTGGGAAACTAGAAATGGGATCAAGGGCTTTTTGGTCAAATTTCTGGTTGGCAAGGCTAATGATTTCTGGAATGACTTGGACTTCAAAGCATATGAGGATATTCTGGCTCTTTTGATCTATGGTCTGGTATTGTTTCCCAACCCTGACACCTTCATCAGTATCCATGTCATAAGAATCTTCATGTCTCGGAATCCGGTACCCACTCTCTTGGGTGACATTCTACAACAACTCTATGCTCGTACTGCTCGAAAACGGGGAACTCCGTGGTGTTGTGCTCCTTTGCTGGTAAGGTGGTTTATTTCGCACCTTCCTAAGTCCGTGCTGAAGAATGAAGAAGGAAAAGGTTGGGCTCGGAGGTTAATGTCTCTCACAGATAAGGATATCACTTGGACTCTCAGAGGCTTGGATGAGGTAGCTGTTATCGACCGTTGCGGAGAATACCCTAATGTCCCGTTGATTGGTATCCAAGGAGGAATCTCTTACAATCCATGTTTAGCTCTCCATCAGTTTGGAAGAGCCAGAGGAGATGGGCCCCATGAAATGCTGGTTCCTCACTTCCATTTTGAGTTTCAGGCAGGTAGTGACAAACTACGCCAGGGATTCATTAGAGCTTGGGACAGAATCCACAAAGCTGACCCACATGAGTTAGGACCAAAGACTTCTTTACCATTGGAGCCCTATTGCAAATGGGTCCGCATCCGTGCTCAGAAGTTAGGTATGCCGTACGAAGCTGTCAGACCAATCATCCTTGAAACTCCCAATGAAGATGGGGTTCCTCCAACTGTCCTCCCTCCTCAGATACCTACTGATTTTGACACCATGAAGAGATCTTGGGCACAGCTAAAGGAAGAACGGGATTTCTATCGGGAGAAGTTCAACGAGCAGGAAAGGAAGGTCCAAAGGCTGACTAAGCAATTGGAGGAAGAGCGTGTCCTGAACAACTACATCAGCACTGAGAGGAGGAGGCCATGGGAGCATTGATGAGATTTGATTATTCCCTTTTGTAGTTTTATTTCCTTTTCCGTATTTTTCATTCCTGTAATGCCTAAGGGCAAATTGTTGAACAGTTGAAAAATTTTAATCTAATGAAGTGTGTTTCCCTTTTTGTCTACAAAGTTGAATCTTATTTGTCTTTGAAAACATAAAACATACGCATTCCATTACACCATATGCATAGCAGGTACCCTATTTCACAGGTTGCTTAATTTTCTTCGCTGTTTATGTGCACAGTCATCATGAATTCGGAGTCATCCAGTGAACAAGCAATCAAGGCCCTTCAGGCCCAAAGTGCACAGTTTCAAGAAATGGTCCTAAGCCTAGCCCAGGGTCAGCAAGAGTTGAAGACTCTACTCCTAAAGAAGAAGAAGAAAAAGAGAACGGCGATGTTCAACACCGGACGCAGATTTGGGAACACACTCCACAATGAAGCTGATCCAACCACTTCTTCTGCTGAGAAAAACAGTCCCCAAGGGGGAGAAGCTCCTAGTCCCGCAGTCTCCGACAACGAGACGGACTATAACGAGGAACAATACCCACCTGCTGCTGACAGATACAAACAATTGGAGGACCGTTTGAGCGCTATGGAAATTCAGAACATGCCGGGACTGGATTTCGGGGATTTGGGATTATCTTCCGGAGTAGTAATTCCACACAAGTTTAAGGCGCCTGCCTTCGCCAAGTATGATGGGGTCTCCTGCCCAAAGCTGCATCTGAGGTCGTATGTAAGGAAAATCCAACCTTACACGGCGGATAAAAACCTCTGGATTCACTTCTTCCAAGACAACCTCTCGGGGTCTCAGCTTGAATGGTTCTACCAATTAGACGGAGCTAGCATCCGGCACTGGGAGGATTTGGCGACTGCTTTCTACAGACAATACCAATATAATTCTGATCTCGCTCCTACGCGTACCCAACTTCAGGGTATGTCTCTAGGGACGGGTGAAGGATTCAAAGAGTACGCTCAAAAATGGAGAGATTTGGCTGGCAGGGTGCAGCCTCCATTAACTGATCGAGAGCTGGTTGATATGTTTCTGGGAACATTGTCTGGTCCGTTTTTTAATCATTTGGTTGGTAACTCCTCCGCTGGGTTCACAGATTTGATATTAACGGGAGAGAGAATTGAAGCTGGCATCAGGTCAGGCAAGATACAGAAGGCTGCCTCTACAAGTGTTGAGAAAAGGCCATTTAAGAAAGAAGCAAGCGCCGTCTATGGCCCTAGAAGACAAGTCAAGCCCGAAAGTCACCAAGCCGTTAATGCTTTGGTCATCTCTAAACCTGTTGCTGCTCCTCAGCAGTACAATCAGCAAAGAAGTGAAAGGCCCAAGAGGCAGTATACCCGATTGAGTATGACATTATCTCAAATTTTACCCCAACTGTTATCCACCAACCTGGTGACCCTCAAAGAAGCTCCTAAGGTCGTCAACACTGCGTCCCCTAAATACAACCCGAATGCCCGGTGTGCTTATCATTCTGATAGTCCCGGGCACACTACTGATGATTGTTGGGCCTTGAGAAACAAAGTGCAAGATCTAATTGACGCGAAAGAAATTCAGTTTGAAGCGCCGGAAAGACCGAATGTTGTAACGGCTCCTATGCCCCAGCATAGGGTGAATGCCATTGAGGAAGAAGTGTATGCTGTTTCGATAGATGAAGTTGTTACCCCTTTGAAGACTGTTAAGAAGAACCTACTGCGGGCCGGTTTATTTCCGGGTTGCGGCGAAGGTTGCCCATTCTGTGCTATTTCCCTATCCGATTGTCCCTTGCTAAGGTTAGGCATCCAAGGCCTAATGGATAGCAAGGAGATTTTATTCAAAAAGACTGCTGTTCAATTGGTTCCAATGAAAGAAGTTTCCGTGATTACCATCTTCAAAAATCCAATCAAGGCTCCCCCAAAGAAGCCTATTCAAATCTTGACAGTTGCGCCTGTGATCATTACTATTCCAGGACCCCTCTCCTACGTGTCTGATAAAGCTGTCCCCTGGCATTATGGGGCAGACGTATATGTAAATGGAATCAAGCAAGAATTTGATGCTAGTGCCAGTATTTGCGATATCACCGGTCCGGCTAAAGTCACCCGCAGTGGCAGGCTCTTCTCGCCTGACATCGCGCCTCCCGCTATTCGAAAACCCCTCCTCATAAAACCTGCAAGTTTATCAAGTCCTGTTGCTGATCAAATTGTGTCCCCTGCTGCCGAGTCCTCAAATGCTCGGGGCAAAGGGATTGAAGAGGAGCCTGCCCAGATAGAGGCACCAATACCCGTGAATGCTGAGGCCTCCCGACAAGAAATGGAGGAGATTCTGAAAATAATAAAGAAAAGTGATTTTAATGTTGTCGAACAGTTAGGGCATACACCCTCCAAGATCTCCCTGCTTTCCTTATTACTATGTTCCGAGGCCCATGCAGAAGCCTTGATCTCATTTCTCAAGACGGCCCATGTGCCGCAGGAGACGTCTGCAGTTCAGTTCACTGACTGCATAGCAAATCTGACGGCGGACAACGGCTTGGGCTTTTCAGATGCTGACCTGACCGCAAAAGGGAGAGACCACAATGATGCCCTGCATGTCTCTATTGAATGCAGGGGCACTACTCTGGCACATGTATTGGTGGACACTGGTTCTTCCTTGAATGTTCTTCCGAAAAAGGCTTTGGATCGTCTGGATTATGAGGGCCTGGAGTTGAAACCCAGCAATATCATCGTCAGAGCTTTTGACGGTTCCAAGAGGATGGTTCATGGAGAGGTTAACATCCCTATTCGTGTGGGCTCTCAAGTGTTTGACTCTACCTTTTACGTGATGGATATACGTCCATCGTACTCCTGTCTGTTGGGTAGACCTTGGATCCACAAAGCTGGGGCAGTGACCTCCACCTTACACCAAAAACTGAAGTATCCCGTCAGGGGGAAAATTGTCACTGTGCAAGGAGAAGAGGAGTATATGGTGAGCCATTTGAATTCCTTCAGGTACATCGAGATGGACGGAGAATTTATTGAAACTCCCTTCCAACATTTCGAGGAGGTACATCCAATTTCAGCAGCTGCGGAGACAATGGCCGAAGAGAATGATTCCTTGAAGATGGTTTCCCTAAGGGATGCCCGGGCTGTGGTTCAGAAAGGCGATGGTGCACACTGGGGTCAGCTTCCTGACTTCACTCAGAAGAACGACAAGTTTGGGCTAGGCTTTACTACAGAGGCTCAGAAGGCAATGCGCAAAGAGAAGATTGGAAAGGCTCCGGTGTTTATTTCCAGCTCAAGGGTGAATGCTATCGAGAAGGATGTGGAGGAAGCCGAGTTTGATAATTGGATCTACCCGACTGCTAGCGACGGACCAAGCAACTGGACAGCAAAGGATTTTACCCCTATCACATTTGTCACGCAGTAATTGATTTCTTTTGATTGCCAAATTTGTAACAAACAATATGTTAAAACTCTGTTGGCTCGGTGTCCTGCCCGGGGCATCGTAGCTCCATTTGCGAGGGCTTTTTGTATGACATTTTCATATATCATCAATCAAAACATTGGACGTTTGTTGCATTTCAAATCTTGTGCTCCTTTTCTTTCTGTGTTATACATATTGCAAAACAGCTATATTTACACACACTCACTTATACAGGTTTCAATCCACTCTGGATCTCACTGGCAACAGCTCTGCTACCGCCAGTTATGACTTCGAAAATCCGATCAACTTGGCCGAAGACGAAGGTGAAGATGATTGCGAAGTGCCTGGTGAACTCGCAAGACTGCTACTACAGGAAGAGAGGGCTATTCAACCACATGAAGAGCCTGTGGAGACAATTAACCTGGGTACTGAGACAGATAGGAAAGAGGTCAAAATTGGTGCCAATCTAGAGCTCAGCGTGAAGCAACGATTGATCCAGATGCTACAAGACTACATGGAGATCTTTGCCTGGTCCTATGAAGATATGCCTGGTTTGGATGCCGACATTGTAGTTCACCATTTGCCAACCAAGGAAGATTGCCCTCCAGTGAAGCAAAAAGTTCGACGAATGCGTCCAGAGATGTCTGAGAAGATTAAAGCTGAGGTGATGAAACAGTTTGATGCAGGTTTCCTTGCAGTAACTTCTTACCCTCAGTGGGTTGCCAATGTTGTGCCAGTGCCGAAGAAGGACGGTAAGGTCAGAATGTGTGTCGACTACAGGGATCTGAACAGGGCCAGCCCCAAGGATGACTTCCCCCTACCTCACATCGATGTCCTTGTTGACAATACAGCTCAACACAAGGTGTTCTCCTTCATGGATGGTTTTTCAGGGTACAATCAGATCAAGATGGCTCCAGAAGATATGGAGAAGACTACCTTTGTGACCCAGTGGGGCACCTTCTGTTATAAGGTCATGCCATTCGGATTGAAAAATGCTGGGGCAACCTATCAGCGTGCCATGGTTGCTTTATTTCATGATATGATCCATCATGAGATTGAAGTATACGTTGATGACATGATCGCAAGGTCTCAAACTGAGGAGGAGCACCTTGATCACCTGAGGAAGTTGTTTGACCGACTCAAGTTGTACAAGCTGAGATTGAATCCCAACAAATGCACCTTCGGGGTGAGGTCCGGAAAATTGCTAGGTTTCATTGTAAGTGATAAAGGTATCCAGGTGGACCCTGCCAAGGTTAAAGCTATTCAAGAGATGCCGACCCCAAAAACAGAGAAAGAAGTCAGAGGTTTCCTGGGACGATTGAATTACATTGCCCGATTCATCTCACATCTGACTGCTACTTGTGAGCCAATCTTCAAATTACTGAAGAAAGATCAAGTGGTACGCTGGAATGATGAATGTCAGGCCGCCTTTGAAAGAATAAAGGAATACCTCCAAGAGCCACCCATTCTTATGCCACCAGTGGAAGGAAGACCTCTGATACTATACTTGACAGTGCTTGATAATTCAATGGGGTGTGTGCTGGGGCAGCATGACGAGTCTGGCCGAAAAGAGCACGCTATTTATTACTTGAGCAAAAAGTTTACCGACTGTGAGTCTCGTTACTCACTGCTTGAGAAAACTTGCTGCGCTCTTGTATGGGCTGCTCGCCGGCTGAGACAGTATATGCTGACTCACACTACTTTATTGATTTCAAAGATGGATCCCATCAAGTACATATTTGAAAAGCCCGCTCTGTCTGGGAGGATAGCGAGATGGCAAATGATCTTAACAGAATATGACATCCAGTATACAACTCAGAAAGCAATTAAGGGGAGTGTACTGGCTGATCATTTGGCACACCAACCTGTGGACGATTATCAATCATTGAACTTTGATTTTCCGGACGAAGACATCATGGTGGTAACTGACTGTGAAGTACCTGGACCGGATGAAGGACCTGAGGAAGGATCCCGATGGTCTATGCATTTTGATGGAGCCTCCAATGCTTTGGGTAACGGCGTCGGCGCTGTAATCATATCTCCCAAGGGGACTCATACTCCACTCACCGCCCGATTATGTTTCAGCTGCACCAACAACATGGCAGAATATGAGGCATGTATCATGGGTTTACAAGCGGCGATCGATTTGAGGATCAAGTTTCTAAGTGTCTTCGGAGATTCCGCTCTCGTGATCAATCAGATCAAAGGCGAGTGGGATACGAAACACCCGAATCTCATTCCTTACAAGGAGTATGTGTCGACCTTGCTCCCTCATTTTGAAAAGATAACTTTTGAGCACTTCCCTAGAGAGGAGAATCAGCTAGCGGACGCACTAGCCACGATGTCTTCAATGTTCAAAGTTAAATGGGACAATGAGGCTCCCCAAATCACGATCTGGAAGTTGGATGAACCGGCATACTGCTGCGAGCTCGAGGCTGAGAAGGTGATTGAAAAGCCCTGGTATCACGAGGTAAAGAGGTACTTGGAAGCCCAGGAATACCCTGAAGGTGCATCTGTCAATGATAAGAAGTTCATGAGGAGATTTGCTGCAAAATTCTTCCTCAGCAACGGCATTCTCTACAAACGGAATCATGATTCAACTCTGTTACGTTGTGTGGATAAGGCTGAAGCAGAGAAAATTATGATGGAACTACATGAAGGTACATTTGGGACCCATTCCAGTGGACACACCATGGCTAAGAAAATCCTTCGGGCAGGATATTTCTGGTCCACGATGGAAGCCGATTGTTACCAGCACTCCCGAACTTGTCATAAATGCCAGATCTATGCTGACAAAGTGCATATCCCTCCAGTTCCTTTGAATGTCCTGACGGCACCTTGGCCTTTCGCAATGTGGGGCATCGATATGATCGGTGAGATCCGACCAACGGCATCCAATGGGCATCGTTTCATCTTGGTGGCGATCGATTACTTCACGAAATGGGTCGAGGCAGCTTCCTATGCCACAGTAACCAAGAGCGTCGTGGCACGTTTCATCCGGCATAATCTGATCTGTCGGTACGGCGTCCCAGAGAGAATCATTACGGACAATGGTACCAATCTCAATAACAAAATGATCACTGAACTCTGTGAACAATTCAAGATACAGCACCACAATTCTTCCCCCTATCGGCCGAAGATGAATGGGGCTGTAGAGGCAGCCAATAAAAATATCAAGAAAATTGTGCAGAAGATGACAGTGACCTATAAAGATTGGCACGAGATGTTACCATTCGCTCTTCATGGGTACCGCACCTCAGCAAGGACGTCAACCGGGGCAACTCCTTTCTCCTTGGTCTACGGCATGGAGGCAGTCTTGCCAATTGAAATCCAGATACCCTCTCTTCGGATAATGAAGGATGCAGACTTGAATGAAGATGATTGGATCCAAACTCGACTTGATCAACTAAATCTAATTGACGAAAAAAGGCTCACTGCTATCTGTCATGGTCAAACGTATCAAAAACGGATGATCAGGGCATTTAACAAGAAAGTCAGACCGCAAGAGTATCAAGTTGGGGACCTGGTAATCAAACGCATCATCCTTCCTCAAAGTGATCCCCGGGGCAAATGGACCCCTACTTATGAAGGGCCATTTGTGGTTAAACGTGTGTTCTCAGGAGGAGCCATGATCCTAACCACCATGGATGGTGACGACCTTCCTCACCCCGCCAATGCAGACATAGTGAAAAAATACTACGCATAAATAAAAGACCCGCTAGGTTGACATACCTAGGCAAAAATAAGGGCTTCCCGGCGAACCAAAAGGGTTCGGGCAAAATAAGGGATGAAATAAATAAAAATCTGTACACCCGGCAAGTCGAAAACCTGAAAGGGCGGCTTGGGCAAAAAAAAGGGTATCCCGTTGGACTGAAAACCCGAAAGGGCGGTCCAGGCAAAAGTTAGGGATAAAAGCGTAACACTATGTCTCATTGGATCACTTCGCACCCGGAATTCGGCATCAACTATCTGGCTCAGATTACGGCATCGACCAATCAGCTTCATCTTCAGATTAGGCAGTAAGGCGATGAGACGTTCGAAAACATGAAGGCGATAGCAGAGTTGGAACCCAGTGGGATTGTTCACGTAGCTGTTTTGTTTTCTTTTTCAAAATGTAAACTCTATACTATTTGGCGATGTCCTCTTACTAGGATGTCAGTCTCTTGTACAAAAAACGCCTATTCACAGGCAAAGTTTAAATCAATGAAAATTCACTTGTCCATACAAATTGCCATTGTTTTTCTTTTGTTGTTTTGTCTTGCGAAGAACGTCCAATGTTCATTTTTGATATATGCATTTGACATTAAATTGCTGATTCATAAATGTTTGCATATGAAAAGAGATTAATTACCAGTGACATCAAAGACAGGGGCAATGTGGAGTTGTCTAATGCGGTCTAGTTGTTTTGTCCACCAAAGCACCAAGGCAGGTTCAACTGAAAATATGGCCAAATCATCTTAGCTCCCCGCAGAATAAAACAGGTTCAGTAGCGCTTTCCCCAAGCGGAGTTGACTCCCCGACAATTCTGAAAAGGCACAATATTCCCCGGCAGATCTTAAAAGCTCATCCCCAGTAGATTCTGCGAGCTTATCCCCGGCGAAGTACGAACGTCTCTCCCGAGTTTTATTTAGAGTTATTTCCTCACAAGGACTTATAACTGGGTTATCCTCAGCTAAAAGCCACGGAAGACCGTTCTCGGCAAAAGTTCCTTCAATCCCCAGCGAAGTCTATCTTTGGTATTCCCAAGCAGAGTTTATCTTTGGAGTTCCCCAGCGGAGTTTATCATCATTATCCTCAGCGGAATCCATAGTTAAAGTCCTCAGCAGGCCTCTCATCAGAGCTTCGGTCAAGCATCTCTTCCACAGAACAGCTTCCCGGTCATTCGTCAAGGATTTATTTTCCTAAGATGAAATTACACTCATAAACATTTCACATTTTCATACATCTTGCTTACATACATGATGAAACACATACAACATCAAATGTTGAATATCATGACATCATGCATATCATACATCATGACATTGCATACAGCTTACGTCTTTGCCTTTTCAGGAAAAAGACAATCTCAAAAAACGACTACCTTCAACTGTCACAATTCCAGATTCGATACCTGTATCTAGCCAGGGCACATCTAAGAGTGATCAGTTTCCAGACTCGACTCCTGTATCTAGCCAGGGCACGTCTGCAGAGTTCGAAGATTCGACTCCTGTATCCAGCCAGGGCACATCTATCAGCTACAACATTTCCGGATTCGATTCCTGTATCCAGCCAGGGCATATCTGTTAACCACATTTCCAGACTCGATTCCTGTATCTAGCCAGGGCACGTCTGCAGAATTCAAAGATTCGACTCCTGTATCCAGCCAGGGCATATCTATTGACGACTATTTCCAGACTCGACTCCTGTATCTAGCCAGGGCACGTCTGCAGAGTTCAAAGATTCGACTCCTGTATCCAGCCAGGGCACATCTGTGAGCAACCGATTGAAGATTCGATACCTGTATCTAGCCAGGGCATATCTGCATAAGGAGACTGAAGATCAAACACCTGTAACAAGCCAGGAAAACATCTGTCTTTCTTAAAACACACAAGTTCTCGCTAAGGAACCTCTTATGCGATCAACACTTCCAAATGGCATCTATAAGCCCATTCCCGACAAAGTTCTATCACTTTTTCAGATGGCATCTATAAGCCCATTCCCGACACCACAATTGTTGAGACTCCAGCATGCGAGTGCAAATTTCCGGGCACTCTAGTGTCCAATCTCCTTTTACCCTCGAGTCACGAAAGGCAAACTTGCCAATCTAACTCTTCAGGTTCAAGAAGATTGAACAGGGGCAACTGTTGTACCCCAAAATTTGCCCTCCCATTTCCTCAACATTTTCTCATCACAAGACATTTAAAGATCAAGGTCCAATTAGGGTTTCCTCTGCTCAAGACTTCTCCTTGCACTGTGGACTCAAATTAGGGTTTGTGTTTGCCTAAAGATGTTTTGACCTAAAATGCCTAAGATGACTTTCATGCTTCATATTGGACTCCCAAGTTTACCCATACCAAGTTTCAAGTCTTGATTCCAAGTTTTTCCCAGTCAATTGGACAGTTGACCTAGAAATCAGCTGTATTGGGGAAAAAGTCAACTGTGGCCAATTGACAGTCAAACCTCATGAAATTTGATCCACATCAACATTATGAACTCACATGGACCATTTGATCAAGTTTGGATCACAATTCCATAAGAAATTTGATCAGATCATCAAAAGGGCAAAATGGTCATTTTTTAGGGTTTTGACTGCACAAGGGCAATTTTTGACTGTTTGACCTAGCCAATGGCAAACCAAGCTCACATATGGCCTCAAGGACTCAATGGAATTATCTTGACATGTTCATCAAGCTCAAAAGATCCCAAGTACACAAGATTGACAGTTGAATTTCCCAGTCAATTGATCCATTTTTGACTGTATACTGAAAAGTCAAACTTTGACTTTTTGGTCAAAATCAAGAGTCAAGATTCATTTTTCATCAAAACATGCCAAATTATGAAACTTGTTCACCAAGAAATCACAAAATGCAAATTAGGGTTTGAAAATGAATTTTTTTCATAACTTAGAATTTTTCTAAGTTATGGAAAACCCTAATTTTTTCCCAACTTTGCCCCATCTTTTCACCATGATCCATTTGGATTCAAACAAAAGTCAAAACATGAAAGTTGTAGCTTGTTGCAAAATCTACAACTTTGATTCACAAAGTTTTCTCATTTGAAGCTTGTATCTCAAGTTATGATTTTTTGAATAAGGGCACTAAACCATCTTTTAACTTAGTGAAATTTGACCTATTTTGACAAGGTTTTCTACCCTACTTCAAGGCCACTTTTCATGCCCTTACAATTGGAATTTTGATTTGCATTTCAAAGATGGATTGTAGTACACATTCCAAGCTTTCCAAAATGTCCAAGAACTCATCAAACAACCTCATAACTTGAGAGATTCGAATTTCACAAGTTGGCAAAAATTCACTTTTGTTCTTCATCAAAGCATGTTCATAAACTTGGCAAATTTGAATTCAGCATGCTTAAGCTACATTGCAGGCCTCTAATCCCATTCTCACTCAATAATTCAATGCATATCCTTTGTGTTCTAACATTATTTTGCTCATTTGGATAATACACACAAAATCAAGCCTAAACTAGAAAAAGCATGTTATCTATTCTTGTAAAGTAATACTTTATGGCAACTTTGCAAATCTATGAGGTACAATGCAGATCTTTGAAGCAAAAAGCATAGGCATATCCCACTGATCAAGACTCAAAGGTGCAGCATAGATTGAGGCATTGTACTGGCCTAGAAACAAAAGTTGACATTTGCTTGCTTCACATAGAAGTAACATCCATAACTTATGCTATCTCTCATATCAGCAAAGAAACACAACACAAAAGATATCAAACACATTCCATAGACCTCATTGAAGCTTTTGCTCGAGCCATTTGCCTTTCAAACCCTCTCCATCTCAGAATCATCCTCAAACTGCACAAACAGGGGTGCCCCTGCAGTTTGAGTGCAATCTCTCATTCCCTTCAAACATTTCTGTCCAAACCTGTTCCTCTACCTTCCTTACAACATATGCAAGCTATCCATAAGCTAAGGCACGATCTGTAGTTGCTCTAACCACTTCCACCATTTTCACATCTTTAACTTGCAGGTGAAGTTCTATAGCTTGATACAAGAAGGTTCAAGACAAAGTGAGCATTGAAAAAGCATCCCTGGACCTCAAGGAAGCTTTTCCAATCATTACATTGCACTGAAAGTCTCTCATTCTCCACATAGAAGTTCAACTGCACAGGTAAAAGTTTGAATTCGTATCTCTCTTATTAGGCATATTTAGTCTTAAGTTTGTGAAGAAGCAAGGTCCTACTCATAGCCCTGAACATGTACATAGCTTTACTTCTCATTTCTTTTGCCTGAGTAGAGAGAATTTGAGCTCTGAAAATGGTAGAAAAATTAGGTCAGAAAAGAGGGGGAGAGAAATTCTCCCTCATCTTGGAGAGATAGGTCATGTTCTTTATATGGTTAGAACCGTCTCTTCATGCTGAACATTTCTTGTGTTATGAGTTTTTGCTAAAAAGCCAGGAATCAAGAGTTAGAAGGGACTGAACATTGGCGCGCGTTTTTCAAATAACATGTGCTGGAGGTTGAAGAAGGAGTGAAGTGGGCTGGGCTTGGATTTGTGTTGCTTTTCACACCCCATTTTTTGGTTTACACCCCCCTGAGCCCATTTGTTTATTTTTCAACATTTTTGACTTTTTCTTTTTAGGTTGACTTTGTTTATTTTTTCTCATGCCATTAAAATTTTTAAAATATTTTTTCCATCATTTTTTGTATTTATGGCATATTTGTTTGTTCATTTCTTTTATTTATATACAAATATATATATACACTATTATTAAAATAAATAGAAAACAATGTAAATACATTTTTATTTTTATTTTTACTTTCTGAAAATATTCACACAAAAAAATACTTTTATTTATTTTATTAAAATATTAAATAAATATTTATTTTGTATAATACTCATTTAGGGTTTAGTATATATATATACATGTTTATTAATATATTTAAGATAAAAAATATAAAATGCTTGATTTTCTTCATTTTTATCAATATTTGATACAAAAACACTTTTTTCACAAAATACCCCATTTTATTTTATTTTTGTACATAATAAATAAATAGTAGAATTAAATTAAATAATAATACTTTTTATATAAAATTAGGGTTTCTTACCCTAAGTTTCAAAATACTAAAAATAAATACATTTTTATTTCTTTTTCCTTTTACATAACTATTTTCTCATACACATAAAAAACTTTCACTTTTTTTACATTTTACATATTTATTTTATTTACATTTAAATTATGCAATTTATTTACTATGCAAATATCCAATTGTTGTAATAATTTAGATTTAAATTCTTGTCAATATCCCCATTTGAACATTTGTACCCCCCCTTCCCATATTTGGTTGTGTAATAGCTTAGTAATTTTAATTTCGCACTTTATTGCTTTCTAAATAATGACATGCTAGAATTAGGGTTTGAATGCGAAAAAACGATAAAAAATAGTTTGACCTAATACAAGATAAACAAGCATGAAAATGGACACACAAATCACACTTGCACCCCCTAGGGTATTCCACTTGTTGCCTTCAAATAAATGGGCCATATTGTATGTTGAACATCTTTGGGCAAAACAAACAGTTTGAATGATCATAGTCCCTCGATAAAAACTTTTCAAAACAAACAAAAACAAATGATCAAGTCCCTTAGAGAAATTGCCCAAAGACATTTAACGTCGTTACAATTATGGTCTAAACGATGACCCGCGCCTGTCCCTTTCACATCCTAACACAAGGTTGCCCACCAAATACAATGGTGGTGCAAACTTGTTAAAAGGGTTAAAGTATAGCAATAGTCTTTTGAGAAATTTAGGAGTAGATAACCTCTTAGTTACTTGAATCAACTTGCAAAACAAAACGCTTGCCTAATTTCAAACCACTCATTACTACACTTTCAAAACAAACTTTCAAAAGCAAAATGAAAACCTTTTCAAAAGACATACATCTTTGTATACATCCCCACATGGATCATTACAAAGGTTGCCACCACATTGGCCTCTTTTCAAAAACATTTTCAAAACCCACACACTCAAGCACCATTTAAAACAATTGAAAACAAAAGGCAAGTGATCTAAGCAAGTAACTAAGAGCCCATGGATAACCATGGATAGAAAGGGTGCTAATACCTTCCCTTTCTATAATCTACTCCCCGAACCCAAGAAAACATCTCAAAAGGTTTTTGCTGTGCTTTTTAACCTTTCCTTAGGATAAAATAAAAAGTCGGTGGCGACTCTTGCTAACCGCAACATTTGCGAATACAAACGCAAACCTCAAGTCAGTTCTCCCACCGTATCACACTGTCCTAGAAAGTAACCGGGTTCTAGAGGATCTCAATATCATTGATCTTTCTTGATCAAGCATTGTTTCAGCGCAAGCCTCTTTATTGGCGACTAAATATTCCAAAAGTCTGATCTCAATGAGTGCAGCATCGAGTATCAACCAACTTCGGACTGCACCAAAGTCGGCTATCTCACTACTTCCTAATGGCCAAGTTGTTCAATTAAAGGTTCTAAGGTCAGTTAGTGCTTCATGACACCACACAGCGGCCTCGTATTCTCCTTGACTACTCAAGGGCTACTAGGACCAACAAATGTGTCACACTAACATAGATATCGCTTCTACCATGTCGGTATACCCTGCACAGTCCCCATGATCTATTACTACTTACCTTAAAGGTGCCTCAGATCTGGGTGTAGGATCAAAACAAAACATAAACAAGGACCCAAAAATGTAAAGCAATCAAGTCAAACAAAAGAAAGCATTATAAAGGTGATCTAGCTCTAAGGTAACCCCACTTTTAAGTTAACTCCCTAGCAGAGTCGCCAGTTCTGTAATATGGTGGGAGAACTGACTTGGGTGTTTTTGCGTTTGATCGCAATTGTTGCAGGTAGCAAGAGTCGCCACCGATTTTTCTTTTATCCAATAAAGGAAAGGGTAAAAAGAACAGGAAAGACCTTTGAGATGTTTTCTTGAGTTCGGGAGGTAGGTTATAAAAAGGGAAGGTGTTAGCACACTTTTCATCCGTAGTTATCTACGGGCTCTTAGTTGCTTGCTAGATCACTTGAAAATGCTTTGTTTGAAAATATGCTTTATGGTGTAAGTTTGAAAATATTTTGAAAACTCTTTTGTTGCGGCTAACTTTGTAATGATTCTTGTCTCTATAAGAATGTATACAAAGTGTTGGTTTTGAAAATAGTTCAAAGAGATATTTGTTTTTTGAAGATGTTTTGAAAGTGTAAGTGTGGAAATGGTTTTAGTTTGTGAGCAAGCAACTATGAGCGTCCTACCTACTCAAAAGGTCTATGTTATTTTCCTCCTCCTTTAGATTTTTCTATCTTACTATTGATTGGTAAGAAGCCTCATCATTTGATGTCAAGGGACGGGCATGGGTCAATCGTATAGTCATAGAAGGCAACTTACGAGACGTTTTAGCAATTTTTGTAAGGTACTAGATTGTTTACCGAAGGGAACATCGAGGGACTACGATCTTTTTTATCTAGGGTCTTTTCTAAAACGCCCATATTCGAGGGACATGACTATTTTCCGAGGCAACAAGCGAGGTTACCCTAGAAGTGCACGTGTGAAAAGTGTGTTCGATTCAAGTTAATTTTGTATTTGATTAGGGTTGTCTAAGCATTGGTTTTATCTTTCCATACACACCCTAATTACTAGAATTTATATTTGAAAGCGGTAAATTGCGGAAATGTAAAGTCTTACGCTATTACAATATTTGGGGGATAGGGATACAAATGTACAAATGGGGATTGCAAGAAATTTAAATCCTAGTTATCTATTACAACTATATTGAATTGAATAATGTATAGGGAATATAATGTACAAGACAAAATGGAAAAAGGAATAGATTTGTTTTGTTTTTGTTAAGAAAAGATTTTTATCCTAATAAACTAAAAATAAATAATTAGTTAATAAAAGAAATTTAAACTAATTTGATTTAAAAAGGAAAATATTTTTTAGGTATTTTTTGTATTAATAAAAATAATACTAATGATAATAATAGAGAAAATAAGAAATAAAAAATAAAAAAAGAAAATAAGTCAGGAAGGGGTGAAAGTTGAATTTGAGGTGTTTTTGTGTAGAAAATAGTTTTTGTGTTTAAACAGTTTTTGTGTAGAGAACAATTTTGTGTTTGGGCCCAGGGCCTGTTTGTTAGTTAGTAAGCAGGGGGTCGGAAACATAAAAATGTCGAAACCCAACTGTGGAGGCCCAGGTGTGCTTCCTTCGATAAAGCAAGCTTTAGCACGCGCTATTTGTACCACTGGGGTGGTCTGTTTCATCGGTTTGTAGAACGAACTTGTTTCTGAATGGTGAAATGTCCATCTTTCTCTCCCTTGTACGCATAGTCCATGATGACTCCATTTGTTAAGCTTCTAAAAGCCTCATTTCTCAGTCGAATCAAAAAATGTAAACATCAAATCTGCCTAAGATTTAAATATGAATCTAACCACATAATTTTCGACAACTATGGATCTAAGGCTAGCATGAATTTTGTTCAATATCAAATGATGTTTGAATGAAGAGTTATAAGTTTAAGAAAAACTTTCCTCTTGGAGTGAAACTTGAGGGACTTCGATAAAACCTCCAGGAACGGTTTGATGATGGATTAAGCTTGTTTGACCTCCCTGAAGTTATTCCCGTTGCTACTTTGCTTTGAGGACGGCGTCAGGAAACAAGGTGTGAGGTTATATGTAGATGGTGTTTAGGATTTCTTGGAAGAAAAATGCCAATAGAAATAACAAGTGAGGTCGAATTCAAAACTCAGGACTGGTAAGTTTTGAAATGTTTGATGATTTTATTTGAGAGTATTTTAAGGATTTCAGCTTCCCTTTTTTTACTCTCTCTTTTTCTCTCCTTTTTCCTTGCCAAAAGCCCCCCCCCCCCCCCCCTTTGTGTATTGTGAAACAACTTGTTTATAGAAGAGTCTTGCTGGGGTTTTGGGGGGAAAACAAATTAAATTTAAACAGTTTGGTTATGTTCTTCTCATAACTTTCGAGGTGCAGTTCTTATTTGCTAGTTTGGTGCAAATATGAGACTGGTTTAGGAGCAGCATAATATGACTGTTTTTCCGCAGTTTTGGGGTGTTGTGGCAGCTTGGTGCAGGGCTGTTTCATAGCAGTGCAGCAGACTGCT
The DNA here is from genome assembly GCA_948472305.1 of Vicia faba. NCBI lineage: Eukaryota > Viridiplantae > Streptophyta > Magnoliopsida > Fabales > Fabaceae > Vicia > Vicia faba. The sequence goes on along the minus strand of OX451736.1, from coordinate 804,937,024 downwards.
TTTTGACATGGTTTTAGGCTGTTATGTGGGCAGTACAGCAAGCTTGGGCTTGGCAGCATATAGGACTTTGTTCAGCAAGCATCTTGAATACTTCACCCATTCGTTTTGATCACATAGATCCATAAACCTTCGACCAAACTTATCAACAGACAAAACAATATTGTTTCCAACAATTGTGTGTTCTTCGAATGAACCACCAATTGTATGTTCTTCGAATCCACCAATTATATGTTCTTCGAATGGACCACCAATTGTATGTTTTTCGAATGCACCAATTGTATGTTCTTTGAATCTACCAATTGCATGTTCTTCGAATGGACCACCAATTATATGTCCTTCGAATCCACCAATTGTATGTTCTTCGAATCCACCAAACGTATGTTCTTCGAATGGGCCACCAAATGTATGTTCTTCGAACCCACCAATTATATGTTCTTCGAATGGACCATATTCATCTGAATGTACCACTCGAAGCTTGTGGATCGAAGCAAGCATGAAGGAAGCCATTGCCTTGTGGATCGAAGCAAGCATGAAGGAAGTTATTGCCTTGTGGATCGAAGCAAGCATGAAGAAAGCCATTGCCTTGTGGATCCAAGCAAACATGAAGGAAGCCATTGCCTTGTGGATCGAAGCAAGCATGAAGAAAGTCATTGCCTTGTGGATCGAAGCAAGCATGGAGGAAGACATTGCCTTGTGGATTGAAGCAAGCATGAAGGAAGCCATTTCCCAGTTGAAACTTTGGAAATCTAAGCAAGCTTTCTCTTCTTCGACTTGTCAAAATCTGCCAACCACTTCTTTCGATCAGTCATGTAGTTCGACCAGCCTGAACCAGATTTTGAATTTGACATAGTTATCTGCAGCTGCACACTTTTTCTTTTATCTGCTTTGCCCTTTCGACATTTTCCTCTTTGAGCTGATGCTTGAAAGCCCAATGGAAACTATTATGGGGCATTAAAAATTCAATTATACTTGTGCAAACTTGAGCTTTTTGAAATCTTTGTGAGAAATGCCTTGAGAAAAGAGAGGGAAAATTTTGGGATACAACATTTAGGAAATAAGGTTTTGATTTTTTAATAGGGGAACTCGCCACAATTTTAGTCGTATGCCTACGTATCCTCTTATGAGGAATCAGAATCTCAATTTGTAGTTCGTTGTTGTTTGGTTAGTGTTTTTTCTGAATTGCGGAAATCCCTTAGATTCTCCTTGAACCAAGTCTGGGTTTGAAGTTTGCGGAATCGTAGACGTAGTTCGCAGTTAATAGAAGAAATTTCCACAATCCTTTTTGAAAATAAATATAAACTTGAATTATGTTAGTAGAAAATTGTTAGCGTTTGATTGGTTAGCTATTTAGAGTGTGTAATGCAGTTATGCAAAAATAAGTTTGAACGAATAAAGATTTAATGCAAATGTAAAGAATCAGGATTAGTGTTTTAAAAATAGTTTGATTAATAAATAACTATTTTATAATTTATTAAAAAATATGTTAAATATTTTTAATAAAAAAATCTAATGATTATTTATTGATTATGCAAAAATTATATTTAATGCAAAATGCTGAAATATGTAATATACGATAATGAAATGAAAAAAAAATGAAAAAAATTTTAAAACATTAAAAAAATTATAGACAATTAATTTATTAAGGTCAAGGGGGTGTAAAACCTAAATTTGGGGGTGCTAAGGTGAAGGGCCCTAGTTCAGATATTGAATTGAGCCCAAAATGCAGGTGGGAGTATGAATTCAGTTAGCGTAGTAAATTGTGGGGGTTGGATAGAGTTGGGAGAAGATTAATTCTTTTGAATTTCCCCTAATGAAACAAACTAGAAAAAAGAGTTTGAAATAATCTCTAAAAATTAAGTTCTGGAAAAAAGATTTAATATATTATATAAAATATTAATCACTAATTATAACAAAGTTTAGTAGACAATTATATAATAATATAAAAAAAAATTTAAACCTATTATAATAAATCCCATAACAAATATTAGATCAACGAACCAACATAATCAGACAAAAATTTAAACATATGCAAATATTCACTCATACAATTAAAGGTTCGGTTTTACCAATCTAGAATGCAATGACCCACTTAAGCTATTTCCTCCCTTTGTTCTTTTGCTTTTTCTTTCCTTTCTCCAATGTGATTGCCTAGATGAATATCAGATTCTGAAGGCTTAGAGTTTATTTGTTATTGTTCTTTGATGTGAAAAACAATAATTTTATGAGTAATTTTTTTGTAAACTGTGGATTCTCCAAATGATTGTTGATGGAGGCTTCAGGGTTTCTTTGTTGTTGTTCTTCGATGTGAAGAGCAACAACTTTAGGAGAACTCTAGTGAGTTGTGGATGATTATGAAATTGTGGATGAAAAATTAGGACAGCAATGAGTCCTAATTATAGAGTGAAATAGGTTAAAATACCCCAAAAAGAAAATAGTCCACACCAAGAAAAATCCAAAGTTTATGATTTTATTTTGGTCAACAAGTCTACAAACTCTGACCAATGAGAAATAAGTTTTCTAAACACGTGGCCAATCAGAAAGTGACTAATCATGTGATTTTGTTGTTTTTACATTTTATATGATTTTTTGGTTATTTTTTAAGTAAAAATTGAAGAAATTAAAGAAAAAAAACTATTTTAGAAAAAATACGAAAATAATAATTTAATAATAAAAAAGTGATTTTTTTGTGATTTTCCTCAATATTGTGATTGAAGATATTTATGTCTGACTGAAGAAATTTGAAGGTGATTTGAGATTTGATTGTAACTACAAATCAGTCATGAATGAGATTGAATGGAGATTGAACTAAAGAGATTTGAAAAATATTTAGAATTAATTATTGACAATTTACTTCATAAAGCCATGACAGATTTTGAAGATAAAAATCTAAATAATAACTTTTATTTATTTTGATTTTTTTCGACTAATTCCCACATTTCTTTCATTTTTCCAATGATAATAATTTTAATAAACCTAAAAATATAATATGATTCTAAAAAATAAAAATTCTAAAAAGTGACACAAATAACAATTAAAATTAAACTTCTAAAAAAATCCTTAATAAATATAGAATTTAAAAACGATATTCAAAAACTAAATTAAAATTCTAAAATTAGAAAAGTAAAAAAAAAATTTAAATTCATAGAATGTGACAAAATATAAAACAATTATAATATCACCATAATTGAAATTGAAATTTAGAACTATCTTAATTTAACTAAAATTAAAAAGTGACCGTAATCCTAAAGATCTTAATGTTTTAACAACTGAATATTAAAATATAAAAGATTACAAAAAATTTAGAAAATATAAAACAATAAAACTCTAAAAGATGACAAGAGTATAGTTAGCAACAAATAAAAGAAAAAATATCAAAAGCGGACAAGCGAGATTCAAACCCGTGATATTATACCTGCAAACTATGCTTCCTTACCAATTCTGTAATGACATTCTATTCAAGATAAAAAGACATATAAAAGCATATGAAGGTGGAAAATTATTTTGTTATTTTAAAAATACAAATATTCTAAATTAATTATTATATATTTTAAATAAGCAAAATAAATTACTCTTAAAACAAATGTTCTTAATACCCAAAAAAAATCTGAAACCAAATTTAAAAATAATTTGAATATTTTAAAAATGGGGCGGACAAATTTGGAGTATGACAGTAGTGAAATGAGCCATTTTTTACTTGGGTGTTAAGTGATGTCTCGTTGATTTTAAATCTAAGACTATGTCCTCCACTTTGAGATTATGCAAATACTAGTAGTAAGTGTGTTTTCCACATGGATATAACGATGACGTCTCTTCTCTTAAAATTAAACAACACACATGTGGTTTAAAATTTTTTAGGTGAATTACGAGTACCCTGATCTCCTATTGCACAGAAGGTGGTACGTATGCACTAAAGATTCGCAACCGCGGCGGGTGCAAAAATTGTAAAAAATATTTCTTTTCTCATCTCCACCATCTTATTTTTGTATACACCTTTTATAACCAAAATACACAGATTTTCAAAGAGGTTGCTGCATAGTACCGTAAATGTTTAGGGTGTTAATATCTTCCGTTTGTATAACCAACCCCCATACCTAGATTTTCTCCCCCTTTATTTTGGGTTTAATCGTTCTTTTCCCATTTACTTTAGAAACAATAAAGCGCAGTTGCGATTTTTTTTTTGATTTGTACGAGTTAAGTCAATTTAATGGCTTAGTCTCAATATTTCTAGCTCTACCATTGGTTAACATTGTGATCATATTAAAACGATTTATTGAAAACTATTTTATTAACTCTTATGGTTGTCTTGTATTTCATTCGATATATTATCCATATCCGAGTTTTCAATAATCGATTCGGATTAGACAATTTAATTAATTTAAGCTAAAAGTTCCACTTACCTTAATTTTTCATTTATTTTTAAAACAGAATTTTTAAAAAATATTTTTACTTTAAAATCTATTCACCTGCTAGATAAGTTGCCATGCTCTATAGTGTTGCTTGGTGAGTGTTATTGAGATTGTGATAAAAAGTTAAGTTAGAGAGATGTTGGAGCTTCTCTGTCACATTATACAGACCATTAAGTTCTCATACATATTTCTACTGAAAAATTTGACATCATCTATTGAACTCATACATATTTTTATTTTTTTTCATACACAAAGCACTAATGTGAAAATAGACTTAAATATTTAGTCTATAAGAAGAAGAAAAGTCATAAAATATGATAGAGACATTTTTCTCAATATGGTTGAAAAAAAGAAAGAAAAAAAAGTAATAAAATGAGAGAAGACTAACAAAAATGATTACATCTAAAAAAGAAGAAAAAAAAGAGAAAAAAAAACGAGTGCTTTTAAAATTTTCACTAAAATCTCTTATTATTCCCACTCACTATATTTGTTGCTTAAAGCTTCTCCTCCTCTCCCTTATCCTCTATCATTCATTTTCATTCTCTCTCTACCTATCTTTCTCTCTCTTTTCATCACATTGAACAACTCAGCTGCAGTGCCAAGTTCCCACTAACCATTACAATTTGTGTGTCACCTCACCTCTTGTCTTACTTCCCAAACACACACAATTTATTGACAGTGAAAAAAAAAAGCTTTTTTTCACTAAAAAATAAACCCCACCATTTTTTTCATAAAAAGTGCTTATTATAGAGAGAAATTAGTTACATGAAATAAAACGATCATGGAATTGGAAGGTGATCATCAAAGTAATGGAATCCGAAGCAGACCAAATTTCCCTCTTCAGCTTTTAGAAAAAAACAACATCATCGAACATGTCTCCGAAGAACAACCTTGCTCAACCACCGCAAACGACGGTTCTTCTACTGCCATCGTATCATCAGACAACCAGAAAAAGCCTCCGCCGAAACGGGCCTCGACGAAAGATCGGCACACGAAGGTCGACGGACGAGGCCGCCGGATCCGTATGCCGGCAGCCTGTGCTGCAAGAGTTTTTCAGTTGACGCGTGAACTGGGACACAAATCCGACGGCGAGACGATCGAGTGGCTACTTCAACAGGCTGAGCCGTCGGTTATAGCAGCCACCGGAACAGGAACAATCCCTGCGAATTTCACGTCGCTTAACATCTCTCTTAGAAGCTCTGGTTCAACTATGTCCGCTCCGTCGCACTATTTTAGAGGTAATTACTTCAACCCTAGTACGTTTCCAACTGCGGCGGCGGCTCAGCTTCGAAACCGGGCTGAATGGGATAGAAATATGAATATGAATGTTGTGGCTGAAGATTCTAGAAGAAGTAACAGTATGTTAGAGAATCCTTCTTCTTTGTCAGCGATTTTGAATTTTAACAACGTGCAAAATGCTATACTTCAGACTAAGCAAGAACTCCGGGATGAAAACATTGCTTCCGCGGCCGGAGGATTTGAATTGTTGGGTTCTGATTCTGATGGAAGCATAGGTAGAAAAAGAAGGTCATCAGAACAAGAATTGTTATCACAAAATATGGGAAGCTATTTATTACAATCAAATGTGGGGTCACTTCCTTCCAGCCATGCTTCCAACACTGCAGCGTTTTGGATGGTAACTGGCAATGGGAACCAAACTGTTAATGGCGGTGGTGGTGGTGGTAATGGAAATGATCCAATTTGGGCAATTCCTTCTGTTGGAAACAATGGCTTATATAGAGGAGCTATGTCAATGTCTTCTCCTAATGGAATTCATTTCATGAATTTCGCTTCTCCAATGAATCTCATGCCTGGAAGTCAATTTGGTTCCGGAATAATCGGCGGCGGTGGTGGTGGTGGAGGAAGCGGCGGTATTCTGGGCGAAAGCAATTTAAATATGCTTTCAGCCATGAATGCCTATAGACAGATTTCTGCAAATGGCATGTCTGAGTCGTCCGGACATCACCAAGGCGGTGGTGGAGGAGGCGTAGACGACGACGGACATGACTCAAGCAGTCAACACTCTTAAAGATTGATCAAGTAATTACAAATCTATGATCTGATGCTAGTTTGTTAATTTTTCTTTTAATTATTATAATTACTATTCCTATTAGTTTTGGTTATGGTTATGGTTATGGTTAATCCATAAGCAAAAATATATATTATATATACATATATAAATATATTATATGTGTTATTTGTTATCTTATGTCCATTTTAAAAACACTCAAGCACAAGTTTGATTGCTTTTTGGAACTTTGCTAGTGTGGTGTGATTTTCATTTTTCATTGGATCATGTTAGGGTTTTTGAGAAGAACTTTCAACATTTCTATATATTTTTTTACATAGATATATATTTGTTATATGGTGTTATATGCTATTATTAAAGTTAGAAGAAATTTAGTTTATATTTATTAATGTGATCATGGTTTTATTAGCAAGCTCATTAAAAGATTCAATTATTGGTATGAAAAAAAATTTAATATGGTACGAAAATTACATTTTTTTACTGCAATGAGAGATGAAAAGAGAAGATGCTGGCATTCTGATATGTAAGTGTACTGCAAAAACTGTCACATGCACGACGCATCTCTTATTGCTGCAGTTATGAATTATGTATATGTACTATACTATATAGCTATAGCTAGGGACCAATATCTATATATCTATACATAATAATTAATATAAAAATAAATACTTTGTATATATATTTATATGAAAAAGCACACTAATTTGAAGTAACTCTTAAACTCAGGTGATGGTGTGGTGACCAGTGAAACTATATTACCTAATTTTGATATACAATCTTTTTGATGAATAAGAGTTTCATTCTTTCTTTTTCTATTATAAGCTATTATATAGCTAGAGTTTATGAACTATAGTACATTGAAGAAATTAGAAGTAGTGATTTTAATTATAGCTATGCTATGAAATTAACTTGTATACCCTTTTGCATCTATTATTATGAACTGTTGTTTTCATAAATTAAAAAGCTAGTTAGCTATGCTAAAATAAGGTTTTGTTGTATCAAATTTTTTTTCATGATGATCATTTTTAGCCCCACCTTATTGTTTTCTTATATGAGAATTCATACATTAATTTAAACCTCTAGATGCATAGCTTTCTTCTTCTAGTTTTTGTTTGGTGTATAAAAGAAATTATCATTTCCTTTATAGATAATAAAATATGAATCCAATCCACTATACAACACATTCTCTTTACCTTTTTTCTATTTTATTTTCCCGTTGAATGAAAGTGTGAATATATTATACAATTTTGTGTGTGTATAAATTAATGTATACAGAGTTTTTCTCCCTTTTAGCATCTTAGGCTAAATTTTATATATAAATAAAAATGTTCATGTAGGACTCATGTACTCAATTGATGTATACTTTTATCATTAGACAGCTTGATTTTATTTTTCTATTAATAATTAAATATATTAAAATGATTAGTGACATTTTCCCGTTAATATGTTTATGTTATAAACAACAATGTTAAAATAATAATTATCCATAAATATCATAGGTTGAAGTGTGTTTTCGAATCCTCAACATTCTACTTATTCATATTTAAAATAGTGAAATATCTGACATTAGAATATTTGATCCGAAAAAATAATAATAACTACATATTAATATTTTATCATTAATTTTGTGTCACGTCCCTTTGATTATGCTGATAATTAATGAAAAATAAAACGTTTACATTGTTAATTAGTTGTTTTTTGTGTTGGGATTGAAAGAGTTCACAATAGGAACATATTGATTTCATAATTTCAACAAAATACATATCATCAAGGACATTCGGTACAACTTGAACATTCTAACTAATATGAATCACCAAAAATTTTACAGATGAAAGAGATGTGATGTTTTATTAAAATTAATTACAAGAAAATGTAAGAGTTCATTTTTTGACTATATATAGAGAGTTCATATTAGATGGACTTCAAATTATCAATTAATTTATAGTATTTAATATGAATCTGATTTAGGTGGTCCCTACTATTTTAATAACTTGTATTAAAATGTTACATTTTTCTCCCTTTTTTATTCTTATAAAAAAATAAATATTGGACTTTTTTTTAAATATAAATATATTTGACAAACCCTCAATTTATTTGGAAAAAGTAAAAATATAATTGTTGAACCTAATTAAGTACCTTTGCCATAAAAGTTGACTCAATTAGTGGGATTGATTTGTGCTAATACAAAGCTGTTTGGCTTGTTTCTTACTAGTATAACTCTCTATGAAAAGTACTAATTAATGTAAGTTGTTAGGAATGATGATTGTGAAATGAGGTAGTGTCTGCTTCTCCAAAACTTACATCATAAAGTATATTTACTTAAATATTTTCTAATAAACTACGTTTTGTTTTTAATAGAAATATTTGTTATCACATATAGTCATATCAAAATATACATAAGTAATTAAATATATTTTTGGGATAAAAAAAAAAAGGTGATCGTTACTATGGAGAGAGATTTATGTGCACGTTGATGCACTAGTAATCAGTGCATGGCGTAGAATTTAGGGTAGGTAAGAAGCTAGGTAGGGCAAGAGAGAGTACCTTGTTGAGTAAACGATGAGTCTCCACCAAAAAAGAGAAAGATGAGTACGAAAAATAAAAGGTAAATTAAGCAATGAGTGCTTGAGCTCAATTTCTCGTACGTGTTACATCACACAATTGATCACTGTAGAGTTTTTTATTTTATTTTATTTCTTCTTATGAAAAGAATCAAATGGTTTTTATTTGATATACATGTAGACCAGCTATGCAATATAGCCAGCTAGAAAGCGGAATGATATGCTTAACATCCAATGTATTATGAAATATATGATGATCAGTTGAAGCTTTTTGAGAACCTAGTAAATTAAAATAAGTATTAAGTTGGTGGTTGATGCGATGTTAACCTTCGTAGCACCTACAATTTTGAAAACAGATGTGTCTTTATCCGTATTGATATCAGACACTTGCATTAACATTTATAATTATATTAAATTTATTTATTTTTTTAAAATATTATCGATATTATTGTATTAGTATCAAAATCGTATTTAAAATGTCTGTATTTTATAGAGGTTAAATAACATCATCTTCAAATAATAGTTTTTTTTCTTCTTTTCAATAAGCATCCGATCGTAGAGAATCCTTAAATTCAAAAAGTGTGTTCATAACGAGTTTTCATCACATTGGATGGAATTACCATAGCGAAATTTTTTAAAGGAAATTGTTGTCATTTTTATTAACAAATCTATTAACACGAGCACAAGGGTTAAAGGAAATTGTTGTCATTTTTATTAACAAATCTATTAACACGAGCACAAGGGTCATGGATATTTTTATTAGGATTAGGAGCATTGTTTATATTTGGTTTTAGTAGGAGTCTTCAAATTTATATCGATTTAAATAAAAATTACAAATTGAAGAAAAAATTAAATTTCATAAAAAATTGAATATTATTTGGATGATATTTTGTAAAAATTGTTTGATTCAAATTAAATTTTGAATTGATTTTTTAAAATTGATACACATGTATATATTTTTTATATTTGTTTATTTTTTATTACTATGACACAAGTGTTAATAATAATTCAATGATATTTATTTTTTAATACTACTTATTTGTTAGATTTAATTTATATATTTTTATTATTTTATTAGTTTCAACTATAATCGTTATTTTCATCTTGTAATATTAACTTTTAATATATTAAATGTTATATATTATGTCAAATTGATTATTTATTACTATTTTTACAATCTTAATAAAAAAAAATATAATCTATAATTTAGATTAGGGATGGTAAAATAGATTGTCCGTTCGTCCTGTCTTAAGTCCGTTAAAAAAATAGAGTGGTGGGTAAGCCCCTCCAAGTAAAAATGCACAAAAAAATCTAGTCTGTTTTGTCAAGGTGGCTGGTTGTGTTAGAATTAATTTATATTTTAGGAATATCTTTTTTAGATATTAATTTATATTTTAAAAATATCTTTTTTAGATATTAATTTATATTTTAGGAATATCCTTTTAGATCTTTTTATATCTTTGTTAGAGTATATTTATGATTTTATTATACCCTAATTTTGTGTATAAATAGCCTAGTGAGGTAGGTCAATGTAATTCATTGTAAAATATTATTCCTTATTTTTGTAGTCGTCATTAAATATATTTCTTTTGCCTTTCATCTCTTCTTTGTGCACCAACAATTGGTATCTAGAGCTCCAGTTCGAAATCCACGGGGAAAGTATTGTGTGATTGAGAATTACAATATTCTGAATCTGTATAATTTGGGAAACACTACTTTATTGAGTTTCTGCGTAAATTGCACAAGGTAGAAGATGAACGGAAATGACGACAATATCCATTCCAAGCTTCCAGTATTTGATGGCAAAAACTGGAATCGTTGGAAGATCCAGATGCGCGTGATGTTTAGTTCTCAAGATGTGTTAGATCCTGTCACTGATGGCTATGATCTGTTAGAAGCAGACGCAATAGAGGCACAGAAGATAACACATAAGGCGTTAAGGAAGAAAGATCAGAAGGTGTTGTTCTACATCAATCAACGTGTGGATGCGAATGTGTTTGAGAAGATTGGTGATTCTGAAATAGCAAAGGCTGCGTGGGACACACTGGTCAGGTGTTATGGTGGTGACGCATCAGTGAAGAAGGTGAAACTTCAGTCTCATAAGGCAATATGAGATGAAAGCTTGTGGAGAAACGCTTTCTGAATAAGTAATTATTGAGAAGATATTGAGATCTTTAACTTCTCAATTTGATTACATTGTGGTAGCAATTAAACATTCAAAAGATTTGAGTACCATGAGTGTTGAAGAGCTGCAAAATAGTCTATAGGCGCATGACTTGCGTATGACTGCGAGAACTTCCGAGAGGGAAGTAGAGCAGCAGGCTCTGAAAGTAACTTCTGGTAAGAAGTACCAGAAGAAGGCTTGGTCAGAAGCCAGGAAGAAAACTAATGGTGGTCAAAGGTCAGAAGCTCCAATCTCTGATAGGCAGAAGAATGTCCAGAAGGGAAAGGAGAAATCTGACAAGAAGAATGTTCAGTGTTACTGTTGTAAGAACTTTGGTCACTATGCCAAAGATTATTGGTCAAACAACAAAAGGAAGTCAGAAGAAGAAACTACAGCTAGAGAAGAGTCTGATGATGAACCTGTGCTATTGTTGACTTCTGAATCTAATAATATGAATTCATCAGAATAGTGGTATATGGACACAGGGTGTTCAAACCATCTTACTGGAAACAAGAAATGGTTGGTTGATTTTAATGTTGGGAAGAGTACAAAGATGTGCTGAGGATAAATACCTCAATGCAGAAGGTATAGGAAATGGCAGAGTCATTCTAAACAATAGAAAACCAGCAGTGATCCAGAACTTGTGGTATGTACCTGGCATGAAAAGAAATCCGATGAGTGTGGGACAACTGATTAAGAAAGTTTTTTCGGTTACCATGAAGGACAATCTTCTGAAGTTATATAACTGTAATCAAAAACTGATTATGGATTCAGAACAGGGAAGGAACAAAACATTCAAGGTGAATGTTAGAACTGCATACTCTGAATGTCTTAGTGCAACAAGTGTTGTCAAGGAGAGTGAGCTATGGCACAAAAGATTTGGTCATCTGAATTTTAGAAGCTTAGGGCATCTGAAATCAAAGAAGCTGGTACATGGAATTCCTACAATCATGAAGCCTGAGAATTCATGCAAGGTGTGCATGGAAGGGAAGAAACCAAGATTACCCATTACATCAGAAGTAGATCTAAGAGCAAAACATACCTTGGGAGTAGTGCATTATGATATGTGTGGTCCATTTCCAGTAGCATCAATTAGAGGGAACAAATATTTTGTGTCATTTGTTGATGAGTTCACCAAAATGACATGGGCATCTCTCATAAAGTTTAAACACGAGGTGTTTTCTAAATTCAAGAAGTTCAGACTGAAGGTTTAGAGTCAGAGTGACCCTCTGAAGATTCTTAGAACTGATGGTGGTGGTGAGTATAACTCCACAAAATTCAGAATGTTCTGTGAGGAGAATGGAATTGAGCATGAGATTACTGCTCCCTATACTCCTCAACACAATGGTCTTGCTGAAAGAAGAAACCGTATTTTGCTTGATATGGTGAGAAGCATGCTGAAAGAGAAGAAGCTTCCTCATACTCTGTGAGGAGAAGTTGTTTCCACTGCATGTTATGTGCTCAACAGATGTCCAACGAAGAAATTAAAGGAAATAGTTCATATTCAGAAGTGGAATGGAGATAAGCAAAATATTAGTCATCTAAAGGTGTTTGGTTATGTATGTTACAAACATGTTCCAGAAGCCAGAAGACAGAAGCTGGATGACAGAAGTAAAGTAATGTTACTGGTGGAGTACCACAATACAGGTTCGTACAAACTTTATTTTCCAAAAACTAACAAAGATGAGTTCAGCAGAGACGTCATTGTAAAAAAATCAGAAGTTTGGAATTGGGAAAGGTCTCGTCCTGACTCTAATGAGAGAAATCCTGAAGAAAAGTCAAAAACACATATTTCTGAAGGTGGTAAAGACCTTGACTCTGAAGAAGATACAGAAGGAGAAGATGATTCTGATTCTGACTCCGATGGTGATTCAGACTCTGGGAATTTTCTAGACTTTGAAGACAGTCAAGGTTCTGGAGAAAGTCAAAACTCTGAAGCAAGAGCTTCTGAATGGGAAAGTTCTAGTGTCCAAGGTCCTGAAGTTCCAGTTCAGAGGCAACAAAGAGTCAGAAGCATCCCTAGAAGATTTGTAGAGTTTGACATATTGCAAGACACTGAAGTAGACTCCGAAGGAGAAGTTATTCAGTGTAACATTAGTAGACTCTGAATCCGTGAGTACGAAAGAGGCTCTTAAGAAGCAAGTCTGGTTGCAGGTCATGAAAAAAGAACTTGATGCTATAGAGAGAAACAAGACTTGGAAGCTGACAGAACTTCCAAAAGGCAAGAAATCCATCAGCGTTAGATGGGTTTTCAAGCAGAAGCTAAATCCAGATGGATCAATTGGCAAACACAAAGCAAAATTAGTAGCAAGAGGCTTTCTAGATAAGCCTGGCCTGGATTACTCTTAAGTGTTTGCACCTGTAGCGAGACATGAAATAATCAGACTAGTGATTGCAATAGCTGCTAACAGGAATTGGCCTCTGATGCACTTAGATGTAAAATCAGCATTTCTGAATGGTCCATTACAAGAAGAGGTATACGTATCACAACCTCCTGAATTTAAGAAAAAGAATCAGGAAGGGATGGTGTTCAAATTACACAAAGCCTTATATTAATTGAAGCAAGCGCCCAAAGCTTGGAATTTGAATATTGATTCATTTTTCAAGGGACAAGGGTTTCAGAAGTGTGAGATGGAGTATGGTGTTTATGTTCAGCATACTTCAGAAGGTAATATGATTCTGATATGTTTGTATGTTGATGACATATTTCTCAGAGGAAGTTCTGAACAAGAGATAGCTGAGTTCAAGAAGGTTCTGATGAATGAGTTTGAGATGACAGATCTTAGGAAAATGAGTTTCTTTCTAGGGATGACATTTTTGTACTCTGAGAAAAGAATCATTTTGCATCAGATGAAGTAAGAACTTGAGCTTCTGAAGAGATTTAAGCTAGAGAATTGCAAAGTTGCTATCAAACCTGTTGATACAAATAAGAAGTTGGACTCTGATTCTGATGGAGAGGATATGGATGCTACAACCTTCAAACATATGGTTGGTTCTCTGAGGTATTTTTGTAATACCATACCTGATATTTGCTATGCAGTTGGAATGGTTAGCAGATTTATGAATAAACCAAAGTGGTCTCATTATCAAGTTGCTGTCAGGATTCTGAGGTATGTGAAGGAAACTCTGAAGTATGGAGTGTTATTTCTGTCTGGAAGAAAGATCAAATCAGAACTTCTGAGTTATTCAGATTCTGATTGGTGCGGAGATAGAGTTGACAGAAGAAGTACTTCTATTCAAATTTCTGGGATGCCCTATTTCTTGGTGTTCCAAGAAGCAATCTATTGTTGCGCTGTTAACCTGTGAAGTTGAATATATTGTAGGCGCTCTGACTGC